>OX419338.1:4046443-4101443 GCA_948470475.1 Galaxea fascicularis | reverse complement strand
GTTGGAAACAACAAATATATTCAGATCCAGAGACCTGTTTTTATTCTGTCGGAGAAGTTTGCAATGACTCATGCGCTCAATTACACCAAACATCACACCACAGGTAAACTACTTTTTTAAGACAATACAATAAGTGTACGTTTTGTTGTTGGGTATTAGATGTTTATACTGAGGTCTTAAAATATTGTGCGACAAGGGATAGCCTTAATTTATGTGGAAGTCATTAAACATATTCCATCTAGTTCAGTCTTTGCCATGCTCACCACAAGCAATAAATTATTAAAAATTTATAAAGAAGGAACTTAGCCCTGGCAGTTAGCAAGTTTTAGAAAAATGTGCACACATTGATTTCTCAAACTGGATTTCATGAGTGTTGTATGAAATTTATGTGAAATTCATACCTGCTAATCTACAACAATCATTTGCAGCACTAACTGTTTTAACAACTTTTGAATGTTACATGTATGCATGTAGTGATCTGAAAATCTGCAATTCATATAACAGTATCATAATAAGACATTGTTAGTATAAAAAAATTGATGTTTTGTAACCCACAATATGACAAGGGAGGAATTAAGATAACTTTCAATATCTTGCTCTAAAAGAGGGTTGATTGGTTGTTTCAAAAGGAGAAAGTTGGCTGGCTTAGTCATGCATGCAACTTGTTTTTTCCATACATACAGGATTGCATAATAAGCCCTGTTTATTAGAAAGTGTACATTTGGAGAAATACAGTTATTGCAATAACATAAAAATGCAAACCTCAAATAACTCTACACCCAACCTAGTTTCACTTACAGTAAAATAGCGGCATGACTACCAGTCTACTAAGGTACTATCAAACTGTTTTCAGATATTTCTAAAAAGCACCCCTGAGCCTTCCACTCCTCCCAGATAATTATTTAATTTGAAATTTACTGTATCATATACAATTTTTTACAGGTCAAATTCCTGTTGTACAGCTCAATTTTGCTGCACTTTCAAATGAGACTCCATTCAATAGAGACACTGTGGAAAGTTGTGTGAAAGAAGTCCTGCAAGCTCTGAGCAGATCTGTGCAAGCCAAAAGAAATGTTGAATTTCATTTCACTGGGATTGGGAGATTGTCCATAAGAGAGTCCAAAGTCAAAATGAAGTTCTATAAAGAGTTTCTTAGGAACATGGATGGCTCTGGTAGCTTGGTTCATGCATTGTCCAATGTAAGTACCACTGACTAAATGTAACAATGTTAAATGTCTCTTAGGGATCCCTGCAGTATATACACATACCAGTAGCTGCAGTTTCTCAAGTGAGCTGAGATTATCTGCAGGCATTACCAATTAGACGCTACGTAATGTAGTCCAAACTAAAGTGAAACTGAGACAACCAGGTATGAATGGCCAACCTCTTGAAGGATTTGGAGTCATTGGGAAGTGGTATAAGAGTTACTGCTATGGGTACCAACTGGGATAAGAGTAGTATTGTGCTAGCTCAGGTCCAGTATTAAAATATCCACTATCTGACTTTGTGTGTACCCCTCCCTTGGTAGGTGTTTTGAATTGGATCTCTTTAAATACCCCTCTGTAATTACACTTGACTTTGATTTTCAGGACCCCTCCCCTTTCTCAGAATTTCTAACAACTTCCCTGGGGAGTTATCGATATTTTCTGGAAAAATTAAGCATTGGTAGTAGTCTTATTCAAGTTCAAACCCAAGGTACAGTGTACATGTATTCAGTTGCGGGCTCACACCATCTTCCTTTTGCCATTATAGTTCAATATTGTTTAATTGTCTACCATATTTTGGAACATGTAGCAACTGATGCTCCTGATTCATTGTTCTTAATAGAGTCGGTTTCAACTGAGCATTTGGTTTTGGTTCCATGCCACTCAGTTGACAACTGCTCTAATGACTGTGATTTTACAGAGACCTGGAACAGCAGACTCTGTTTTATCAGAGCCCCTGAGTCCTAGACCACATACCAGCAACACTCTAGTCTTACCGAGGTGGGTAATGTTGAATCAGCAACCACACATTATTAATGAATGTGTACAAAGGAAATAAAAATAAAGCCCAGCAACTGCTAAATTTAATATTTTGCAAGATGCATGACAAACTACAGTATTAGACTAACAGTACTGTTTTCTGTAAAGTTTGTAACCTAAATTGAAACATGAGCTAGGTACAGTAGCTGAGTCTGGGCAAAAATTGGAGACTGTGTGACCCCTTGCAAAGTTTGGCTATAAGTTTGCAAGAAAAACCATTATCCATCCTCAAAACATCTTGGATTGTGCTGCTTGCTCAGATGCCCAAAAAAGTGTGAATACTCTAAGAACAGTGTTAGAACATTGATCTTATTTTGACATACAGTGGTGTAAATGCTTTTAAGACGAACAATGCCATTTTGAAATGGGTTGTTGAAGTTTAAAGCTGTTAATAAGTTTATTTGTTGCAATATTCAGCCACTGGTAATTCACTTTCAATATGCTAGTTGTCAGTGCTTTGATACATTTATAATAGCTTCTGTATAATTTTCAAATAGAGCACAATTCCCTATATACACTGTAGCTAACTGCATATTAAAGTTATAATTTTATAGGAGAATGAACCACCTGATGAGACAATTCTATTAATTGTTTAAATCTTTCATGCAAAAAGCCTATATCATGATTAGTGCGATATCGGTTTTCAAGTGAAATTTAACATGGAATTCACAAGTCAGGCGATTGCATTTTCTTGAATTGCATAGCTTCTTTTCTATAAAAAAAATCAAGCCAAGTTTCCTTTGTGCAGATGTTTCAGCATTCAGTGAGGGCTCAAAGCCATTTCAAATCAGCTATCACGACTGTCAGGAGCCAGCTAATAGTAATCAAGCCAAATGCCAAAAAACTTAATTTGAACCTCGTGTTTTACATTTTAACTCTCATTTTCTGAACTTTCCAGAGGCTTTAAATGACATATTTCTATGATAAATCAATCATTTAACAGAATTTGTTGGGCACTTTTATCATTCAATATCGGTTTACTTTTCAAGTCTCAATTCTACTCTGAATACCTCGCCTTGATAGCCAATCAGATTCAAAAATTCATCAAGCGATGTATAGTAATTCAAAATGAAATTGCAAGTAATATATCAAACACGAGAGACAGTGTTTCATCGGGATATCCAAACACAGAGAAGAGAGTTGAAAATATGACGCGCAGCGGAGTATTTTTGACGGAATTTGAGGTGTTTGAATAGCCAATGAAATACTGTCACGAGTGTTTGATATATCTTCTCAATTGAAACAAAAACTAAGGAATTAACGGAGAAGTAAAATCGTCAAAATCTATGGTAATTAAGACTGGGTATCCAAACCCCCTTCACGGTTGTGATTTCCTTTGTTTTAACTTGATGAATTATTAATGAGTTTGAGAAGTTCATATGAAAAAAGGTGTGCAATCTATAGCTCTGTGTACCACTTCAGGATAACTCCAGGAGAGGGAGGCAGCCCAAGAAGCCCAGGCAAAGAGGGAATGCCCACCATCACTGAACAGAATGAGGAGAATTGTAAGGGCGTGGCAACAAGAGAAGAAGCCATGACCCCTGATAAAGAGAGACCACAAGAACAATACACAGAAAAATCTAAAGCAGAGGGTGGCCCCATACCTGTTGTAGAACCTCTACTGGGAGAGCAAGATCAATCAGTTGAGGAAGATGGTGAGTTAGTTACATGTACTACTCATAAAATAAGGTGAACTAAACATGCAAGTTACACCTGAATGCAGTGCACATACAACAGATTGTACTAACAACATATAACATGGTTCGCACGGGCCTGGAAAACTCCTTGAAAAACTGCTTGGTCCTTGAAAACTCCTTGAATTTGTAGGTGCAGTGCTTGAATGTTATGAAGAAGTCCTTGAATACTTGAGACTAAAGCAAAATAAGTTCATTTTCACATCAAAAGATGAAAAAGATTGTATCACATCACCCGAGAAACGTTTTTGAAGTCTCAAAAAAGACAAGGCTTTTATATCAGGACAATTCAGTGTTTCTTATTCAAAAGATCTACATCTAAGTAACCACACCTTCCAATAGGGTTTCGCAAGTGTATTGTGAAGTCCCCCTCCAAGCAAACAAAACCACAAGGGAAATGTAGCTTGACGCATCGCTCGAAGCGTGAAATTTATTCAACTTTGGTGCTCTTCATTTTATTATCAAATGAATTCAAAAGCTCAGAGAAGAAACTGATGCATATATTTAATCGGCACTGGGAACGTAATTCCCTCTACGAAGGTTGGGTGACTGCATTCAAAGGTGACAGGAAAAAGGCCTTATGCGAATGCTGGGATCAGATGGACTCCTTTAATTTTGTGATAAAGTCCTGGAAAAGTCCTTGAATAAAAGCTCTCTTCACCTGTATGAACCATGTATAAAGTCTTACATTTTTGTAATAATTATGCATGTGGAAAACATTTAACTACCCAACAAAAGTTCCTTATGCTGCTTAGACCTCACAGTTTATTTTGGTCAATCCCTTGATATTTTTATGAAGGCTATTAAAGTTAATTTGGATTGATCCATGGGTATTCTTAGCAATATGGCTTAGGCTTGATAAACAAATAAACTGCAGTTAATATGAAAATCTTTAGAATTCCTTTCAATTAACCTGTACTTATTATTTTAATTTAAATTTAAAAAAAGAATTCATGGAGTATTTTAGAAGACCTAATTTTTTATTACTGTCACCTTAATTAAAGCACACAACGGGTGCATGATAACACCCCCAACCCCCCTTCAGCGGTAATCACCTCTGTACAAAACAAGACCTTATAAACCGAAGCCTCAAGTTAATCCAGACCTCTTTGTTTCATTAACTAATAATTGTGCTCAAATAATTATTGTAATAAGTTTGTAAGACTCGAGAAAATTTTTTCATTTCTCAGGATGTAAGTACATGTACTGTTTATAAAAAAGAGTCAGTCTGCAAAAAAATCCATTCTTCTCATCAGTTGCCAATTTTTTAAATTGCACATAATATCTGGCTATGTGTACATGCAATTGAAGAACTCATCTGGTTTCTCTAATTTCACTATTATACTTAACAGATGTTTATTTTTTCACCACATTCACCTATTTAAAATTTACATAAACTTCTTGCTTTTGAGGGTACAAAGACAACATAGAGAACTTCATCAAGTGAAAGTAACTTACAGTGTATATGTAAGCCAGCAAACAATTCTAGATTATTATGTGTAGTGTATGTACTGTTCAAAATATTACATTCTCAGCATGGAACCAATCTGAAAACGTTTGGAGGTCGCGCAATTTCTTTTCAGAAGATGTTTCAATGTTTTTGAAGTCTTCAACTGTTTTGACTGAGAAGTTAATTAACTCTCAGTTTGAGCATTTACCTTTAATCTGAGAGTCAGTTACACAATCAATAATTGATTGGATGAAACTGCTCTCATGGCAACCAACTGCAGTATTATTTAGCAGAGAGTTAAATTTTCCGACTTAAATATACACAGAAACCACATTTAAAGTTGACAGTCAGTAGTACACCTGTAAATGCTGAGTTATGGTTGACAATGATAGCCTATTCAAAAATCCCTGGGCCAATCGGAAATGCTCACAATGACAGATTCCAAAGCACCTTTTCAAGAATTTTTAACTTACTGGATCATCCATCTAATCATCACTATACAAAGAAGTACAGTGGGTACAACAAAGTGTTTGTAATAAGTACCAATCATGGAAATAATGATCACAAGGACAACCACAATGAGGAAGGGGGTAGTTTCTAAAGAAACTGTGGTGCTGCGTCGGTGGGGAAGTAATATACAACAATTTTGGTATTATCAACAGAGTTGATAAATGTAAATTGACCACCGTACAGGGATTCTAAAAGCTGACGTTTCGAGTGCTAGCCCTTTGTCAGAGCTCTGACGAAGGGCTAGCGCTCGAAACGTCAGCTTTTAGAATCCCGGCCTGTACGGTGGTCAATTTACATTTATCAACTCTGTTGATAATACCACAATGGGGAAGGTTTTCTTGAAGGTTAGTCTATTTATTTTTTGGCTTTCCACAAAAGTACTGGCATGGATTAATTCCAGTACTTGTGATTGAATTCTTTTACCATTGAACCAAAGTGGCGCAAGGAAAAGTGGAGAGTGTTAAATCATAATCCCTTAATAAAGCCCTAAGTTAATCTTTTGACAGTCCAGCACTCAGAAACAACCATATTTCTAAAAAAACAAATCAGCCAAAAAATTTTACTAATATAACATTTCTAAGCTCATTCACCTACAGTTCAGTATGTTTAATAGTAAACTCATTTACATTTTACATTTTATTGCTTTTATTACATGTATATACTTTTGACTACAGTTGTGTAAGCACAATTAACTTTCCTTTTCATCGTGCATACTGCATCACTCGTTTGCAGTATTTTGAGCAAACAGAAACTGAAAATTTACAAAATTTCTCTTGGTCTCCTCACCTTCACATTTTCACTTGATCTGCCTGTAGATATTTCTGAACCTCATGTTTTTGTTCACTTGCTTTATGCTGGTTATGCCAGTAATAATGTATGTACAAACGTTTCTGCATTCTGATTGGTAGAGAGCAATACAGAGAGCTTCCCAAACAGTGAAAAAAATTGATCAAGAAAGTTTTTGAGTGCAGAAACATGAAATTAGTGCGCTAAAAGGTTGAAATTAAAAATGATTGCATATAATTTATTATTCAGCATTTTATATTTTTAACAGGATTGCTTTCATTTAAGATGTGAAAGAAGTATTTGAAATATTTGTTTCTTTTTGTTGTAATTTGGTTCAAGAAAAAATGAGTTGACATACATGTAATTACAATTAAATTAACCGGTGTATTATTTTTATTCAGAAGTTTTTCATGTTTATATTTAAGTTACATATCATTTGGGTAACTAATAGTTCTTCATTAAATGAGAACCTGGAATTGATATCTAAGAATCATAGATCTGAGTAGGACAATTCGTGTGTATTACATGTTTAGAGTCTTCTTTAGGTGGAAACTGAGACATGTTTGTTAAATTATTAATGCTCTTACAAACATTAATGTATTGAAGCTGGTGATGTTAATTATGTTTTTGATAATGCATGGCTAATAACAGTACACTGTAGCAAATAGTATTGAGTAAAAAATTGATATGTATAGCTGAAGTCACATGATACCTAGGCATTTCCATTAGCAACAGAATGTTTTAGTTCGCTCAAAGATATGTGAAGGATTTATGGTTTACAGAAAGCATATTTCCTGTCATGACCTCCATGTACATGGATTCAAGTATTTCATTTCCATCTCTCCTCAAGAAGAAAACAGATCTTGTTGGTTTAAGAACATTTCCACAGTTTTCTAAGAACTTTCAGAAAGTAAGATTTTTAACAGGGAGTCAGTGGGATACTAATGCTTCATCGCCACAAAAGTGTTTTATATATGTGAGAAGTAAGTTAGAATAGTTAATTTTCTTATATTTAAATAATTTTTATAAGATCAATTTCCTTGTAATTTTAAGCAACAATCATGTTAACAGTAGTTTTGGCTTAAGTATTCATCATTTTACACCTTTATGACAATCAATGTGTTAAACAAGGCATACCATAACTCACTTCAGACTGTTATACAGTCTGTATATACTTATTTTGTGATGGTCAATTATTTACAAGATGGTTTCGTTTTGCCTGACTGTTCGTGATGCTCATCATACTGATATAGCACACCCTTAGGGCTGTCACTAATTTTGGAAGTAGATGGGGATATACAAAAAAATAGCCGTTGATTAGAGTTGCTGTAGTGAAGTCAACATGCTGGTTTTATATCAAAGTAGCTGGGGCTATACCTCAAAATACGAGGGGGAAATCCCCGGCCCCCAGCCCTTAATGACAGCCCTCAGTGCACCCTGTACCTGCTTTCAAGATTCATCATAATGTGAATTGGGGCTGTAAAGTTTGTCTGGGAGATGAATGTGTATCCCAAAGACTTTTTGTTTTCTCTGTTTTTTGTTTTTTTTTGCATACCTTCTGACCATTCCCTAATGAAGCCTTTTTTACCCTCATCCAATCTTTAATAACATTGCAACTGAGGTTTTACCTACCAGCAGCTGATTAGCCCCAGCAAGCCATTTCCTCTTGTTATTTACTGCTACTTGTGACCAACCATCTATAAATGACAACTGAATGTTTAATCATGATCTTATTTCTCTTCTTTTGTAGCTCTTCCAAAGAGTCCTTCAAGGATTTCACCTTCCACTGGTCCACGTACACCCCTTCAAACTGCCAAAGCCAGTGGTGTGATTTACAGCATTCCAGATCAGGTCTCAACACCACCTCCACCACCAACCAGGAGCCCATTTAAGGCCACTCCTCCCAAAGGCATCAGAGGCTCTACAGTTTCTAAGAATGTCAGAAGTCCCACACAAGATGTAACCCAGCGTGAGCATTTCCCTGGTGAACAAGCTGTGGACACGCTTCAGTCTCAAGTGTTAGTTTCTAGATTAAGGTATTGTAGAGTGAAGATTTTGCTTCCAAGGCAACGGTATTGTTTAATTTTCTTCTTCATGAGCTCCTTTCAGGGGCACCCAACTACAAGTTTCGATAGATGCCTGTTCGGTGGAGAGTAGTTCGCCTGAGGTTTTTGGCGTTGATTAAGGAGTGAAGTCGGATTTTCGTAACTGAAACGTGGCTTGAAAGATTCACAATGGGGAAATAATAGCCCTTGACTTTCTCAGAAGGGTAATATTTGCTATTCTTGGCAGTGAAAAACGTCTGCTAGCATTTTCGGAAACCAAACAGTTCTCTGTAAAGTTCGTGGGAAGTTCGCTTTGAATAGCTAGCAGTTTGTCAAAGGAAGATTTTGTTCCCTTAAATTAATTTTTCGGGCAATTAAAATTTCTCCAAAGTGAGAAAATTAGTAATAATACACTTGAAAAAATTACTCGATTGTGATTGGCTGAGAGTAGTGCAGTTCAAGTGTAACAAAGTGCAGAAAGTGTAACACCAGTGAAAATTACAACGAAGATTTCCGAAGTTAAAACGGAGAGACTCGAAGACTTCCGAAGACTAACCGATGTATTTCGAAGACCACCGAATATCGCGAGACCACACGAAGATTTCCGAAGATCACCCAAATGCTTCCGAAGATTTCCGACGATCACCCGAACGTTTCCCGAAAATTTCCCGAAGACTACCCGAACACGTCCGAAGATTTCCGAAGATTACCCAAACACTTCCGGTGATCTCCGGATATTTTCGAAGCTTCTCCAAGTTTCGGAAGATCGAGGGCAATGCCTTCTGCTTACCTCAGTAGTCAATTTATGGGCTGAAGCTTTATATGTAGTCTATTTTTTCAAGTGTATTATTAAGTAATCACATGATTTTTATGTGCAATTTGGAATAAATAAGCACTTGTAAATTTTTTCAAAGACCACCCATTGCACTCGCCCTACGGGCTCGTGCAAAAAATTTACTCGTGCTTATTTATTCCAAATCGCACTCAGAATCATGTGATTACCTATACAAATACAACATGGTAGAAATGCATGTAACATCGAATGGAAGCTCGGAAAAAGAATCCGAGTTCCCTATGGGATTTTTTTTCTGAGCTTCCATTTGATGTTATATGCATTTCTATCATGTTGTATTGATTTAAAATTTCAGCTAAGGAATCCGAACAGATCAAATTCGTCTAGGTAATGGAAACATCACTTTAAACAGGCTTCAAACACCATTTAGGTACTTAAAAAAATGCTTTTTTACAGCTTTGGGTTGATTCTGCTCTTTCGGTGCCCCTTCTTTTTCTTGAATTATTTTTAAGTATGGATCCACACTGCCGTGTTTGCGAGGAATTCAGAAAGAGAAACTGACCTAGGTATCTCATTATTTTCTGCACATTTCTTCTGTTAGTGGAAAAAGGTTTGAAAAAGAAAGTTTGAGAATAGAATATTGTTGAATATAGGCAAATTCAAATTAACTGTTATAATTTCAGCTGTAGTCATGGTGACAAGGCAGGGCAAGAACTGTGTTACCTGTGCCACCAGCGTGCTCAGAAAAATGTTCCGATTTACTTTGCGGAGGAGCATCGTCGGCGTGAACTTGAGCAGGATCGGCTGTTACAGCAGTATCAACAGCAGAAGGACACTGAGGCTATATTTAAAGAACAGGTATGTAACGTCTTGAGTAATCATTATTAAGTACACATCATCTGTTGAGATAGGGCAACATTGAACAGCACAACACTCGACATCTTGGATGACCACAGAAATCACAAAGCATTGCACGATGTAAACTCGTGTATCATTCCCGGTATCATTCATAAAATACTAATGCAATGTTATTGTTGACATTAAATTGTCGTGTTCTGTAAGTATTTTTGTATTATAAAAACAATTTTAACTTATTTTATTTCCTTGTTCAGTTGTCTTCTTTCCTGACTAAATTCTTATTAATTTGTTCATATGCTATAGACCAAGAACTTTGAAAACCGTCGCTACAACCAGAAGGTTGCGGCCTTTAACCTTGGTGTATCTGAGGCAGTTAAGGTAATAAAGTCTGCATGAATAAGTTGTTGTGATCATTACGTAAAAGCTCTTATCTCGTTTTTTTGCTCGAAACTCATTCGCGTTTAAAGGCGTTAGTAGGGAGTTTAAGATTCTACGACGCGACGGCAACGAAAACGTCATTTCAAAATACAACTTCTTGTTTGTGTAACTCTTTCGAGATTATTCCAATTTGTTTAACATGAAAAATGCTGGCGAGCTGGCTAGGGTCTAAATTACTGTGAATGATGTTAAAGCAAAGAAAGAGAAAGAAAAACTTGTCACCATACATTCACGTTCTCGAGAAAACCCTAAATTTGGTCATTTCACGTTGTTGTTTCGCAGAGGACGGCAAAGAAATGTACCAAAGTGTTTTTTCTTTCTCTTTCTTTGCTTTAACACCATTCATAGTAATTTAGGCCCTGGCCAGCTCGCCAGCATTTTTCATGTTAAACAAATTGGAATAATCTCGAAAGAGTTACACAAACGAGAAGTTGTATTTTGAAATGACGTTTTCGTTGCCGTCGCGTCGTAGAATCTTAAACTCCCTAATTTCTAAAGAAACTGAGGTGCGGCGTCGGTAGGGGAGTTGTACATAAAAATTTGCTTTTATCAACGGAGTTGATAATGTAAATTAATCACCGCACACGGATTCTAAAAGCTAACGTTCGAGCGTTGGCCTTTTTTCAGAGTGAATCGTTTGCCTTTAGTTGTATTTATTAAGTTAGAAGTATCAAATACAGTTATAAGGTGAAGGGGATGGATTTATTTACATCATCCTGATTTGTTTTCAGAGTAAACTAAGCACAAGGCCAACACAATTCTGTGTAAGTAACAATTTCATACATCCTTGATATCTTGTATGTCAGTCGACAGTGTGTAATGCTTCCGAGACGTTTTAAGAACAGTTGCGGGAAAAGAAGCGTCATTCAGTAGATACCAAACCATCATCAGTTTGTGATCGTGAATGTTACAAAGTTGAACATTATTTAACACAGAATAACATAGTTAACAACGAAAGAGTAAGAGCTGTAAAGTTAAGGAATAAATTAAAAGGTACGAAATCCAATTATAGGTGTAAGACGGGTCGTTGCCTGATGCTTGTTGAACAAAACCGGCTTTTAAGTGTTTAATATTAAAGCCAGCTTACTTGAAGGCGCACAAAACGTGTTTGTGACTTTACGAGGATTTATAAATAATATGCTGTGATGAAAATAAAACAAGCCCCAGTTGTTACTGAGTAGTTGTTCCATGGATGGCAACTCTATGCAGCGGATAAGTCGTTGTACAGCGGATAAAATATGTTGCAACTGACACATTTTATCCCCCGGACATAGGAGTTATCCGCTGGATAGAGTTACCCACTCTTTGAACTACTTGAGCAGGGGTAGTAGGATCTTGACAACTCGTATCTTCACTCTCTAGCTCTAGCAAAACTTGATGTAAAAGTAACTGTTGTTTTTTCTCCTTCGACCTATCGCTAGTTACGGAATGTAAACCCTCGTGACTCGACGTCTTGTTAATGCAAACAGTTTAGTATTCTTCTGACACTTTGAGTCAGTTGTGATGAGCTGTTATTGTTTGTGTTTCTGTTATACTAATCGTTTAATCCCGATTTTCTCTCTATAGAGGTCATACTTATTCCAGAACAGGCCCCTTACTCCTCCTCGATACATTAAACAGGACGAGTATTGTAAAGACTTGGGTAGTCAGGTGAGTGAAGCTCTTGTTGTTTTTCTCGAGTATCTACATGTATCTTCGCGGCTCACACAGGGCATTTGAAGCGAAAAAAAAATTGGGAAATCTTCTTACCCGTTTGTCTTAACTTGGAAAAAGAAAGCGAACAAACAAAATGTCAAGTGTCAGAATATAGTTAGGTCAACAAAGTTTCGTTGTTTCTTTTTCTATTTACATGTAGTTATACCCCTTTGGCAAGAAAAGAAAAAATCTAGCTTTGAGGAAAACATTGAACCTTGCAAGTGCAGTTAAGTACTACATTGGCTGTGCGTGTACTGCTAAAATGACCGCCCTGGTGGAAAGACCAAGTAAACTATTTGAATATCCAGGGTCCTTGCATTTGTCTCAAAATGTCTTGCAATTTGTCATTAGGTGATATCGAAATATAACAAACTTTCTAAACTGAAGAAAGAACAGGAATTCCTTGAGAGGCTGGAGCAGGTGCAGCTCGCAGAAGAGTAAGTAGAAAATCGATTTGTGTTAGTCTGTAGGAAAGTACTTCTCTGCAGTTTTCATGTGATTTTGTTTCATTTAACGTACATTGCATGGATATTATTCTTTATAATCCATCAAATATTTTCGCTCGTACGCGATTAGTCTAAACGCATCACGTGACTGATTATTCCCCAGCTAAAACCGGGGAATGTCCGGTGATATTCCCCAAATGCGTGTTGCGAAAAATATTTGAAGAATAGTAAAGACAGCCTTCATATGGCTTTAAGAATATGCTCGGATATTTATCCTTGGACATTATCAGTTCCTTGAAGCTACGGTAGATCTAATCCGGAGGTCGTGGGTTCGATTCCCACCGAGGTCATAAGAATTTTTTCTTTGCCTCGTGTGGTTCCCTGATACCCTCTACTAGGGCTAACGCCCAGTGGGTTTTTCATGGGTTTCTATTAGCACTTGAATTTACACTTCAGAGTTAATTCTCTGTTCCACCACTTGTATGTGTTTATAGTGCTACGCGGCACAACATATATATGTACCCTTGAAGCTCACAGTTTTCCTCGAGCTTCGCTCTCGGAAAAGTGTTAGCTTCTCGGAACAGACAATGTCCGCAGACAAATATCCGGACAAATTTCCCCGCCAAATGGAGAATATTGTTTATATAAGGCATGGATGGCTCCCTAAGGAAATAAAATAAACATTTTATTTTTCGTCAAATCAGTCTGGCTTTGCAACGGGAGCAGTACATGAGAGAAAAGAGAGAGAGCAATGATGCCTATAGGAAAGCGCTGGATTCACAGGTCAGATATTCGGCGTTCTTGTCTTCTTTCAAACATACATGTAATGACGTTCAATACTTCAGGCTTAACACTCTTTTCGAATTTATCTTACACGGCTTAGTCTTTTCCGCATAGCTTAAACGTTCAACGAATTTCATTTAGCACAGTCTCAAATGCTTCGAAACAAGGCACATTTTATACGGTCAAAAGATTTTTGTTGTTTATTTGCTCGCTTTGCAATATGATCAAGTCAATTTAAGGATTGGAAATGACTTTGACGATTGTTTGGGGGTGTTAATGTTTTAAGTGCTAAATTTTGATGGGGGTGAATCCTTATAATTTTCGGGGGGTAGGGGTGGGGGCGGGGTCGCTGTTATGAGTTGATCGCTTATTTTATGGTATTGACATTTCCTCCATCAAGCATAAGAATAATTGTAGCTCATAGAAAAGCGCTGACGGCTGTTAACTATAAAGGGGCTGGTATTTTTATTAAGAAAAGCTCAGTCCAAACTTAGTTTGAGCACTTAGGAGTCTATGAAAAAGTAGAGTAGTTATTAACAGTTAGCGAGATACACTGGTGAAAAAGGTACACAAAGTGAAACACAACGACAACAATTCACTTTATTACATGTACTGAGCATTGCCTTTGTTTAGATTGAAATCAGGAAAACAGGCAACTGCTCTCTGCGTGCATCACCAGGGTTGTTACGTCTACCCAAACCCCAGATTATTGTTCCCTTCTCACACACGTTAGAACTGCGTCTCCAACGACGACCAGGAAGAAGACCGGTAGAGTACTCTAGTTAAAGCAGTTATGTTATCCAGTCATAGTGGAGTTAGCTTAGTAGCTAAGGCTTGTTTAAGAAGGTTTTGTTAATTTGTTAGGCGGTAGTTCTGCACGTAACTATGTGTCTCCTAGCCTCTATAGCAAGCGTTACTGTGGCTTTCGGGCACTGAAAACCCCATGCACGGAAATACTTGGTACGCAGGCTATGTATCTCCCAGTTAGTCAGTTAGTGTTCGTGTTTGTTGGTTGACACATATATCAAAAGATTGTGCTTGTGCGTGGGATTTAATTATCGTTCCACGTGGTTTCGTGTCAAGATGCATCTTAGTAGAGGAACATAGGTTCACGCCAGGCCCCTCGCTCGCTCGCTTCGTTCATCACCTCGTTTCTCGCGGCTTCGCCGCTCGTACCGCTTTGGCTATGAGAGCCTGCTCGCGGGCTATATGATTATTTATTTGTTAGTTTACTTGCAGCTTAGCTTTTGTCAGAATTTCACAAACCAAAGCTGAAGGAGGATTTCAAGCGTTTTTGTTGTAACTAAATAGTTCCTAAAGATGACGCTGGCTGTGATCCAAAAATAATCATTACTGATGGCCGTTTGGTTTTGCTACCAACATATAATATAAGAATCTAACTCTGATCATGTCACTTGCATTCTCAGGTGCGCTGCAAACCCCTTCCAATTCCCGCTCTGGAGCCGGACTCTAAAGCGCCAATCTTCGGCGTTTTTGATGCAACAGATGAAAAACTGATTGAGCGAAAAGCACGCGCACATCAGTTGTATCAGGAGCAACTTGAAATGGTGGCTCAGCGAAAGAGGGATGCAATTCTGAGCGATCTACGCAATCAGAAAGAGGAGTCGGATATGCTGGAAAGGACACGCAGAGAGTGAGTTATCAGGCCTAGTTCAAACGTCGAGCTTTTCATGTTCCGAACTTAAATCCTATTTGGGTCGACCCAAATTATTAGGGAGTTTAAGATTCTACGACGGCGACGGCAACGAAAACGTCATTTCAAAATACAACTTCTCGTTTGTGTAACTCTTTCGCGATTATTCCAATTTGTTTAACCTGAAAAATGCTGGTGAGCTGTCCAGGGTCTAAATTACTACGAACGATGTTAAAGCAAAGAAAGAGAAAGAAAAACTTGTCACCATACACTCACGTTCTCGAGAAAACCCCAAATTTGGTCATTTCACGTTGTTGTTTCGCAGAGGACGGCAAAGAAATGTACCAAAATGTTTTTTCTTTCTCTTTATTTGCTTTAACATCGTTCATAGTAATTTAGGCCCTGGCCAGCTCGCCAGCATTTTTCATGTTAAACAAATTGGAATAATCGCGAAAGAGTTACTCAAACGAGAAGTTGTATTTTGAAATGACGTTTTCGTTGCCGTCGCCGTCGTAAATCTTAAACTCCCTATTAAGTTCGACTCGACTGTGTGATTCGTACGTCGAACTTTTCATGTGCCAAACCCAATTCGTGGCGTAAAGACCATTTTTACTGCTAAATACGAAAATGAACCGTTGAAATTATTTTGGAATGACTTATTTCCCTTCCATTTGGCTTGAAAAAACATTAAGTCACGTACAAGGTTGGAAAAGCTTTCTGTGTTGTTTTCGCTTAATGTTCAAGGAAATCCTGATCATATTGAAATGCAAATACACAACATGAATTTCGAAACAGATAAATAGCGTTAGTGCTGGTCGGAAGTAGCCCGTTTTGAGCTGTCCAGGTTTAGCATGTTGCAATATAAAATTACACTTCGAGAACGCGGTCAACGATCGTCATGCTTGTGCGAGTTCTCTTTTCACGCACGAAATCATTATACAGCCAATCATAAGCGCTGTTATAATGAAAAATACGTTAACATAAATTATGCATTTGTATCGGTACGTGAAAAGTTCGACGTATGAATCGGTGTCGAACTTTTGCCGTTCTATTCGACTGACCCAGTCGGATAGAATGGTAGTGTCCACCCGAATACGAACTCTTCATGAACTTAATACCGAAATCAAGTTCGGTACAGGTAAAGTTCGACGTTTGAACCGGGTCTCAGTCTGCGAGTTTATTCTTGGTCTCATTCCTTGCCAGCATTCTTATTCATTTCAATCCAGTTGAAACGTTCAGTTCAAATAGAAATCTAGAACTGAAGTGTTTGCCTTGAAATAAATGCCATTGAGCAGAACACGTTTGATAATCGCAAAATGAACTTTTTTATACTTGGTGAACGTAAGCAACTGCGCCTTTTGAGGAGGAATAGAGTCCAATTAACGTTGCTTTTTTCAATTTACAGCATTATTCTGGACCGCGCCCTTCGTCATCAAGAGCGTCTTAACGCTCGCCGTTCCCTTGAAGAATCCTGGGCCGCTAATGTGGCTCGCAAAAAGGAGCTGGAAGTAGAAGAACACCAGCGAGCCCTGAGTCCTGGAATGTTGATTCACGAACAGTGTGATAAATATCGACGGTGCAAACAGTGCGGTAGACGACCGCAGAACTGCGGCGAATCGAATGTGTGGAGCGAATCTCGATACATTCCCGGATCAAGGCTCATAGTTTAAAGCACCCTCTACTTATCCTGACGAATTTCTTGGAAAAATTTAAAAGGCTTTTGACAGAAATCTACCAATGCACGTCACCTTATCCCTTCAGAAAACGCGTGAAATATTATTTATTGATGTGACTTTATTTGTATTATGTTGCAAATGCGATAGAGAGGAGTGAATTACCTCGCGTCGTCTGAGAAGATAAGGGGACCAACAAGTCACTGAGCAAGTTTTGGATCTTGTTGTCTTGTAACAGAATACGTTTTGTTCTCTATATCACTCACTTTCTTTTAAATTTTCACTTTAAGTTTTTTCGTAAGAACACTATTTGCCAAAAAATAATTATAAAACGATGTAACACTGTAAGGTTTCAAAGTTTGTTTGGTGAAAACCTCAGTTAGGGAAATGAAGGTTTGCGTAAACGCCGTTGTTTAGAGTTTCCAACACCTGAGTGTTAACGAAAATATAAATATCAGTTCCACCGTTCCCAAATGATTGTTTCGAAATTTTATGCAAGATTTCATGGTTTTAAAATTCTTTACTAAAATCTTAGAGCACCGTGTGATGACAAGAGTGTCCGGCATCTTTCTATTGCCGTAGTAAATTGTAAATACTGGACAATAAAGCAACCTTTGAATAACCCCAGCTTACGTAAATGAAAATTGTTCGGCCAGGGAAGTAAATGTTGTTGCATAAAAATACTGGGGTGATGTTGGTTGTTTACCATTTACACGGGAAAACCGGTTAGTCGACAGTTTGAACAAATGGTAAGCAAAAATCCCCAATGAAAAGTTCCGTTCAAGATTGGCGTGTACCATTTGCACAACCCCTAAATTTTGGAAATTTTCCGGTCGGGAACACCAAAATAGCTTCCAACCGAAATTTCCGAAATTTTTTGGTAAATGGTAAACAAGCGTTCTCTGTTCTCTCTAAGTTCTCTGACGTTGACAAAACGAATCTCTACCGGGACGAACCAGAGACGAACGTTAAAAAACTGAGCGGTAGTCTCATAGGGGATTTCAATGTGGCGCAGTAAAAACTACTCCGCCACGGCATTAATTTGCCGAACATTAGAGCGGAATCTAGGAAAACAGAACATAAGCTATTTTTAGACGTTTATTTGATAACTGCATATGGGGTCTGTCTAAGCGGCGTTAGGATGTGGAGACGCGGGTCCCGGTGATTACCCTCTTACCTGCTCAAGGAGGGAGACTATAATGACCTCGGGTAAGAGCGGCGTTCAGTGTCACCAAAGTGTGATGAGTACAGCAATTTTCTAAGTAAAAAGTCGAGCTCAGCTAATTTGCTTTTTTGTTGATCTTTACATGATACCATTTCTTTCATCGTCAAGAGCGAAATATAACGGCAGCTTTGAGATGAGATCTAAAGAAAACAACCTCGAAGACCCCAACACCAGCATATTAACACGAACCGAATTACACTGTTCTGTGAAAAAATACACTCTGAATACACTGACTATTATCAGATGTTTGAAGGTCCAGTTGTGATCAACCACTTTATATTGGGATCAGTCCAAGGGTTGCTTTTCGAACTTTTCTTTTCCTTAAGAATAATCACTTGTTGACAACTTCCGATTGTAATTAACCACACTCTGGTTAAACAAGTCCACTTTCACTCAGAGGATCTTTAAATAATTCATTTCTTCTATGCCGACTTGACGACAAATCACTATTTCTTAATGGTAACATTTTTGTGTGCGGATAGAGAATTAACCGTGGGAGCCGCTTTAAAATCTCACTTTATCAGCAAATTATGCCAAAATCAAAAATCGATGTATATTTGTTGGTCACCGGCTAAACAGAGCCAGTTAAAACAAAGATATCAGTTAAATCAAACTGGCTCTGGACAGTAGTAAGAAAATTTACCGTCATGCGCTCACGTTCTTGCGAAAACCTAAAATTTGGTCATTTCACGTTGTTGTTTTGTGGAGGACAGCAAAGAAATCTACAAAAATATGAAAACGTTCGTGCAGAGTGATGTTTTTGCTCATTAAACCCATTGTTTTGTGGCGTTCTTGTTGTCGTCGCCGTCTTCTTTGCTAAATCGAGAGGCGTGTCCCGGTCAACCAGTGGCAATTGGATGATCGTAGAGAGTGAAAACTGACCGGCTGATCCCAGGCAAGAGCGCCGTCGTCAAATGTGATGAGTTGCATCGAAAGGGCTCGTTTGATTTCTGCAAGCAATCTGTGAATATAATTGAGTCTTAACACTGAAGTTGATCGAGCTCACGGCTAATTTGCTTTCTCTATCAGTGACTTGTTGATCTCTACATGATACCATTTCTTTCATCCGCGTCAAGAGCAAAACGATAACAGCTTTCTACAGCAGCTTTGAGATGAGATCTAAAGAAAACAAACTCAACAGACCTTAACCAGTCAGCACACTAAGTAAGATAAAGAACTGAATTATACTGTCTCCCCTGTGAAACAATACTTTCTGAATACATTGACTATTATCAGATGTTTGAAGGTTCAGTTACGTTCAACCACTTTATTGTCGAACTCAGTATCCTTTTGGGAGATTTACTAAGAATAATCGCTTATTGATGACTTCCGATGGCAATTAACCACACTCTGCTTGGTTTAAAAACAAGCCCACTTTCAGTCAGGGAATCTTAACCAGTTATTCCGACTTGACAACAAAACATTTCATAATGTTAACTTTTTGTGACGTGCTGCGGAACGTCGAATTACTAAAAACCGTGGGAGCCGCGTTTAAATCTCACTTTATCACCAAAGTATGTAATCAAAAAGCGATGTATATCTGCTTGTCACTGGCTAAATAGAGTCAGTTTAAACAATGATATCAGTTAACTCAAGTTCCAGATTGCTATCAATAGCCAGTTCAGGCACGCACAAACCCAAGGAAGTTAGTTACACAAGCAGAAATGGATAAAGTACAAAGAAACAAACGCGAAAGAAATAGGGTAAAGGCACTGAATGGTTGTTTTGTAGAGTTAATGAGGCGTCTTCCAAATTCTAATCATAGTAATGTGCACATTACTATGACAAAAGCTCAAATCTTGAAGAGGGCTACCGACTATATTGATTTTCTCGAAACGAGGATTCGGGTGATGCAAGATTCTTTACGGTATCGGGATGATGAAAGGACCGAAAGGACTTTCAGCCGTCCGAGCTGTAGATTTTCAAAGGTAGGTTCAGCCTTTTGTTGGAGCCCGTTCGAGCTAAAGCAGGATAATTGTTAAAAAATGCATTCGAAGGGAGTGATTAACCACACCTACAATACCCGATGCGCTACATCTGAGGGGTGTCACTGAATCCGTTTTTCTCAGACTTACTTAAAAAGCTAATTAGTCATATTTTCAGTTGATATTGGAAAATTCCTAAAGGCTCTTCAAATGCTCAAGAAAATACAGTTTTGTCTTACTAAATTCATCGAGAAGGGAAAGCATAAGTTTCAGGTACTGATCAACATTTTAACTTCGATTGTAATTTGGTAGGACAATGATCCGTTTTCGAAATTGTAATCTATACCCTCAAACGTTAAAGAGGTGATTCATCTCATTTGGTTAGCTTGTACTGCGGTCCACGAATCAGTTCATCTACGTCTAATATTTCAATGGAGACTATCATCGGGCGATTTTAGATGGACATTTCTTCATTTCAAAACCTTAAATGCCTTAAATGGTCGCATTCATTTATACATATATATGTATGTGTCTTGGAATGATTTAAAAGTTTCATGATAAACAAATAATCATACATGAAAACTGCACATATCTTCGGTTCCATGATATTCGCAGAATAAGTTGACGTAAGTGTAAGAGCTCAAACTTCGAGTGGCGCCTTTTTAAGAGGCGTCTGAAAATCTCAATTCCTCAGTCAAGCTTGGAGGTCCTGTCAAGGCGCGATTGCCTGCTAATACGATTCAATTATGTTATAGTATCTCACTGTCAACAGTAGATAACAAGAGCCAGCCAGTGTAACTGCTACATCCAAGTAATTAAATATACCCTTAATTCTTAGTTTTCTGTGCAAGGGTGTTCAAGGACTGTTCCCCTTGGCCTGATGTGCAAAAAAACGGAAGACTGTCATAGAAACTGCTCCTGGATTTCTTTCGACGCCATCTGACATTTCCTCAGATCAGAAACTTGATTTAATGCTGTAAGTTTGGTCTACTTTGGATTTTCTACAGTGAGAAGAGCCGGTGGGGATATTATACATTTCGAAAGTGAAACATCTTTGATACGAGCGTCTCCATGTCTCTATGCAGCTTTGTGTGCCTCTATGTAAATAATCAGTTGCACTGTATTAACGATTCTCTACTTGGGTAACTTCCTCAATGCTTTCAGGCGAACGTCTTCATGCAAGCGAGCATGGGGTGTACCTTATACTCTTTTGCTTCAGGTGTCAGTATTGACAACAGCTAGTCCCATCTAGATCTCTTAATTTAAAATTAGAAGTTCGTGCATCCAACAGTGTTTAGCAAGAGTGTACACAATTTTAACTGCGTTCGATTCTTTGGTTCATTGGTAATATTTACGGAACTGTACTGAAGTGCCAAAAATCGACAATACACCGTATGAACGTGTCACTGTGATTATTTGTTTTAAAATCTGCGTTCATTCTTGTCATTGTACTGGCTATGTTTACAGTCGGAAAGTTCAAAAGGAAGATAACCGCACATAAACACCATGTATAGCAATGGTAGCCTATAATGAGACAAACTCCACACAACTTACATAGTATTTAAATATTTTCTTTTCCTCCTTTCCCTCTTTATTTCTTACTCTGATATCCTTATTATCAATGAATTGTAAATTGTTTTTGGTTTCTTTCACTTCGTTTTTTTATTGTACTGTATTTTTTATATTGATGTTTGAAACACCACTGCAATGATTGTAATACACTGTATTCGTGTGAGTTTAGATAAAATTGAATTGAATAAATTGAGTTGAGAAAACAGTTAAAGCAAGTGACACCGTACACTGGACCCTCGGTTCGATGGATATGTCATGCCATGTCCCAACAAGAACGAAACAGATGTCCATGGTTGTCACTGCCCGGGTGATATGGCTGTGTGCATGCGTGAGGCGAAGCTGTGAGGGTGTGACTTGCTTCACCTTGTACTTCAAATACCCCACAAGGCAAATAGTACCTCAGTTAAAAAACCAGTCCAAACTGTGGCTTTCAAGCCTAGATGGCATCCATCTATGCGTCTCCGGCCTTGGGTCTGGTGTCTAGGAACCTAACAACGTCCGTTAAGTGGACCACTTAAGAGGTGGAGACTGAACATGGACAATACCCCACTGCGATAAGATTTTTCGTTGAAAAAGGAAAAAAGAAAACTTGTACTGTCAGGCGGTCCATTAAAATAGTCAGAAGTCTCTATTACGGACGCATAATACCCCGCTTATGTGCGACCCCTCCAATAGTTGGATTACCACGTTAACATTAGCAATACAATGCCAACCGAAGCCAAACGTCAGCCACGCACTTATGACGCTGGCTAATAAATTTGAAATTAACTCTGAATCAACTCTCTCTTGGATCTGTTTCAGGGGTCAAGGGAACACTCATATTTGAAACCACGCCCTGTAGCAGACCCATCCCGGCAATTTTGTTACGACAATGAGCGACGTCATGGTGAGTATAACTACATGCAGGTCATAAGACCTTGGGACGATATTCACTACTAAAAACATACACATACTTCTACCCTTATAACACCAACGCATGTTCGCTTTTCACTGCTGTTTCTTCGAGTACCCTTTTCTCCCAAGTCGGCTAGCTTCTTAAGTCTAATCACAGTCAGAATTTGGGTTTGGGGGAGAGGAAGGAGGGGGAGGGGGGGGGGGTTAAAGGGGGAAACACGGGAATTGTCCCAAGACTTTTGACCTTCACAGTAGCTTATTTCACTATACTCATCTTCGTTACAGTTAACAGGATATGGGAGAGAATATTTAAAAAATTACCGCTTGCCGTTCCTTTGTCAGATAAGAGATGCACCATAAGAAATGTGAAGGTAGGGGGGCTTAGGGTTGGACTTTCTGGAGTACGGGAGTGCAATATCTATATATTTTTTCCACCTTCAAAACCTTGCACGATTCTTTTCCAAAATGACTTTGCCCTTTTTGGTTGGTGGTCCATGCAGGTTTTCTTTTCTGGTTCTTTTGCAATACCGGATTTTTCTTTCCTAAATTTTCCGGCGTTTTGTAGGATTTTGTTTTTGTGTTTGGACTCTCCTCCGCTACACATTTCTAATGGTGCATCTATAATTTTAATTCACATATGAGGAATTAAGTTTTAACAAGAGCCCATCATTTCTCCTGGTTCAGTTTCCTGAAGAATTATCTTTAAAACCGAAACACATGCAATTTGTTTTTTTCTTTACCCAGCATTCCAAGAAATCGACAGTGCGTATGATTTGCCGGCCTCTGGAAGTTTCGTGCCCAGTTCTCCTCCTGTATATCCTGTTCCCACTCAATACAACTGCAGCAGCATGGTGACGTACCGTTAATGCAAAAATCATTGACATTGCTGTACATATTCAGAAGAGAATGGCTTGTGATTCTGTTTCTATTTCGTCACTTTATCATTTGTGTAGGCTGGTTCTGGCGTGCGTTCTCGAAAACTCCGAAACTTTTCGGGCCTATTTCGGGTGCCATGATTTACTACCTATCTTAGAAACGACGACGTTTCCAGGTATGAAATTTCGCAACAAATTTGCCTTTTCGTATGTTAAAACCCTAGTAAAAGACGAGATTTTTTATAATAAGCGGATCGCAGTTTTAGAAATGGCTTTTCGGGCCCGGAAAGTTGAGGGGACTTTGGAGAAACGCGAGCCTCGTGGCCAGTTTTACAGGATGGAAGTATCACACAGCAAGAAGCGCTAATCGGGCGTTGACAGAACGTAGTGTGCCATGTACGTCAGTGTTTTGGAATACATAGCAGCAGAAACCAACACGAGAGCGCTGTCCATGGCGTAGAAAAACGCGACCCAGGAGGGGTACAGGGCGAACTATGTTATGTGGACCGACCACAGTTCAGTTCACAGTTCACTAAGTGCAAAACAGTGGTTTTAATTTAACGCAAAGCTTGTACAAGAAGTCAAAACCAAACGTGTTGGGACATTCACAAAGGTAACTGTTACTCGTCTCTCCACAGACTCGTACCCAGAGTCTGCATTCTCTTTGTTCAGAGGTCAGGAGATGAGCCTCCGAGTCTGTCTCATCTGTTAATCCGAAAATATCCGACTTCCAGTTGAGCTGTGCGTGCTTAGGACTTGTTGGACTTCTCATTTACTTCCGGTCATTTTTATTGTTGAAAAAAAAGAAAAACGATTTGAATCGTAAACCTAACGGATTTTTCGAGAGTCGCTCGTAAGGAAGGTCTAAGGAGGGAGAATGGTTCCTCGCTCCGTTGTTAAAGGCTTGCGTTCTCGATTATCAAGAGAGAGGCTGCCAGCAGTCTGCTGTTATTATAACGAATGGATAAAGAAGTCTGTTTGTAGGGTAACTGGTGGTGTTTTGATGGGGATGGAATGAGTTCTGGTCATTAATCGGAGCTGATAAGCCATAAATTGGCCACGGTCTAAAATATTTAAAACCTGGCATCTTTAGCCCTTCGTCGATACACTCTGAGGACGGGCCAACATTGAAACGTCGGGTTTCGAACCTCTGCTGTGGCTAAATTGCCACAGTTATTAATCTCAGTTGGCAATCCATTAATCTTCTTCGCAAACAGGGAGTTTGTATGACGTAAAAATTCAAGTTGGCCAAGCGGAAACGAAAGAAAATGTAAATAAAACTCAAAAAGTACGTGTGAAGCAATGCCTTACTGAAAAAAATTCATGAATTACACATTAAGTTTATGAATTGTCTTCCTAAAGTCGTTCATTTAAAAACTTGAACGATAGCCGATTTCTGTTTCTTTCGGATTTTCTTCACTTTCGCAGTAGCATCGGCAAAGAATGTCTCTTGCTTGGCTTCCATTTCGCTTTGAATAAAACGCAGACCTGCCAAGTTGAATCCAATGGTATCCTGAAATGTGACGTAGAGGAAAAGAGAAATCATTTGAGGAAAGAAACACAACAAAGTTCTCGAAAGAGCGATTGTATTTGGAGCAAAGGTAGTCTAGTTAAATATATGAATAAAGGGGTTAGTTTCTGAGGCAACTGTGGTGCTGCGACGGTGAGGAAGTAGTACACCAAACATTTGGTGTTATGAACGGAATGACCACCGTACAGGGATTCTAAAAGCTGACGTTTCGAGCGTTATCCCTTCGTCAAAGCTTATTGATTCGCTCTCACGAAGGGCTAAAGCTTGAAACGTCAGCTTTTAGAATCCCTGTACGGTAGTCAATTTACATGATCAACACCGTTGACAAAACCAAATTTTTGTCAAATATATTGACCACCGTACAGGGCACAGTTTTGATAAGTCGAGCAAAATGACAAACGAATTAGGTGCGATGAGGATAAAGCGAAATTAGCCAAGTAATACTGTTTTGGCGAAAGAACAAGTTCACAACGACCACCACGGAGTGTTGCAAAATAAATGTGATAGGCCAGTTCCGAATTACCTCAGGCCTCTTTTTCAAAGCGAGTCTAGGTACTTATCCTTTTATATGCATATCAATTTTCATTCAAACGCAAATTAAACTCATTTTCATGTGAATGAAAATTGATTTGCATGTGAAAGGATGAGCACCTAGACCCCTTTGAAAAAGAGGCCTGAGGTAATTCGGAAATGGCTTATACGCTGCCCAACCAATGTCAAGCGCGGGAAAAATTCGCGGCAGCAGCACCGTACAGGGCACAGTTTTGATAAGTCAAGCAAAATGACAAACGAATTAGGTGCGATGAGGATAAAGCGAAATTAGCCAAGTAATACTGTTTTGGCGAAAGAACAAGTTCACAACGACCACCACGGAGTGTTGCAAAATAAATGTGATAGGCCAGTTCCGAATTACCTCAGGCCTCTTTTTCAAAGCGAGTCTAGGTACTTATCCTTTTATATGCATATCAATTTTCATTCAAACGCAAATTAAACTCATTTTCATGTGAATGAAAATTGATTTGCATGTGAAAGGATGAGCACCTAGACCCCTTTGAAAAAGAGGCCTGAGGTAATTCGGAAATGGCTTATACGCTGCCCAACCAATGTCAAGCGCGGGAAAAATTCGCGGCAGCAGCTAGCGGGTTTTGGTTTGTCATTCGTGAGAAAATGGCGCGAGGAAATACAAAGCAAACGCCAATGATTTTTGACACTCAGTTAAAAACCATTCACAAGAGAAATCTGTTTCTTGATTACTGCAAAGAATTTCAGTTTCAGTGGATAAGATGTACTCACCCGAAGATCGTGAACTCGAGATTTTGCGTGCTCGCGCAGTGAATTAATAACTGGTACAAGAACTTGGTTAGCAACGATCTGATTGTGGTGAATTCTGCAAAATATAAGCAAGGCAAACATGATGATACTAATGCCCAGATATGGGTCGTGTTGGTACTGGGACATTCACACACGTGTAGTCGTCGCTCGGCCAAGAGTAAAAGATCTCAGATGGGAACGAAACACGACAGTATAATCACAACGACCTCTATAAAAAATAAATGAAAACGCTAAATAGCTAAATCGAGAGATCGCTTGGCTACACACAACGATGATTTCTGGGCCTTCGTTCCGGTCACTCAACTTGTTCAAGGAGTTAGTTTAGGTTCTAACAACAGGAAATGTCGCATGCAAACGTTTCCTTTTCCAAAAGAGATAATGGAGCAGTGAATTACTTGGAGATAAATTACTTGAAAGCCGACAATGAAAAGTAAGAAGGGAAGACAATGAAGAGAGAAAAAGAAAAGTGAACAGTTAATAGCATTCATAACACCTTTTTATAGCATCACTCAAGTTGTGAACGAAACACCGTAACAAACTGAAACTCACCTTAAAAGGAAGGAGAGGCATCTACAGGAAAGCTCCACCTCCCAGCCACGCTGGATTGTAAAAAACGAGAAAAAAGGGAAAGAAAGTGTCTAAACAGGGCTACATTCACTTAAAACTGAGGTGTGTGCCTTCATGCTACACTCAACTGATGCGATACCTTACAATAAGGAAACGGTAAGTGGTGTTCAACTCCCACAAAACGAAGAGGGTGCAGGAGAGTGTGGGGGTGGGGGGGGGGGAGGGGCAGGGGCTGGGGCAGGTTGACCGACGTTTCGGTTTTGTTCTGGGTAGTCCGTGGGTCAACTCCTCGGCAATCCTTGTAAATAGCCCACTGGTCTGCCTCCCACCAGTTAGGATTCTTAAGACTGCTGTTTTTTTATTTGTAGGGGAGGGGTCCTCAAGGGGAGTGGTCACTCAACTACTTCTCTTGTTTGGATACCGTTGGGGTGGGGACCCTAAAACTGTGGTAACACAAAAACTGAGAAACTTGAAAAGGGAGTGGCTTTGTTTCAAATACGATTGCAAAATGTTTTAGATTTAAACACGACGGAACCAATATTTTCTGTCTCGTATTATCATGGTACACGGTAAAGACAAACGGAAATATGGTAATCGATATCCATCAATGGCTCAGCAAAGAGAGTCAGACCAGCATTACATAGGGACAGTGTTTGACCAGAGTTGAAGCTATGTTTGCACAGCACTGTAGTAACGCTGTTATACAATGGACGGTGCCCCCCGCGTTGGTCTAGAGGAGTTTGTAACAATGTATTCAACAAATAGATGCCATTTGTCAATGGGTGCGTACTCTGATAACTCCCAGATAAGAACACGAGTCGCGAGTAGCGTACTTTGTTGTTACTACGTTCTGGTGTCATCCGCGCGCTATCAAAGCACGCACGCACCGACAAATGGAATCTATTTGTTAATTTTATGTCACAACAGAGATGAGATCGGATTGTACAGGGGCGCTGTTGGTTACCTGAAGCCAGTGATTGAGTAGCTTCAACATCTCAGTGGCAACGCTGAATGGAAGGACAATGAGAGCTTCATCTAGTTCACTGAAAAGTTAACAAAAATGACGTCCGCCTGATTGAAATACGGAGACCTTCTTGTAATTTAAAAAGAAATCTGGAAGCAGAAAACCAAATACAGTTTCTCGTACCTTGAACGAATCTTTCGAAGAACGTCAAGAACATAACGAGAAGGCTAAAATAAAATGCAAGATTAGTAGTTCAGAAGTGAGGAGACTGTTACCAAGTGACTACTTGACACATTCTACATCAGCCAGTTATAGACTCCCACACTTCCAAAGAACACTGAAGAGTATTTTATATCACAAAAAACTCGTTTTATTATTAAACTCAGATGACAAAGTAAATTGGCTCGGTTAACTGAAGGCATAAATAGCTGAGGTTTCGAGCGTTAGCCCTCCGACAGATCAAAACAGAGAATTGTTGTTCACATGGGGTTTACACATTGTACAGTGGAGCTACGCTATTGGTGCAAACATGGTGAATGACAGTTGAATGCGTTCGTTCTTGAAAGCGACCTAGCTCAGGAAGATGGATTTTTGCTTGAATTTATGGGGCTTTTGAGCCTTCCTCGGTGCGAAAAAATTCACAGACCACCATGTGCTAGCGAACTACTTTAGAAGGTTAGTTTGTTGGAGGACTTGTTCGGATGCATCTTTGTCATTTCTCTTGTTCTCGAACGGTCGTATTTTTGTCGACATTGGGTGTCCTAAAGATCATTTGTCCGGGAGCAAATATCGTTGATTTACTGAAGTCCCGTGGGAATTTTAGGCTGCAAGCATGCCACCCATCTGAATGTGTTAAGGGAACCCTAAAGAACATAAACAGTTTTGGTGGTACTCTGGGAACTCGCACCAGGTCGTTCTATGAGTATTTTTAAATATGACGTAAATCCTCAACATGAATACGAGGCTCTGAAACGAAAACGTTTACTCCTGAAGAAAAGGTTTAAACCTTAAAGTTCAATAACTTACCGTTATATTCCCATAAGCAACCAGGACGGGGTGGCTTGAATGCGCCTGTGAAATGGGAAAAAAGACGGAAGTGGGTACGTTTCCACAACTGTGGCCGGTTATCTTCCGATGTCTGCCACGGCTCGCGCTGATTTAGCGTCTTACGTTCTTTAATTATCGGTCAGTTAGAAAAACCTTCATAGTATTATATCTTAATCTATACAATCGCAGCAAAATTGCTGTTAGCTTGACCAACTTGGCAGACTTGCGTTAGTAAAGTTTTCCTGGACTTTCAAAAGGCCGACAGGTTCTGCCTCGAGCTTGGGTTGTCATCACTGTGATCAGCTGGTAGCTACGAAGGATTCTTTGCGAGTGAACACAAACTATACATACCTCTTTTGCGCTGCAATCCCCAGCCATCTTCTCTGTTTCTTCTTTGTAAAGTTCAATGGCTTCCATTAATCTTTCAGCCTGAAAAAGAGTCCAATGACGATTGGTGCATGAAATGCCTTTGAATTTATCAGGGTGAAAAGGAGAAATCGATAAGTACTTTCATTATACAAAGCACGGAAAAGACGCTTTTATGTCCTTCTCTGCAAGTTAATGATTTCTTACAGACGAAAACTGTGCATATTGAAACAAGGTTCAAGTGCGTTCAACACATTACTACAGAGAGTTTCAAGCTGGAAATAGAAGAAAAGATACGGGCAGAGGGTAGCTACATCAAAAAAGATGGAGAGCACAGAAAGCGTAAGTAAGATGATTGCGTGATTAATTCCAAGACAGTTATTGGTTGTTGGTGAAATCTCAAATAGACTATCCTCAGTCAATTTTCTTGAAGGCTGTGTCACGGAGAGTTTCGTATACTGCAGAGTAAAACCAATTAAATATTAAAACAACTCATAACTAGAATTATTTGTGCATTATATTGACCAATTGGATTCTCATGGTTTGATCCCCTTTACATCAGTTTGTTTGCCTGTCAAACTGAACTGTTTCCTAACATCACTTACCGCCTTCACAGTTTCTAGTGTCTTTTTACCAGCTTTAACAGCTTCCGCAGCGTCTGCCTCGCCTGGGATCTAAGAGATCAAGAAGAAATACCTTAAATGGGGAAGGCTGTTATCATTTGCGTGTGTTTGATTGACTTTTTTTATCTCGTTGATCAAATCTTCCAGAGGCGTTTACGACTTAACTTAGCGGACTAAAGAATCGATTAATAACTATGGTATACGTAAGTTTAAACGGTTAAACTAGCTTCAAAGCTCACGAATAGTCCCCCCTTTCAAGGAACAATTCATTAAGGCGCTCTTAATTTGTATAGGAAATCGCATGACCTCGAGTACAATTCGGGATTAATAGGTACGAGTGATTTTGAAAGTTCTCAAAATTGCACGAGACTTTAGGCGAGTGCAATTTGAGAACTTTCAAAGTCACGAGTATCTATTAATCCCGAATTTTACGAGAAGTTAGTGCGATTTTTTAATTATAGTACATTCAACAAAATTACGAACTTACGCGCCATTGTCATGGAAACTTAATAGGTACTCCTACGGAGTACTATTTGGGATTAATTGTACTGCTCTCGACCAATCAGAATTGAGTAATTTTGTTGAGTGTACTATGAAAGATGAAATTTTTAGAGAACGTTAGAAAAAACGTTCTTCCAGTATATCAAGCATCGCAGCGAATTTCGTAAAACGAGAAGAGAAACAATTGAATTATGGTCCTGCATACTGCTAACGTTCTACTTGGATCTGAACTGTGAAGAGGAGCAGAAGAGAATACAAAAAAGGGAATAGTGTGCTTTGATGTTTCAGCGTATTGCAGTTGCCGGCGGGAAAAACTCACCACTCTCTCTGTGTTCTGTGCAAGGCTTTCTTCGTATTCTTGTTCCCTTTCCTACAACAAAACACACTATGAGTAGAAAACGAAACTAACCAAACAGTTAAAAATTACTTGAAAACAGTTAATCCTTTTGTTCATGAAGGCAAATTTTGAACAAGTTCAATGCAGAATTAACTTTTGAATTTGCGTGTAAAACCTGAAGTGTGACCATTGAGATGAAAACTGTTGAGCGGTTCTTTCCTGTGGTGCTGTTTATCATGCTCTTCTAGGTGATTCGACTGAATGTTTGAGTTTACAAGGATAAATTCCTGAAACATGGCCATTAAGGTTAAAGCCATTGAGTAAGAATTTCCCTTCTAATATTTTCCCAACAGTTCAGCAATTGTCTCCCATAAACCTAAACAACATATCCTACCTGCTCTCTCTCTTCTTCAATAAACAAAGGTTCATCTGTTCTCTCCCATAGTCGCAGAGATCTGTCATGAGAACCTGTTGCCTGGAAATCGGTAAAATACGAGGGAAACGATGGATTGAATGAGGCCCTGGAATTTAACTCGCATCCGTACCGACATAAGTGCGTGCAAACCTTCACAGTTCAACACTGCAGCTGAGAAATTTTGAGGGGTTCATCTATAGAAATTGGGCGCTTAACTGTACGTGTGGTTTTCAGCGTAAGAAGAATACGAAAACAATGAGAACAAAAAGCATTCAACTGTGGGTAAATCTGCAAACGACTTCTGGCCCATCATGTGAAAGCAGTCTAATTTGTTCGTGTTGTCTCGGCCGGGTGTTAGGTTCCTTCCAGAAAGGCTAGAATCACTGCGTTCAACAATTATTTGCAAACAGCTACACAAATATCAGAAGCTCACCACAAAATCCCCGTCTGGACTGATCGCCAGGCACCACACTTCAGCGTGATGACCCTATAACGAAAAACGATGAACACTTTCTTCTTCGTTGCTTCGAAACAATATTAAACCCATTTCATAATGGCAAGGCCGTTGGTAGAGAGTTCACAAAACTTCAAGTAAGAAAGACTGTAAAGCTTAAAATATAAACCAACATAATGATCGATAGCTACAGTTATTACACTGAATGATCTTGCTCTTCGTCTTTGTCCTGTCAGATGCTCATTTTAGGGTACATCAACTACAGTTCGCATCAATTCAATTACTGCACATGAAGATCAAGTCCCCATTCAGCACTGTGCGTAAGACATAGTCTCTCTCGGCACAATAATTAAAGTGACTATAAATAAATATGTAATCATGGAAAAGGAAGCAAGAACTCCCTTACTTGCAGAGTCATGATGTGCTCAAACTTGTCAGCGTCCCAATATTTCAAAGTCTTGTCTTTACTGACCGAGAAGAAATAATGCGTCTTCGGCACAAACTGTGAAAACAAAAAACATGCAGAAAACGGTTTAAAGACTTCGCAGTAAGTTTAAATAGTTGTGGAGGCGTGCAGGGGGGGGGGGGGGATTATACTGTGAAATGGCGAAGACAGGAAGAAAACTTATAAGCTGGCATGTCGGATGAAAGCTGATTTGAAAAATCCCAAACTGTTCCTAATGCATAAAGTGCTCCTCAAGATAAGTTTATCATCTAAACACTGTTCGTTAGCTTTACACTCACGGTTGACCTCATACAAAGAAATTATACCAACAAGCTATGTTCGCAGTTTCGTTAGGGTTTTTCCGGGAAACGTAAGATTGTCAAGTTTTTCACGAAAGCGAACATTAATTTTTTGCACAAAATGTTTTGTAAGAAGGTTGGTTTTAACAGAATCGAAGTCAAAAGCAGTTTTGCACCACTGATTGGGTTGATGTTCACATACCTGAACCCCCATGATACTAAAAAAAAGAGAGAAAAAAAATAACCATCGTGAACTACAATGAACAGAACGTGGAAACCATGGAAAGAGAAGACATTACGATATAAGTCTAAAAATGTATAAAAATGGTGGAGAAATTAAGACTGTGGAGACAAATGTAAAACCTGTTTGTATTAAGAAATCACAACCGATTTTTTTCATCCGAGTAATTGATTGAGTTGAAACTTATAAACGTAGGCGGCGTAGGCGGCGATGTTGGAGGGTCAACACACTACATTCATATTTTTTTTTGCAATTTTTGGTCGGAAACTATAGGAAATGGCACGTACAAGAAAGCCCTGTGTATGTATATAGCAATCTTTTGCCGTTTATCGAAAATAAGATGTCAGATCTTATGCCCCGTCCAGTGTAACCCCGATAACTTTAGTGTGTATCAATCGGTAACTTGGTACAAGAAATTATAGCAACAAGCTATGTTCGCAGTTTCATTAGGGTTTTTTCGGGAAACGTAAGATTGTCAAGTTTTTCACACTAAAATAACGCTTTCAGTCACCAAAAACAGAACTTTTCGAAAACTTTCTTCGAAGTGGAAAAATTTAAAATGCTTTTTGAAGGCGCCAGTGTCACAACAACTAATGTGAATTTGGGCATATCCTTCCACAAATATATTAAATTAAGCATGTCTGGGCTCGAAGCAGCACTTCGGTGTGTATGGTAAAAACGATACGAGACCGATAGTGTAGACATTTTAACCGTTTTAGTGTGGACGGGGACGTAGTCCGTTACAAGGATCACTCCGCCGGCCTGAACCGCTGTCGATAACTGCCAACTTATCATGTACGTACTCTTGACAATACTAACCTATCCCCGTGTCCAAATATGGATTTGTGACAGTCACCATAATCTAGTCCCCAAATCTTGATATTCTTGTCAGCTGATCCAGTGATGATCAAACTGCTATCCTGTGAACAGAGGAAAGATCACAAAAATATAGTTTCATCAACGGAGTTGATAATGTAAATTGACCACCGTACAGGGATTCTAAAGGTGGCGTTTCGAGCGTTAACCCTTCGTCAGAGCGAATCCTCAACTCCGTTGATAAAACCAGTTTTTGTGTACTACTTCCCCACCGACGCAGCACCACAGTTTCTTTAGAAACTACCCCCTTTATTCGGAAGAAAGATCAAGTAACTCAAGAGTGGCTCACGTGTAAATAAGGCCCTTTTGGGGGTTATCGAGATACGGGATATTTGTTGGAAAAATTAACGGGATACGGAATTTTGAAAAGAAATTCTACGATATCGAACGTCAGAGTTGTCACTTTTTGAAAGAACATATGCTTGCCAATGCGTTTATCTGTATTTTAGATCAAACATTGATAACACCTGCCAATATCGACCCTTCCAAATAGTTTGTCATTATCTGGTACTTAAACATATTACCCGCAATGACGTCATCAGTAGTGCCTTGCATGAGAGGGATACAGAGCACAGGAATTGATATTTCCCCCCCCCCCCGCCCTAATAGGGCCTTGCAAATGTTAACCTTCTCGTTGCTGTTAAGCTGTGCATGTAAGCTTCATGTTGTAAAATAGTTAAAAGGTAAAACAAAAAGGGTATGTTAAGTTGTAATTAGCTAGGTGACTGCTACCGAGTGTCCACTGATGTAACTTTCGGCTTCGGCCTTAATCATTCTGGACTTCACAAAAACCTCATCCAATAATTGTTTTTAATCTGCTATTTACATCGACAATAAAATAAACCTTTCACTGAATACTTACCGACGAGATGTCCAATGTCATGACAGGTAGTTTATGACCATACAAAGACAGGAAAAACTGTGACAAAAACAAACTTAATCAGACAAAATCCTCGATTTAATGAGAACCGTTTAATCTGGTCTTTAACTCCAAAAACCTAAGTAGAAACACATTTCTGAATTTTGGCACATGTCAAAGAGACCATAGACCCTATGCAAAAATTATTCTTTTGTTCCTATTCAAAATAGCACAACTAACCTCGCTCGGGATAACAATTTTTTTTAGAATTTTTGTCTCAAAAACGAGGTTAGTTGGGCTATTTTGAATATGAACCAAAGAGTAATTTAAAGGCAGCCATTTTTTGCATAGGGTCTATTCATCAGCTTTCCAGACATCACTGATCTATACTCACCTTCAGTGTGTCGGCAAAGAAAACCTTGACAGTACAATCAAGAAGACTTACAGCCAGAAGTCTTTGGTTGGGACTAGGAAAGAAAAGAAAAGTACACCAAAAAGAAACAATGATCGAATTTTAATTCTTTAAACCCTAACAGTAACCAGAGACTACTTTCTACTTCCAGTATCACTATTTCAGCTAACACAAAGGTTATGAGAATAAAGGAAAAGATCGTCAAGTTACATGAAATGTCTCGAATGTTTAACCAAATTCTCTGAGCTAGTAGTATAAGAAATGTGAACGATGTATATGAAATAAATCATATGAACTGCGGAAATGAAATCAAATGAAGACTATCCTCGCAGTTGAAGTCGGGGTTGAAGTCCTGAAATTTTTTCAGGCTTCTTTACACAATTGCATATAATTGCGTTCACAACTGCGAGGATCAGTTCTCATTTGAGTATAAGAAATATGAGAAGACCAGTTGGGAGACTATGCATGTTGATGTCAGGGCTTAAAGAGTTCAGTCAAAACCACAGAGGAGACAGAAGAAGATAACTTAGCGATTAAAAGGTGACACTCAGAGCAAAGGTTAAAAGAAGTTCCGATCACTGAGGCATGTTACCTGTACTTCACACACATCACTTCTTCTTTTACTTTCAGAGTTTGCACGTGTCTTACACTCAGTCTTTTGCTGTTGACATGATCAAAGTCGCAGGCGTTAAAAACTAAAACACCATAGAACAGCAGCTGAAGCTAGTTGCCTATAACAGGAGCTACATTTCAAAATACTGATCAAAGTGTGTTGGAAAGTATTCAGCTACGTTTCAAATGTATCATTCTGTACCTGCCTTGAGAGCCTAGTGACGGTCACCGTAAGCTTGGTCTCGACATTATTGCGGACGATCGCAGATTGCAAACTTTTCTGCTATCACTTGTGATTGTGCCATCATAAGGAAATTAATGACCAAAGTTCTTCGAACTGCGATACAGAACTTATTTCAATATGAGGAACTTGCTAAGCTGAGTTGATTACCGCTTAACCTTATCATTATCACAGAGATCCACTCTTCTAACACCTTTTTTGGTATATCCACGACTATAAGTTGCATAAAACCATGACTGGGTGTCTGTTTATGTCTTGGTTTATCTGTCTCACAGGGTGTCAAGTGACAAATGACACTTAGAAAATAGGAAAATAGGAATGACAGTGGCCAAAAAATAGGAAATAAATAGGAATTCTCACCCCAAATTGGAAAAAAAATTGGAGGATTTCTTTGAGGTCTATCCTCTTAACACTCCCAGCAGCAACTCTGTTCCACAACCCAACGCTTAAATATTTAACAGGTACCATGGCATACATCCACAATTCATTGCCGTATAAACAAAAACAAGTGTTACCACCTGTGCTACCGAGCACAACTCATCCTACAACAATTACCAGATTCCAAATTTCATTAGATACTTCGCAAGATGATGATTTATTAGTCCTTTAAAACTTTGAGAATGATAAGCAGCAATAATGTTTTGACAAACTGAAACAATATCAAAGTTCACTGTCACCAAATGCATGTCTTTCTTACAATAAAAGCCAACCATGGCTTTTGAACATCAACAGTCAAAAGCAATGAGAAAGTCTGGGCACGAGATTCAGAAGAAATCACTCTAAAGGCTTCAAACTGGTCTTTTTTTGACATGAAGTTTCAATTTTTTGTAGAATTTATCAATTTTACTGGCAATTTTATTTCAAATATTTCAAAATGTCTCTGTGTACCTAGGAAGACCCTAAAAAAATAGGAAAAACTAGGAATTTCATGAAAAAATAGGAGAAAATAGGAGGCAGGCCACAAAATAGGAAAAAATAGGAACTTGACACCCTGGTCTCACCTGACTTGAGAGTGCTCGGCATCAGATACAAGTTCAAACTCCCAAAACTTCACAGTGGAATCACCACTACCGGACACAAAACCACGCTAAAAAAATGAAACACAAACAACTCAACTCAACTGGCTGAGAATATTCATTCATCTGTATCTGCAACTCTGCAAATGCTACAGGTGGATTATCGCATCACAACAAGTATTGTAACATTCTTAGGTTGAAACAAACCATCATGTTTCCTTCATTAATTAGCTGTTTTTGAGTGAATGCTGGACGTGTGTTTTATGTCTAAACAGCACTTTTTGACAGTAATAAGATCATATTCCTCCTGCCAACATACCCACAGTTTAAATCGGTTTTTTGTTGACCATGTAAAGTTGCTTAGCAAATTTGTCCTTTCCTAACAGTTTAATTCAACCTAAATTATATCAGTTCAAGCGACAACAACAGCAAGTTCTACAGCTCAGTGGCAGAGCATCTAAACAAGTAGTTGGAAGGTCATAGGTTGGACTCCTGTTTGAAGAACTTGGAATTTTATTTTTTATTTTATTTGAATAAATCGCATCTTTCATTCATTTACCATGCTAGAAAGTTGCCACCTCACTTTTACAACATAACATACAGGAAATAAACCTTTATTTCTGTATCTAGTCGTTCTAGCACCAATGGCACCAATTGGAGACATCCAGCCACCAAGGTTCCATCATCAAGATGGAACCTTCTTGTGACAGTTTACCCATCACACAAGTGGATATACTGATACCTTGTCTGAAGCTAAGGAAAGGGACCAAACAGGGCCATCATGAGCATCAACTAACTCCAGTAGCTGACCAGATGAGAGGTCATATATCTCCAGCTTCCCAGCCTGGAATTGTACGAAAAATTTTTTTGGAAAGCTGTAATATGATTAGAAGGTTAACAACTTCCTTCCTTGGATATAGACATAAGCAAGAAAGAGCAATGAAAACACTTCACAGTCATTTGCAGTACATTAAAAAATTAATGAGTAGTTTTGGGGAGCAGGCTTGGCATGATGATGAGTGCGCTCGCCTTCCACCAATGTGTCCCACGTTCAATTCCCGGGCTTGGCATCAAAAGTGGGCTGCGTTTGTTGGTTCTCTGCTCTGCTCTGAGAGGTTTTTCTCCAGGAATTCTGGTTTTCCCCTCTCTTCAAAAGCCAACATTTGATTTAATTTAGAGTTTGATTTACAGTCTCCCCAATTAGTAGAGCACTCATGTTCAGCTAGAACTGTTTGAGACTGAAATAAAGTTATCATTATTATTACTATTATGATTATTATTATTATTATTATGAGACTATATTTTTTGGGTAAACACGCGTGCAAATGCAGTTGAGTGGCAGGGAAACACGCTGCAAGTAAACACACACATGTAAAAGTAACCTAAATAAAAATGAAGCTGGCAGTCCCACACAACAAAACAACAAATTACCGGTATGCAGCAAATCTTCTCAGCACAATTTGTTTAAAAACCTTCTCATTAAAATCTTGCTTGCCAACACCAGAATTAACCAAGTTTTGGAACTTTGAACTTGCGAGTTTGATTGCTGATTCTAATTATTGTATTTAATTTATACCTTGGTCCCTATAATGATGTGTCTATCTCCAGGCACAAACAAAGAACTCAATGCATATCCAGTAGTGAGGGTTCTGATTGGTTGGTTTGATACTCTGCAAACAGAAAGGGATTTCTTTTTCAGTGAACTACAAAATCATTTTATGTAGTGTCAATTTTTGTATGGAACAAGATGCCTGGAGGAGTTAATGTGGGATGCCGAAATGGTCATGATTTCTGAATTCGCTCTCAGCATCAACATACTGCTAACTACACTGTATGACTGGTTCTATGGGTAGCCAAATACACAATGGTTCGAGGCACACACGACTGGAATGCAATAGGCCATATTCGTATTCTCGGTATTGAACTGGATCTAGCATGAAGTGGAGGCTCTTGCGGGGGAATACATTTACATATGAAAAGATTCCCCCCGCAAGAGCCTCCACTTCATGCTAGATCCAGTTCAATACCGAGAATACGAAAATGGCCTATTATTCACAGTTGAAAACACAAAACCAAAGCAATGAACAGAACAAGTCCATCTCTTTCCAATCAGTTATAGTCAACCCATGTCAAAATCTTTACGTAAGAGGTTTTCTTTGACAAATGAGCATGTGAAGAACCAGTGCTACATGTACATGTACTCTTCAAAGTACAGAAATGAAATTAAAAAAAGAAGACAATAAAAAGTCAACAATGCCAGGTGTCACAGGTGGTCACCCATCCATGTAGCAACCCTGGCCAACAGGGCTTAACTTCTGAGTGACAAGCACAAGCACGTGGCTCATTACCATATGCAACTACGATGACGACGAAACTCGACTGAATTTTATACGTGGTCTGCCTATTTGTACAGTAATTAGTTCTGGCTAGCCCTGTACAAGGCAATGTCTTATCAAGATTGGTCAGTGGCTTTGAACAGGCATTTGTAGAGTTCTTGCAAAACTGGCAGGTGTACAATCAGAAAATTTAATGTTCAGGGAGACTCATGCTGGTGTATATTTATTTAGCACTTCATGATCATAACAACTGAGGTCAGATAAAAAAGCCTATCACTGATACCTTTACTTTCAATGGAGGGATGTACATTACGGTATAGCCAATGAATGCAACTACAAGATAACAAGGTAATTCAAGTGGCATCCTATGTACATGTTTCTGCCTGGACCTTTCACTCAGTTATTTAAATGCAGCATTCTTGTGTAGAGAAGAAATTCACCTGTTCCATACTTTTACTGATTCCTGGGCACCAGAAACTAAACAGGAACCATCTGAGCTGAAGCAGAGGGTTCTAGGGAAAAAATCATAATAACCAATTGAGTGTGCATTATGTAAAATCGAAAAAAATAATTTTTATAGGTGCTTGTGTCTGTGTATCCTGTTCCAACTCGCTCTCAGATAGTGGAGGTGAGCAACGAGTGAAGGAAATTGAGCAGGGCTTGGGGGATGGGCCCTTTCCCCAGTCCCTGATGATAATACTGTAGCTTAAAACAGCTCAAAACCCTTAACGGCAACGGCTAACATTATATTTGGGGCACACTATGAATAGGCTTGCATAATTTATGGTTTTAGGCCAACTTCAAGAAATAACAACAATGGACTATCTTGGTGAAGGAAATTCCCTTTTTGGCTGGGTTTTGAGAGAAAATATCAGTATAACACTTATCTTTGCACAAAGCAGTGTAAAAAGGAAAGGAAAGATGGGGCATGCAGGGATCTTGTTCACTAACAAGCTTATTACTCTGTAAACTCCGTTTCATTCTTGCTCTCTGTTTTTACTATCACAGGGAACCCACCTGATATCTGACCTGTGACCAGGAAGTGTTATTGATGACATGCATGACGCGTCCACTGGTTTAAGAGTCACCAAGTATAACTGGATAGTGTTATTTTGAAGTGATAACAGCACCTGGGGGACGATTAAAAAAAATACAAAATCAACAAGAGGCTAAAATAATACAGGTAGCCTACACTCTGGCTACGATCAAGTCAATCTAATTCAATTTTCCAAGTTTTTAGTCACTATTTCTTTAGAAGAGGCTTTTAGTTTGCATGGCAGATGATGTGTGACTACCACATGTAAGTTGTTAAACTGCTATGTGAGTTCAAACATCCTGTGAAGTTAAATGATATTACAAAGAGTATTGTTTGCACTGCTTTGTGTTTTTCTAAACAAACTGCCGACTTTAAATGGTATCTTAAAGGCTATGCTAAACTCAGCTAAAAGTTCACACCTAAGGTTATTCACATTGATTTTATAATAAATAATATTACTCTTAGTGTCTCTTTTTCTGCATTAATACCTTAAAATTCTCCAGCACTAAAATGCACAAACTTGTGGCTTGATGGTCAAGGAGATGGCTTATGAATCCTGGCAATTAAGTCATGAGTTTGAATCCTACAAATGCCTTCGACTTTTACATTGAAGGCCCAATAGCACAGGCTCAAAATCACCCAAGGTTATGCATGCCTAAGAACAAAGCCTATTTCTTGACTTATTGCCCTTAGTAATAAGATAACATTTTGAAGTTTCTTATCTATTGAAAATAGGCATTGGTTGAAAGGGTATTACATTTTTTTAACCAATAAAAGAAACAAGTAAATTTACCTTTATGTCATTTGCAACTTTATCAAAATACAAGTCAAAAGATCTGCAATAACAATATATTATTGATTAACAATGCCATTAAAACCTTTCACTTGATCTTTGATGCCACCTTGTAATATGAAACTTAATTTCGTAAAATTTAATTATTTATATTAAGACACAATCAATAGACGAATATAGAATTATGCGTAACAATTAAACCCAAAATATGAAGAAGAATTAATAATTTTGGCACATGGTTCTTACTTGATCTTTGAACGCAGTTTAATAGAATGTATTCTATGCAGTTCATCTTCAACTGTTCTTGTGACAGCTGGGTCTGTTTCTAGTTCCTGGAAACAAGACAAAAACTGTTAGAAAACCATGTCTCTGTTACATCAGATCTATTGTGTGTTATAAAAACGTCAAGTTTTAAAAGTTTAATAATCATTCTGTGAGAACTATTGCACCTTATCTTTATCTTCTTTCTTTGCCTTTTTTCTAAACAAACAACAACATAATTCAATTATGTTAGGTACGTAAGAAAGAGGTGACAATATTGTTAGTCAGTTGTGCAGGAGGTTTCTAAATTATTATTCTAGTATTCTAAAAATGGTGCTGCACATGTATGAAGAGTTTGGAAAGAAGTATCCAAAGCCCTAGTTAATATGATGCTAATTCAGTTTTCAGCCAGGCCGTTAGCTTCAGGAATTATTCCTGAAAGTAACAATCACTATTAAATAATGGATGTACAACTTCTTGAAGAAAGAACTGATTTCATTAGCATATACACTACAATGGAATTAATACACATGGGATGTAACGTGCTTAGTGTTCAACTGTTCAAGAATGCTGAAGAATGACAAAGAGTCATAATAGTGGCATAATAGGCTTAGCTTATTCCAATGTTGTGGTTGCCATTTTTTTGCTTTTATTACCGGTACTCACAAAATGTTAGCCACCCAAAAATAACCCCAAATAGTAAAGTACCGGTAATAACCCTTTAGGCATTCTAAAATAATCCAAACCTTTTGTCAACTGCTACATGTCAATTAGATGGTCTAAATCAGGTTCCAATAGGGTATGTGAAATCCAGAGTGTCCCAGTCAAAGAATGGCTTAAGTGGTACTCCTTATAGGTATACTGTACTGGGTTAATTAACAGGACAAAACTGGCACCCCATGGAGAGTGGGCACTGAAAAACCCCAAGGCAGGCCTTCTGGGGGAGAACAAACCAACAGTATATGGTACTTGGAGCCAGACAGTAATTTAGGGTGGATACATTAATACATTTTCTTTGTTTGCTGATGCCACAATTAATTATTTTACGAGAGTAGTAAATTCTGATAAAGTCTCTAATACTAACCTTAGCTTTTTCAATTTCTTTTGTAAGTGTTTCTGAATTTCCTCCTCATTTAAAATTCTAAAAAGTTCTAGTTGAGAATTATTGCCCTAAAAGGATTGAAATATTAAAAAAATATAAAAGAAATGAAGTTGTCCTTAATAGCTTACTGAGTGTATTAAGAACTGCCGGTACTCCAAATGTATTAAGTCGTGAACCTGACTAAAAAAGATGATTAAGTTAATCTGCTTTTTATCAAAAGGCAGAGAAAGAAACTCACATGACAGTACATGTATCTACCAGCTTTCACTTTCTTAGCAATGGCTGTGGTAGCTGTCAATAATCATGGCTCTTGATATATACACTGTGAACAACAGTCTGGTGCCATTTGGCATGAAAATAAGCTCAGATATTTGTCCGCAGATATTGTCTGTTCCAAGAAGCGAACAGTTTTCTGAGAGTGAAGCTTGAAAACTGAGCTCCAAGGAACTGATAATGTCCAAGGACAAATACCGACCATAATTTTAAGCCAAATGGAGGTCATTGTGTTTATTATCCTTCAAACATTTTTTGCAACACGCATGGGGAATATCACTGGATATTCCCCGGTTTTTTCTGGGGTACAAGGATATTCAGTCATGTGATGCATTAAAACTGATTGTGTGCGAGCGAAAATATTTGATGGATTATAATATAACATACATTTCCTAAACCAATGATACTAACAACAGGGTAAAAGGGTAAAGACTGTTGTGAGAACTTCCAAAGCAAGTGGGAGGGAGGGGTGGTTAAAGAGCATTTTTATTTTATTGAAAGCTATTTGGCAGTATAATGCAAATAGTAGATATTACTTACTAAGAAAATTGATTTGCTCCTACTAATAGATATATAAAATAAATACAGTAACCTTACTTCAACAAGATTATATTCAGAAACAAAAAACACTCCTTGGACATACCAGGCATCCCAGGAAAGTTTGTGATGCATCAGCCATCACTGATACCACTCTTTCATGACTGTGACGAAGAATTGAACCAATCAGAGTACAGGACAACTGACTTTCCTGAATTTTTTCAAAACACAGAAATAAAAGGCAATGTTTTGTACAGTTCACAAAGCAACACCATATGATTATACTATTATGATTGTAATAAATTAGTGTTTTGGGATCTCAACTCATCTTTTACTTTCATTAAATAAAATTAATTTTTTTATTATTCTAGAGAATTCCTAGAAATTTTGTTCTTCAAAGGCAAGCAAGACAAAACAAAACAATCATGGTGACCAACTGATGATGTCTTTAGATGAAACTAATATTTGTAGTCACATAATTATGCAAATAACTTGTTAGTGTGTTGGAAGTAATGTTGATCGTACTTTTTCTGCGTGAAGATGTTTCTAGACAGTTGACAGTGCAAGGAAATTAAGAAGACAATAATCTTCTATGGAATTCAATATTTTGATAAAACATGGCAGCAAGGTCTAAAAATAATGATTACTTGATCTGTATTCTGTTGCGACTCATCATTTAAACCTGCTTCCCTAGCAGTACGTTTGCCTGGCCTTCCAGCATCTTCTGCTGACTCTTCAGCATCTCTCTCGACATTGTTTATTTTCCATATTCTCAATTCACTGTCTGAACATCCTGTGATCAATCTTGTTTCATCTTGGATGACTGTAAACCCCCAAACCTTGAAAGGTAATGTTATACAGGATTACTTGTAAGCATGTATGTACTCTGAAATATAATAATTTATTGTTAGTAATTAACAACAACTGTTTCTACACTCTAGAGTCCACACTGTCAGATAACAACAAGACAAATCTGGCAGTAGATGGGACTATGGACTCTGGGTGTTCCCTTGGATAAGAATGAGCATGGGCAGTGGCCACACACCCTGAAAGGAGTATTTTGAGTGGTTATAGTAAACACACCCTGTAAAATAAATCAGGTGGTTAGCAGACACAAACCTCAAAGCATGAACTTGGGTGGGATATAATTTCTAATTTCTAATTACTAATTACTACTACTTCTAATTACTAATAATTGCAATGTACTGGTTGATGGGCACACCCAATAAATGATCCAGTGAATGATTTGGGGTGGCAGCAGACTCACCCAGGGAATAACACTCCCCCCAACCCATGGCCAGCTACTTGCAGATAGCAAAATGCGTTTGCAGGGAGAATCCACCTGGATGGTTAACTGGTTACCACTGACATAGGCTTTAGAATAATTATTATGAGTGTAAAATATCAACAACGACAACATCCTACTCTAACTACCACAGCTCAGCGGTAGCACATTCCAGCTGGCAAAACTGGAATTCATAGATTTGATTCCACAAATGGTGTCTCAAAATTTTCCATTTTCAAGTGAGACTAAAATAATTATTTTTGTTTTTCATTGTTTTCACTTTTCATTCATACATTGTTAGTCTTAGATACATTATTAATAATAATATTAATTGAAAAGTTATTCATGGATCATTTTAGGGTAAGGAGACAAAGGAAATTGAGAATCACACTAAGTTAATTGAAATCATTTTACCCTAAATTTCATTTTGACCTACAACATCTACAATGTAAGACGGCTATGATTAATAACAGTGACCAGTACCTCACTTCGATGACCAACAAGTGTAAGAAAACAATGCTGTGTGTCAAGATCCCAGAACTTAACAAAGCTATCTTTAGAACTGAAAACCAAATTTACAAAAAATTAGCTATGACTAACACAGGTAGAAGACTTCTTTGAAAGTTCAAATTACATGAATCATAGTAACTGAAAGAAAAAAATCAAACATTTCATTTTATGTTTGGAATAAAGTCAACCCACCTTGTTATCAGGATATTCTGGCTTTTCATAAAATGGCACTGGGTTATTAATCCTTTGTGTCCTTTGAAACTGTTAATTTTAGTGGGAATAATTATTATAAATAATAAATTAAAATATTTTATCTTGAGGAGTTTATAGTGAATGCAGCCTCTTGATTTAAGAGTCATCATCATCATCATCCTTGTACTGTAATTAGTTGGTCTGACTACCTATTGCCTGCATTTAAGAAAATTAACGCCTGTGTCGCAAATGGAGGTTGGGTGCTTAAGGATCTGGGGACTGGTACCAAAAACCCAACCCCCGGTCAGTGGAACACCCCATAACCCTGCCCTACCTGCAACCCAGCCACGAGCCCCGCCCGACACCCCAGACCCAAAACAAGCACCCGTCACACTGAACCATAAGTTCAATGGAAAAACAATCCCCAATAGGGAGAGGAGGGAGGGGAAATACTCGAAAGCCCCGCAAACGCCAACACACCAAAACGCTGAGCTAAACAAAACCATGAGGACATGCGACGGCGCACGCATAATAAGCAAAACGAACCGCTGACCGCTCGAACTGCCAGAAGACGCCACAGAGAGGCCCAACATGCAAATAACACATACACACGCTAAATAATGCAGCAGGCAACGCCTAGAAAATACCAATAACGCACTAACGCTAACGCCACGCCACACCACAACAAACAGAGCAACTTGCTCCTAGTCGTTAACTAAGTTAAATTGCATTTAACCCTATTAAATTAATTAGAGGTGGTTGCAAAGGAAAATGGTAATTACATGCAACCCAGTGGCCTCTGATAAATTTTGAACTTTAACAAATGTATGATCAAACTGGTTTGGAAAGTTTTGTATTATGCACTCAGTTTCCTTGAATTTCTTCTAAACATGGGTACCCTGTGGACACCTGAACATCCTACTGGCTAAAACCTTAGTGTCAGTTCAACTATCAGAACAACTTCATCTCTGAGTTGCGGGTAACCCGAAAACACTGACCCCCGGTCCACGGACCTCCACTACGGACCGGGTCCGCGGACTACCTACGGACCGGTCCATGGACTACCCTTACGGACCCCTCTACGGACCACTCCCAAAATGGAATAAAAAACCAAAAAGCAAGATTTCACTTACTGCTCCTGCAATAGAGCACTCGTGTTGGTTAAATTTCAAGCGTTATGCTGGGAAAATGTGACAAACCTGGGCTCCGTTCAGTCTCAAGTTAAATCAGTGCACACTGCCATTTCCTTTGCTGTGGCTATAAGTATAAATGAAAGACCAGGAAATCTCCGGGAAGCCTCGAAATTTGTGCTGCTTTGAGTGCTTTTCCTTCGCCCTTTTGATCGGCCCATTCTTCCGCGGGTTAGTGAACTCGTCCCAGGCTTCAAAATTAGCTTAGCGAAATAAACTACTCAACAAGAATTCTCAACAACACAACTTTTGCAGCCCGATTAAGCCACAAGCAGAAGTTAAGAACTTTCCTTCTTTGTGTCAATGCAATCTCTTCTCCCCGAAAAAAGCTTTTAGACATTATAATATATAGAAATATACCCGAGACTGAGCCTAGGTCTGTTACATTTTCCCGGCATAATGCTTGAAATTTCGCCGACACGAGTGATCTTTTGGAGAAGTAGTAACTGAAATCTTTGTTTTTTTGGTGTTTTGTTCCATTTGGGAGTGGTCCGTAGAGGGGTCCGTCAGGGTTGTCCGTGGACCGGTCCGTAGGTAGTCCGCGGACCCGGTCCGTGGTGGGGGTCCGTGGACCGGGGGTCAGTGTTTTCGGGTTACCCCTGAGTTGCCCTCTCAATTATGAATTCCTTTGTGTTTCAAATAAATCACTGATGAGCCTGTTTACAGCGTATGTCCTTTGATGAGCTAAAAGAAAATGGCACTGCTGGTCACCTCAGGTTGTGGAAAATTGACTTGACGTAAATTCAAATCAGAACAAGTATGTGAGCTACCATCTACATGTACCTACCGGTAAAGACCAGCTTCACTGACGGTGTCCCATACTATCACGTCAGTGTCCTGAATAATAATAAATTAAATGATTATAATTATAAGAATTGTAAAAGTTGTAATTATTAGTTAGCAATAAATTCAAGATACACTCTATGATTGAATTGCTCAAAAATAAAATTAATCAGATACAATGATACACTGTGGGTCGAACAGTTAGTAAGTTCAGGGTCCACTAGCGCTGTGACCAGTCTAAATAATTATGAATCAGAATTAGTACTAATACTATAAAAAAAATTAAATAAATACTAAAAGCAGAGGATAACACTGTTAATTACCCTTGATCCAGATACGAGTCTTCCACCAGATTCATCAAAGTTTAGCACAGACACTGCAGACTTATGGCCACTGGAAGTTGTAATAAGTAGTTGTCATCATCAATGTTGCAAATCTATGACTGTGAAATGTGTTTTGACCTGGCCCTGGAATTACATGTACATGTACTACTGGTAATAGTTACCCTTAAAATCAAAGGTGGAGTCAGAGTTTCCCTCGGGTATCATTCACAAGATTACAAGTGAAAATTGCAAATCCAAATTATAATAATTTAATATTAATCAGAATTGACACTGACTGGTTACCTGAAAGTTACTTGAACACTTTGATCATCCAATTTCCAAAGCTTGATAGTCCCATCTTCATAACTAACAATAAAGGCAACATACATGTACAACTGTACATTACTGATCAGTTCATCTTGAAAAACAGACTCCATTTACTGATCACCAAAAGATCCAGCCTTTAACCCTTTCCCTTCTAAGAGTGACTTTATAGATTTTACTCTGTCTAACGCCAGACAATTTTACTCGTCAAAGGGAGACCCCTTAGGGGTTAAAGGGTTAAAAATACAAGAATAACCTAAGTACAGCAGTTTGCAAAAATTACAGACAATATTTCAATTGCAGTGATTAACATAGTCCATGTACAGTGGAAAATGGTATTCTAATATTAGTACACAGTAATTGACCAGTAGTTACTGCGGTAGTTCATTTCATGACATTGCATAAAATGAGCATAACTTGTTTACAAGTTGGTGTACTTGCCCATTACTACGTGTATGTATGCTAAAAAAATCATAAAATCAAAAAATACCTGACATGTTTGCTGTGTTAGAAGTTGTAAAAGCCCTGCCCAGAGTGGTTATTTCTCTAAGAAACAAGCCACCAACTGGTGATAATTATTGTTACCACTTACATCTACTGTCCCTGGAATTACTACTGGTAATAGTAAACTTCACGTTTACTAGACATATGTAGGTATTGTGGACTTATTTTTTATTCCAGTACCCCCTTACCCAACTGCTAACACTTGCTGGTCTGGATTGACTTGCAGAGCTGTTACCTCGTGTTTGTCACCTTTGAGTATGGAGACCTGTCAAAGATCATGAGAGCATAACTGTAAGGACTAAAAAACTCAGTTATTTTCAATTCAAATGAACTTTACAAGTAGTTGTAAAGCCGACTGGTTAGCTCAGTTGGTAGAGCACCACAGTGCTGTGCAGGAGGTTGTGGGTTTAAACCTCGATCGTGCCAACACTCAGGGTCTTTAAATAACTTGGGAGAAAGTGTTGCCTTTGCAATGACATCTGCAAATGGTTAGACTTTCTAGTCTTCTCAGATAAGGACAATAAACCAGAGGTCCCCTCTCACAGTACTGGTGTGGGATGTTAAAGAACCCACACACTGTTCGCAAAGAGTAGGGGACGTAGTTCCTGGTGTGATGGACTATTACTTACTCTGTTCTGGTGACACCTGTGTATCCTACTATTCATTCTAATAAGATTGTGAACTGCATGGCTGCAATTTGCGCCTAAAAAAGCAGTCTGGTAAATTCCTCCATAAAGTGTTGTAAAGTGCTTTGAGCCTTGGGATAAAGTGCTATATAAATCCCTAATTATTGTTATTATTACTATTATTATTATAATCGTATCTTTAACAAAATTCTTGATTCTGATTGGTTCTGCGTGTGCCTATTTGTTGCATAATTGGCGCGTGATCACATGGGTGTCCAATTACAGGTATTCAATTACAAAAAGGTGTAATAATTGGACATCTATGCTATTCGCACGTCAATTACATGCACTTTAATGGCTTCCTCCATAATGTTTTTCTCCATTTGTAGGACTCTTGGAACATACCACTGACTTTCGCACTCAAACAAGGTTTTCAAAATCTTCTTAATCTTGAAATTTGTTATTGATACGATTAATTAGTAATTGGACCTCGTGTTGTACAATACAGACAGTAATCGTGCTTGTAATTTCTAATCGGACTCGTGCTGTGCGCTCGTCTGATTTTGAAATTACTTGCTCAATTACTCACTGAATTGTGCTCCAGTTGGTCCAATTGCTATAATTACTTATTTATAGTTCCCATGGGGAGGAATAACCAAAAGGTGGTAGGGGTATAAATTATTATATAACAGTGGTGTTACAATCCACAAAAAGAATAATGCACTTTGTTGATTATGGTAGAGTTTCCATCATTGTACACATACTCAACGAATGTACACTCGTAATAATATTATTGTTAGTAGTATTTTTAGTTTTTGTGGCTACCGAGATTGTTAACAAAGCTAATGGTGACTGTGGCACTGCGAGAACAGTTTTCGAAGTTGAATAGTAAGTGGGACGGGTATTCCTAAATCTGTAGGTAGCCCAGGAGTGGCCTCTCATGTTACTTTACGATCTGCCATAGTTAAACTTAAGCTTATAACAATGCAAGAAAACTTAAAACTTGCCTTTTCTCCGCGTCTCACATCCCAAATGATAACACTTTCAAGCGCCGGGCATGCTGCATACTGAGTGATCTGAGAGCTTGACTTGCCAGTTCTCCTTCTGATGAACACGACGTTAGCTTTCAAGCTGCAAACAACGCCAAAACAGGCAGATTGCACGTATCTTAGGTAAGCTTTGGTGAGCACCATTATTGTTCGCTACATCCACGTGAAGTCGAATTTTCGATACAGGCTTACATAAACAGGTAACCAGTGTAAAGGCCTTTGTAACCGCTCCTCCCGTTCCGAAATTCAGAAGGGAACTGGGGCGAGTTTCAAATTTTGAAGTAATCGATAAATTGACACCATCACATGAAAGATAACATTGAGATTGGTCGTTTGACCAAGTTTGATTCTTGTAGGTTGAACAGAGACCAAGATATGGACCTTGAAACAAAGCTCAAACTCCATACAAACGTCTCTAAATTTTGAGGCTGCGTCCCCCAAATCCATGGTTTTGGGGGACGCTGTCACAAAATTAGAGCTATATAGAGACATTTGTATGGATTTTGAACTGTGTTTCAAGGTCTATAACTTGGTCTCTGTTCAACCTAAAAGAATCAAACTTGGTCAAACGACCAATCTCAATGTTATCTTTCATGTGATGGTGTCAATTTATCGATTACTTCAAAATTTGAAACTCGCCCCAGTTCCCTTTTGAATTTCGGAACGGCCAATAAGGCCCGTAAATAGCCACATAGCTAGTCGCGGCGGGACAAGACGAGTACGAGAACGTAATGGAAAAAACAAATCACAATTACTGATTACAAGCATGCTGGAAAACGGAAAAACTTAACTTAACATATTAGCGCAGATTTAGCCTATTTTCATCTTCCCAAACGGAAAATTTCCGGGGAAAACGGAATTTCTTGAAAGGTAATCCAAAATTCTCATACGGAATTTCCAAACACAAATGTGCGTTCCATTTGCTCATTTCTACCAGTTCCAGGCCTTTCTGCGTGGATCGCCCTGTCTCTTCTGTTCTCCTGACGGCGTTTAAGGAAAGTTTTCAAATCAGACTACAACTGTTACCTAATGCCGACCGTCCAATACGTGGCGCCACTCAAGCAAGAAAACTTTACTGAAACGCCGTCAGGAGAACAGAAGAGTCAGGTGAAGAGCGTCGTATGTATGACAGTTTGAAGGAAGACTTTTAAAGAGTATAAAAAAACTTGACCACCGGACACCGGTAGGTCATAGGTGTTGGCCATAGAGTAGCCCGAGGCCATCGGTACACTCCTTACGACCGACATATGACCTAAAAATGAGCAAGGCCGACGAGGATGTTCGTGTTCTGGAAAGTAGAGTTCAGTTACTTTATCGATCCTAAAGCTCCTGAACCTATAGGGTCCTATAGGTTTTCTTTGGGGATAGCAAAGTATAAGAATGTCCCTAAACAGGGAACGCTACTCACTGCGCCTGATTCAGACAGCATATTGTCGAGCATGCTGGCCTCAAGCCAGAAGCTGAAAAGAATGGAATAGGGTCGTCGAATGAATTTCATAACACTGCGCCGTCTGGTTAAAATAAAACTGACGACATGTTCTGGAAATTATAAAAATAAGACTAACAAGGGTCTGACAAGTATGGAATTCCTACTCACAAAAAAGAAGTATTTCGTTCATTTATTTTTGCAGAATCACTGTTTTAATTTATTGTTTTTGATTTATTTCATTTATTGTTTTTTCATACAATACAAAGTGAAACATAAGTTTGGCCTAAGATGGCTTTTGGTCAGAGACAAAGACTATTTTACAAAGAACAATAGACTAAGCTAAGCAGTAAGCTTAAATAAAAAAGATAGGTACTAGTAGACATATAGAAATGCAGAATTAATAACTATAATCCTGACAGTATAATTCAGAAGTTCAGTATAATATTCACTATTGGTAGCCCAAAGTTTCTTTGCTAATGGTAAGGCTATTGCCTAAAGTCAGAGCAATATCATTCCAAATAGTTAGGGCTTGAGAGCAAATAGCAAATTGATACCTGCGCGAAAATTTGTGTAGGTTGAGACGAGAGCGAGTTAAATAATCATGAAACTCACGATTAAGATGTAGAAGCGAAGAAAGAGAGGCAGGCACAAGGCGATTGAAATATAGAAAACAAAACAAGAGACATGTAATTTATAGAGCAAGTGAAGCGAAAGAATATTAAGCCTGCAAAAGAGAGGCAGTTACAATGTGTTCGTGGAGGAGAAAATGTAATAATACGAATGTCAATTCCTCTTCTGTGTGTTGATAATGTACAAATTTAAAAGCACTACCCCCTTGCTGCAAGGAACAAGTATTTTTTGATACATTAACCAACTAAAAACCAAAAAAGGCAACGTCATTCATGTTTCATTTATTTTACCTTAAGTAGACTAATTAATAACAAGTGTAAACACATACGAGGGATTGCAAATAATGTCAGGCCGAAATCCTTCTTGAGAGCATGTTAATGTCTCTCAGGCAGGAGGTAACTTGCACTTAAAGGATTTATGGAAATTGGGGAATGCAGCCATCCCATCGATTTTAAGAATTTTGCTCTTTGAAAGAGAAAAATTTCTTGGACCCTTATGATGTTTTTCGTCACCGATTGTAATAAAGGACAATCACGATCGAAACGTTCCATTTCCAGACCTAAAGAAGTTCACTAGCAAGCAAATTTTTCTTGAAAAAAAGTTTTGAATTTCGTTTCTCACGTCACCAGCATTTTGACAGTTGTATAAAAATTGATCCAATCTCCCTTTTTTCGTTAAGATAGGTGTTTTAAGAATTAAATCAAAATCGATTGTATCAATAAAGCATTAGGGAGTAAACCACTATACTTTTCGCGGTCTTTGTCTCTTGTGCCGATGGATGTCCCATGCATATTGAGCAATTACCGAAAGTTCGGTAAATAATACCGAAATTCTATTCACGGTATATATCCTTGAGCTATGCTGATGCACTTCCAATCTCTAAAATACATGAGAGATTAAAAGTCTCTTAAAAAATATATTTCTAATACTTTCGTTTGAGAATCCATTGAAAACCACTCCAACGAAAATTGGATTTGGTTAAAAGTGCATTACTGAAAAAAACTTTGAGATTACCTTCTATTAATGCTGTTTGAAAAAAGGTGACTAATGGGAGATCATATGGCCAGATGTTAATAGCTTTTCTGTTAGGAACTGATAGCTCTCTGTGAGACGACACTAGCCATTAGCCTCCAAAGCAGAGACAGAGTCCAGTTGTCGTCCGAATTTCACGGAAATATATTCCGTTTTCTTTATCTGAACTGGAATGTTCAGAATCATAACTAAATTACGATAGCTACAGCGAGCGCATGAAACCAAAGAATATCTCTCTCGATTACCGGCGACCAAGGACGAAAGCTTCGGTGAAAGCTGAAAAGCTAAGCACTGCAAACAGCACATAGATCAATCCTGATCGGTAGGTACTGGTGAGATTTCTGAGATCTGGTTTAGCGATTGAGTGCTTTAAACCTACTGAGTGTTACCGAATTGATGGAAGAATAAATGAAAAATACATGGGTGGACCAACAGCCCAATCCCTTCAGCACAACGGAATGCATAGGCACCAAACTTTTGTGAATAGAGGGAGTTTTTTTCAGTGTTTCTTCTTCGCCTGAACTTGACCTCCTGTAGTGTTCACCATGATAAACAGTTCTATAATTGTTCGGGATAGCAAGGTGTACTCTCGGCAACTGATCGGAATGCATGACTGCACGAGAACTGAAAACATTCCGTGGACTTGTTTCAGTAATTTAAATCACCCGATGATCTACTCTGATGTCTCTTGGAAAATACAAGTCATCCGGCCGAGTGCCGACTAACTGATCTAAACACTCTCCAATTCTATTCCTGATAATGCCTTCGACTCCCGATAATTCATAGACTGACTTGATTATTCATGTCAACTAACGAAATTCACACATCAGTCTTAATCATTGTTGTGGTTGTCATTTCTGTGTATGCTTGTTGTTTACTATACATTCTACAAAAACCGTTTTTTTTAACACGGCTTTCAGGTTTTTGTGATTCCTCTGAAGCTTTCTGAAGTAAACCTATGGCGATAAAGTTGATCTACAAACTTAAAAAGTAATGAATTTGGACATATTTGCGCAAATAAGTGCCATGGAACCTTTTGAGACAATAGACTTTACCATTAGATTCATAATCTATTAAGAACTTCAAATGCGTCATCATGAATCTCAAGTTTTTCATTTGCTTCCAACCCTAACACAAGTGGATGACCACAAAATTGGCGAGCATCACTAACTGTTTCACTTAGGATGACCCACCCGAGATTGTCACATAAAGTTTCCACAACTGGTCCCCCGATAGATTCAGGTCACTACCCACTAAAGTGGTTTATTTGCTTATTTTATCCCTTCAGCGAATATGAACATCTCCAAGGCGTCCGAACCTGGGATAGCTACCACCTCTCAATCACCTCCAGTTGGAATAACAACCTTTACACAAACAGGTTACTCAATTTTAGCCATCATAGCCTTCATAGGAAATATGTTGGTCATTCTAGTTTTCTTCCAAGACAAGAAGCTGTTAAAGAAATCCTACAACATGTTAATCCTGTCCCTGGCCATAGCAGATATACTGACCGCCATCACCCTGATCACAAACCCAGCTTTTGTTCTCGGTGACGCCTTTCCTTATCCAACCACTACTGTCCATGGCGAGATTTTTTGTCGAGTTATATGGAGTCGTGCGTTTCTCTTTCAGCTGGTGGTTTTCTCGGCACATATCTGCCTGGCTTTGGCCACAGAGCGATGGTTCGCGGTGATCAAACCTCTGCAGTATAACTCAACCTTCAACAAGAGGCGCACTCTAATCTACATATTTCTTGTTTGGCTTTGGTCACTGCTCCTCTGTGGAAGCTCCTTGTTTGAGGCCAAATTCACTGCTTCTAATCAGAAAACGCGACAGTGCACATGGCACCTGTATTGGGGTAAACAGCCTCTCCGAGCAATTGTTGGTGTCGTTCAAGTCTTCTTCAAAATGGTGCTGCCATGCCTCGCAATGGGCCTCTTGTTTATCGACATGATGTACAGGACAAGCCAATCCTCAGTCGCTTCAGAGCAGAGCAGGGCCAAAATGCGCGGGAAAATGACGAGGATGGTGGGCGCCGCGTGTCTGACGCTGGTCGTTTGTTTCGCGCCAAATCAAATCAACTACGCCCTTGCAATGGCGGGTAAAACTCGACTGGATTCGAAACTACATCACTTTCTCTCTCTACTGGTGTTTGTCAACAGCTGCTTGAACCCGTTCATCTATGGTTTAACCAACAAGAATTACCTCCGTGGTTACCAAAAGATCTTCTTGTTTTTTATGTGCTGTTCGAAAGTCAGAAGAAGCCGTAACGAGGTTGCGCCGGCGACAGAGGTTGAGAGCGTCACT
>OX419338.1:3976443-4038943 GCA_948470475.1 Galaxea fascicularis | reverse complement strand
AATATTTTGTTTTTAAGAAACTCATGATCAGCACTAAAGTTTTCCAATAGAGCGCTTTCAATTGAGTTTCGTAAAATCAAAACCAAAGCAATTACTCTGACCAATCAAAAGCGACCCAGGCAGCGTAATGAGCCAATCAGAATTTGAACTAATCACATGTAACTGGCGCCCAGCCCGGGAAAATGCACGCAGGCGACTCTCCTGTGGTACTGATTACATGTAAGACCAGTTCCAGCACCAAATTTGCCAATTAGTGAGAGGCATATATAGGGTTACATGGCCATTAGATATTTCTCCTGTTCTCTGTAACCAATCCTATGTTTAATGGAAACTCGATGTCTTCTGTGTGTTTCGCAAAAAATAGCCAATTTTTTTTAGGAAAGTCACGGTGTTTTCTTCTGTGATCAAGAACAAAACGAAGTGATTGATTTCGATTCGTGGTTTGATACTGACAAACTATCTTTTTATTTCCTGTTTCATTTGTTTCGCTTTACTTCATAATAAAACAATTTGCACTTACGTTTGTAATCCGGATAAAATAGGTACTATTGTCAATTATTCTAGATATAATTTCGTCTTCCTGAAAAATTGAAAGCCCTGATGTTTTTCAATGTTTTTCCAGCTTGAATCTTTTTTTTCTTCGTGGCAAAACTAAAGAGCAACAAAATCGCAAAAGTCTATAAAATCTGTAGCCGATTATTTGCACTGATGAAGACATTAATCGACCTTAATTTTCTCTTTCTAATCAAATTAGGCAAAATGTCCTAAATATGTTTCCATTACGTTAGTAACACGATCATTTCCTTTCTTCTTATACCGTGCGTAAATAAAATTGTCAACAGCTTCCCCCATTACTCACGTAAACTGAAATTCATTTCAAATACTAACTGAATAACTGCAGTATAAATTATTATGAAAATCTACTGCTTAACAAACCCAGCAAGGAATAAATCAAATGATTTTCGCCTTCTCCACATGTTCTTGGTTAACCATCCGCTGTACTGATAGTTAGGACGTAACATTACAGCCTAATGTGCTCAAGAGCAGTTCAGCAAAATGGCCACTAAGCTCTGTTAATGGCTTCAGTACGTTTCAGTTGCCTAAGGTAGATCTTATAAGGTGTTAAGCATCCATTCTTTTAATTCATCGTTCTTATGGATTTTTGCATCTTCAGGGACCTTTGTGCTGACTGTCTTGATTAGGTTCGAGAAACGTTTGCATGATTATGTGAAAATCCTTTTCTACTTTGCAGACGCGGTGCCAAATACAAAACAAAGGGAAAAAAAAGCTTTTCCTTGAAGGAAAAATACTATTTAGCGCATGTGATCTGTAAACGAAGAAACGTGCAGACAAGAAGTGAAACAGAAGACGTTCTGACTGGTTCGAATTAGATCAAAATCTATGATGTGACAATAAGGAAACAACTTTTTACATACGGAATGGCTGCGTTCTTGTTCAACCCGCTAAAATACCCCACCATTTTTGTTTCCGCGAATAGTAAACCAGCGATACTAGAACGAAGATATGATGTTGGGGGCGCGCAGCTGCTGAGACCTTCTTCATAGACTAGCTGCTTTGTTATCGATAACTTTTTGTGATCGACAATATAGTTGGCTGAAGATGACCTAGTGTCGAAAAGTTAACGTTCGAGGCGTTTTTTACCTTTTATCCTTTTTCAGTTAATTACCTTGTAGCCTTGTAAATATTTTGTCACTGAGTTTAAATTTAAGCGAATATTATGGACAATGCAAATAGCTTTGGATAGCAATTTATCGAGTCTGTTGAGGCAGAGTAAGTAATATTTCTACCTTACCAAGAATACAAAGCACTAGTGGATCTATTGATTTTCCGTAAAAAAGAACAGCGTATGATAATTATGTATGTCTTAATGTACGAGTTGAAATTGAAAAGACGGTCTTAAATAGTCAATAGTTACTTGTTATGCGTATTTACTTCCACAAAACCGTTTCAAATCGACAATTTAAGGCAACTTTGCATATATACTAGACATTTTCGTGTTGAAAAACGCAAGCTCTGAACGAAATCATTTGTAGACGTGAATTCTCTGTGTACTTCTTTTTCAGTTTCATTTAATTTGCCACCAACAGCTTCCATAAATTAAAATAAATACCAGATTAGGTCCAGCTGCCGTTAAGTTCTTATCTGGATAAATAAAGCTATTATTGCTACATTACCAAACCAATTTTTAAGTAGCAGTCTTACAGGGAAAAAGTGCGGTTTAAGCTGCTTTAATCAGTTAAAATGATAGGAAGTGATTTACAAAAACTGGTTTTAGTCATCCTTAACGTCAGTAACCAAAAGATCTAAGACTGGGATTTTGACTGTAACTCCAGAAAATGTTTTGGTTCTGAATAAAATCATTTTTGTTTAATCGTCATACGTAAGGCCCGATATTCAGTCATTTTCAATTCCTTTTTTTCTCCAGTTTTAATTAAAGTTCATATTGGTTTCGTGTTTCTCTATGAGTTTGTGAACTTTAAAAACCGTTTAAAAGGTCTGAACAGACACTTTCGAGCTGCTCATTTTACTCGTCGTTCAGTTGCATTTAATTTACTACCAACAGCTTCCCTGAAATAAGTATCATAATTATCATATTTTATAAGAATATCGAGGCTAAAATTTGCGAAATTTTAAGCGGTGGAATATTTTAAGAATAAACCCGAGTTTGAGATTTGGAAAACAATATAACACAATGACTTGTTTTTAATTAAATCGTAAAACGTTTTTCCTTTTGCTAAACGCCTGTTTCGGGAGAAAAACAAAATTCTTCCGAGAATCTAGAAATTTGCCGGGAATCGACTGGAGAATTTTTTTGGAGAAGTATGATATAGTTTTGGGACATTGCAGAAAAAGATGAGAGAAGCTTGACCTTTTTCGAGAATGACAGTGAAAAAATAGGGAGGATCTTCCAAAGTTTCCCTAACCTGCGATCAGGCGTTTTTTTCAAGGGCGGACGAGGCGAGAGGAAAAAGAAAAAAAATAACGCCTGATACATTTATTTAACTTGCCGCCAGCCGCCCTCTAATTTAAATAAACAACCGTCAGCTCTACCTGTCAAGTTAATGGGCCAATCAGCATTTACCGGAAGTCAGCCGCTCTGCGTACATTGGCGGGAATCTCAGAGGTATTGTTTCTAAGCCAATCAGAAAAAAGTCCAGATTCTGGCATTTTTACATGTGATCCGACAAAGAAATGTATCATGCCCTCTTCCCGTGAGAGACATAAAGGGATAATAGGGAGAGGGCATGATCTCTCAGGCTAAAGTTTCCCAGGCTGGAGAATGTAAAGTCACACATAACGTTGCTCAAACAACCGGTTTCAGTGTGCTGCAGGAAAGCGTTTAGATTTCTAATTATTGAAGTCGGCCGTTATAGTTTCCTTGACGTTGGTGCGGACAAGTAGACACAACTTGAGTTTTGACAGCTATTGCAAAAAATGTTTTGCTTCTCAGCAAATTAAAATCATTTGTCTTCGCGCATCCATTACTTTAATTGCTTTTAATATAGTTTTATCACCACACTTAAAACCAATGACATCATCAGTCATTTACAATAGCTTTCTGACTCCAGTTTTAATCAAAGTTCCTTTTTATCACGTCTTTTTTAATTTCCGGGAGTTTTGTTTATAAGCAGTTCAAAAGAAAGGGAACATTCGAGCCACTCATTTTGATATGTTCTGAGATGAAAGATAACGTTGGAGGCAAGTCGCCCTTTTTCTACAGGTAACGGGAAAAAACATTTTTTCCATCATTTTTCTCCTTTGAACTTAGGCATTGTGCGATGCAATATATGTTTACTTTAGAGGACAAATAGCAAATACTTTCGGGTCAAATTTCTAATCTCTTCATGGAACAAAACTCTCTCTGTTGAAAGCGTTTTTGTCATTGTAGCGTCAAAATTTTGTGGTCCTGTAGAGCAAGTGAAATACTGGACAAGCGTTTTCTTCACACAGTAATGGATTTTGTCTGTTAGTAACTTGAACGGAAAGTGACACCTCATTCATATATGGCTTTTCGGTTCACGAAGTATACCGTCTTTGGTTTTCTGACTTTGAGTGTAGAGCTGGTTTATTGATATCTTCCCAAGTTGTGGTTGTTGTGTGTCCCTAGTTGGTTTTAAGTCTGGGGTTTGAATTTCATTCGGCACAATTTATCTATATGTAGAAATCAATCATTTTTGATAAATGAGAAATTTGTGAAGACACCAGCCCAAGTGCCGTCAGCTGTGTAAACAGCGGTATCTCTATCCAACGAAAAAGTCACTATTCAACGGATAAGAATTGTTGTAACAAGTTTGTATTTAGCCCCTGTAATACGACCCAAACTGCCTGGATAATTTTATTTCGTCCAACTTTGAACGACTGGATCCAGGATCCCATTTGGATCCCATTTGCAGTATTTGTTTCCCTAAACTGTTTTCCTCGTATCCACCACTGGAACATTCATCTGACAAATTCGTGCAAAGCAACTTATTTTCAGTAGTTTAAATATCTAAGACCCTGAAACAAAATGAACAAAAACTAATCTTCAACCTATTCATCTTTGTTATCTGGTATTGAAGGATTAAGATTTAATTTCCTGCGTGTAGGAAGGACGAATATCTTCCTTGTTCTTAACAAAATATTCTGAAACGCACTTGACTGCTTGTAATAGGGGAAAACCTGGAGCATGGAAGTAAAGTAAGAACTAACCACACAAACCCAATCATATACCAATCAGCGAGGTTGGCATTTTTGCCCCCTTCGGATCCCGGCTATGAACACCTTACTCAAGTGAGCACCGAGAGATGCAGAGAGAGTCGCACAGATCTAAGGCTTTTCATGAGCATAAATTATAAAAGTACACATTTCGGTTTCATTGTAATCGTCGGTAAAATCATCTGGTATTTAAGTGTAATGTCGCTACCTTTTTTTCTATCCTTTCGCTGTAGCTAGCGGATAGAAGATGAAGCTTCTCAGCCTTAATATAGACGACAATTTACTTGTGAAAGACGCCACTGCAGGATAGACTACGGCTACCAATTACGCTAATTGAGGATAGACTCAAAAGAACGAAAGAAAAATGAACTCATCGTTAAAGTTTTCATCAAGCGCGATAACCTCCATGACCCCACCAGCAACTCGAGGAATAAGTATAAGTCCTGTAACTCAAGCATCTTACTCCACGGTTTCGGTAATAGGGATTCTTGGAAACACAATGACCATCTTGATCTTCATCTCGGACAAGATGTTGCTAAAAAAGTCCTACAATATATTAATTTTAACCCTGGCCATAGCAGACGTGCTGACCTCTGTACAGTTGATCACAAGCCCAACTTTCGTGCTTGGTGATATGTTCCCCATACCCACCGACCCCTTCCTCGCAGAAATTTTCTGTCGAGTGATCTGGAGCCGTGTGTTTCTCTTTCAACTCGTGGTTTTTTCGGCTTACATTGTCCTGGTTCTGACAACTGAGCGATGGTTTGCGGTTGTGAAGCCTCACAAATACAAAGATGTTTTCAACCAGAGAAGAGTCATCTGCTACATTATTTTCTCGTGGGTGTGGTCCTTTTTCCTCACTTGTGGCGGTTTATTTGAAATTAGGTACAGTTCATCCCCAGATAAAATTTGCGAATTCCAGTTTTATTTGCCAGGCTCTTTCTTCCGCGTGTTCACGTCCGTCTTCCAGGTGACCATGAAGATGATATTTCCTTGCCTTGTCATCATTGGCTTGTATATCCATATGGTTGTAAAGACTAGCAAGTCAAACGTGTCAACAGCTGAGAGCAAAGCTAAGCTGCGCGGTAAGATGACCCGAATGATCGGTGCTGTCGGCTTTATTGTAATCATCTGTTTTACTCCAAACCAAATCTACCTGGTGTTTGCCCAGGCAGGAAAGGCCAAGCTGGATACCACGACACACCATTTCTTGTCACTCCTTGTTTTCGTCAACAGCTGTGTCAATCCGCTTGTTTATGGGCTGAGCAACACAAATTACCGCCAACGCTATCGCAGGCTTCTGTTCGCCTTATGCCCCGGAGTACTTCGGTACCCCAGAGTCACACCAGAGGCACCCCACTTGGGTACCCAAGATGGTGCCAACGCGGGAAATGCCTACAGCGCCAGAAGGTCACAGCGTGTCCAGCCATCAACGAAAACAGAGCAAGATATTTAAATGATGGCACCACAAATCCATGTTTTTGTCACTGTCACTGTCACTGTCACCGTCACTATCGCTGTTATTGTCACTGTCACTGTCACTGTCACTGTCACTGTCACTGTCCCTGTTACTGTCACTGTCACTATCGCTGTTATTGTCATTGTCACTGTCACTGTCACTGTCACTGTTATTGTCACTGTCACTGTCACTGTTATTGTCACTGTCACTGTCTCTGTCATTGTCACTGTCACTGTCGCTGTCACTGTCACTGTCACTGTCACTGTTATTGTCACTGTCACTGTCACTGTCACTGTTATTGTCACTGTCACTGTCACTGTCACTGTCATTGTCACTGTTATTGTCGCTGTCACTGTCACTGTCACTGTCACTGTTATTGTCACTGTCACTGTCACTGTCGCTGTCACTGTCACTGTCACTGTCACTATCACTGTCACCGTCACTGTCACTATCACTATCACTGTCACTGTCACTGTCACTGTCGCTGTCACTGTCACTGTCACTGTCACTGTCGTTGTCACTGTCACTGTCGCTGTCACTGTCACTGTCACTGTCACTGTCGTTGTCACTGTCACTGTCAATGTCACTGTCACTGTCACTGTCATTGTCACTGTCGCTGTCGTTGTCGTTGTCACTGTCACTGTCGCTGTCGCTGCCATGTCCACTGCCAATGAAAGAGCGGAGCACATCCTTTCAAGCACTGTGAAAGGCACCAAGAAATGCTTGAGCCGCCATTATTCACATTTGAAAAACCATCATGTTGGCAATTTTAAGCGTAAATATAAACTGACTCAATTTAACACAACAGAACTTAATTAGAAAACGTTCCCTATTTTATATATACTGAGATTTTAGCATCACATTTTGCTGTGTGAAAAAGCGTTTCGGATTTTACTTTGACCAATCAGAGAGGCGAAACGAGTTTCTCACGTGAAAAAATCGTTTCATCCAATCACAAACCACGGTTTAAGGTGGCTCAAAACATTTTCCAGCACTTTCCTAGACGTAGATTTTGATGGGTCATTAATGCCACTCTTTATCAGTTGATGTTACAATCATGGTGTAAAAAAACTGCCCAATCATTGGTAAATACGTTGGTATTATTTTCGTGATACTATAGATTACCATAGCAACACTGTGACCTGCTAAAAACACCCTTAATATCAGCTTTAAGCGCTTATATTTCAAAAACGGCACAGTGAAATTTGTTCTTATTGTAGAATCTTGATAAGCAGGATGAGATGCAACTTTTGGCAAAGTTTAAACAAATTCTGTACATGGGGTTCAGAGCCACCTTAAATTTTCGAAAATTTAAGGTGGCTCTGAACTCCATGTACGGAATTTATTTAAACTTTGCCAAAAGTTGCATCTCATCCTGCTTATCCAAATTCTACAATAAGAACAAATTTCACTGTGCCGTTTTTGAAATATAAGCGCTCAAAGCTGAAATTAAGAGTGTTTTTAGCAGGTCACAGTGTTTGTATGGTAACCTATAGTGTCACAAAAATAATACCAACGTATTTACCAATGATTGGGCAGCTTTTTGATACCATGATTTTAACATCAACTGATAAAGAGTGGTAATAATGACCCATCAAAATCTACGTCTTGGAAAGTGTGTTTTCGCGGGCTTTTTCGCGGGCTTTTTTCACGGTCATCGCGAGTAGCTTTGTCGGGCAGCTTTGACATATTTTCGGTGTACTCGAGTTGTTCGTGATTCAAACTTATCAATAGCTAGGAAATATTTTTGAGGATGGCTGAACAATCAAGAAGATTTGTGTCTCTAGACAAACCTATAGACAAGTTTATCGAAGACCAAAAAAACTCTTTCAGAGACACGAAGAGATGTAAGTTTGCTGACTGAGTTACCCAGTGACAAACTAAACTTCATTGGCTTACCAATTTTGGATTTGCTTCTTTCGTTATTTTCAAACAAGCAGTTCCATATTTAATTAAGAATTGAAATGTTTGCTATCCTTTGCATCAGTTATGATTTTTGATAGGTGATATTTTCACATGTCGATTTTAGTAACAACTTAATTTTTCGAAGAGAATTTAATACAGGAGATTTGTAATTAATTTAGAGAACCAATTAAAGCTGGTTAAATAAAGAAAAATCTCAGTATGTATAAAGTAAACAAATTACAGCATGGAAAGCGTTGGTTTTGTATAAGAAATCTCACTCGTTCGCTGCGCTCACTCGTTCGATTTCAGATCCTTCACCAACTTGTGTGAAAATCCCGTACGCGCGCGCTTTCCATGAAGTATCTCCAACGAAGAGCCTAAAGAGGGCAGTAAAAGTACAACACCCATTAAGCTTATCATTTGATTTTCCAGCTAGATGTTCTCGGCTTTCCATGTAAATGGTGATCATCGCAGAACTCTGTCACTTTTCACGAACGTTAACTCCAAACTGGACGAAATATATTGCCTCAGGAAATTGCCGAGGGCATGCCTCTTAAGACGTCTTCACGGACAGACTAAGTGTTTGGAACCATCACGAAATAAACACGTCAAGTAAATGTGTATTTTTCACCCTAAATAATTATATCACTAGTTTCTTTAAATAAGGTTTTGTGTGATTTTTTTTTAAAGTAATCATTTACATATGAAAAGATTCCCCCGCAAGAGCCTCCACTTCATGCTAGATCCAGTTCAATACCGAGAATACGAAAATATGGCCTATTACATTAAGTGACACGCTGAGTGAGTGACATCAACACAACCAAGAAGTCAATTAATGACAATAAAAAAATAAAGAAAATGTTCGTATTAACAATGACTTAGTAATACATAGACAATAAAAATAAGCGATATAATTTCCCGACGTTTCGGCGACTTCATGACGCCATTACCAAGGGTAGAAATGAGAATAAAATTAGCAAATGCGAGTTCAAGAGTTACAACTGATTTACATAGTGGAGGTGGCTACACAAATACTTTAGCACGGATAGAATCTGTTTGCACGTTCAAAATCGGTGTTAATTGTTTGATGTAAAGCATCTCGTTGGCAAGACAATCGAATTTGTTCATGCATTTCTTGAGAACTTTGAAACAGCTAAGGAGGTCCTCAGGAACAGCACCCGCGTGGTCATTGTCATAGTGCTAGAACATATAGAACATATAGTCATTGTCATAGAAAATGTTACAGGTATTTTACTTTTGTTTATTGCTACACTTCAGTTCCACCATTTTCTAAGTGAAACGAAAAGCCAAAATTTATACTTCTAACATCTGCATAAAATGGGGTGATATAGATTCATTGGCCGGGATAACCCAGAAATCGAAAATAGAAGCAAACATATTGGTGAAAGTACTGTGGCTTGCCCTTTTCACACTTTTTAGCGTTGGGTGGAGGCTGAATGATGCACTGACCACCTGTCCTCAGTGCCTCTGTTGCTCATGGAAATCTCTTAGGGGGGGGGGGGGGGGGCTATAATTGCAGCAAGAGACGTATACGTTACTACTGGTAACTGTTTAAGAACTTTATTTCGACCAGTTTTACATTAGATTAAGACGGAGAGTGAATGTTCCTACAAAAGATTCGCTAACTAACCCTTGCAACACGCATATTCTCCTCGTCGTTTAAATATACTTTTATGATACTAGTTGGGAGAATTTGTTCAATAACCGAGGCCTTTTTACCTGCGAGCATTGAATTCTCGTGTTCAAGTACGTGTATTGATAAAAGTTGCTCATCGAAACTGTGGCCTTAAGTGTTAAGTCACCAGTTCTGAAACTGCTCATGTACCGTATTTCTCATCTATATACGCACCAGCCGCGCGGCCAAACTACTTTAAACCACTCTACCAAATCTCGATACCAAATCTACTCACATCATTACTTTATCAGAACTTCGTTTGAGTTAGCAGCGGATATATAAATTATTCATAATTATTTACTCAGAGAGATTTTGCCAGCTTCTAAGCATGAGCGATAAACTTCTCATTCCTACTTACAATCAAACGAAAGTCAAGTCATGCACCTCTAGCGTCGGCATCTTACGAGTGTAGTCATCGAGCACTTGAACGTTTATCTTTATGGAAGGGCTCGTTTTGTTGATATCTTTCCAAATGAAAGGTTTATATATCGAGCTTGGATCCACTCTGATATCGGAGTAACTCAATAACTTCAAGTTTACTGCAGTTTGATATAGGGAAAATCTCTTACAATGAAACCCCGCCATGCGGCCACCCCGTTAATACGACCACCGTGGTCGTATTAACGGGGTATCACTGGACCTGGAAAATCAGTGTGAGTTGCAAGGTTTTCACGCCAAGGGCTTTCATGTACCGAGCGATAATCTGCCCTGATATGGGTCCGATACCACTCTCCGTTCAAATCAACTCAACAGAAGCATGACATTTGCTAAAGTTTACCCTTGTCTTTTCTAACGTTATGGAGGCCTTATCTCCCAAACGTTAACCGAGACGTCATCGCTTATCAGGGAGCTTAAGCAACAAAAACGGCGACGGCAACGAAAACGTCATTTCAGAATGTAACTTCCTATTTTTGTGATTCTTTCGAGATTATTCCAGTTGGTTTAGCATGGAAAATGCTGGCGAACCGTCCAGGGACTAAATTACTATAAAGGGCGTTCAAGTTAGGTAAAAAGAATTAAGAAAAGTTTGCCATCATGCACTCACGTTCTCGAGAAGACCAAAGTTTTGTTAATTCACGTCGTTGTTTTGCAGAGGGCGGGAAAGAAATGTACCAAAATGTAAAACGCACGTGCAGAACGACTGTTTTTGCTCATTAAACCTATTGTTTCGTGGCGTCCTCGTTGCTTAAAGCGGCCTTCACACGACAAACTAAAGGCCATGTTACACGAGGCAATTTTTCTTGCAACTTGCAACCCAACGATGACGAATAAAAAACCTTTCAAGTTGCAGAGGGTATGTCACAGGTTTGCAACTTGTCTCGCAACGTTGCGAAAAGTAGAGGGTGGTTCTACTTTTCTTGCAACTCCCAACGCAACAATTGCAGTTGCAAAATGGGGTGTTTGTCATAAAAAAATTCTTTTTTCTGTTTTCCCAGTTGTATGGTTTGTTTGTTGGTGTTGATTGTTTGGTGTCAATGTATCCTAGTAGTAAACACTGTAATTAGTACAAGAAGAATAGCGTGTAAGTTTATTTGTTCATAAAGTGTTGACTTAGTATAGAGTGTTGTAAATGTAGAACCGTTAAAACAATAAGTGTGTAAGCTAGATGTTAGTAGAATTAATTATTGTAAATCAATATTCGATATATAAATGGAGCAAGGCGTGGTAAACGGTTGTTAGAAAACAGTTGAGGGAAGGCGAACGAAGGAACGAAGGAAGACAGAGTTCAGGAAAAAGGTGTGGGCAGAATCGCTCAGAATCGCTGAAAGTCTTTAGTGAACTCCAAACCGTTAACAAGACAAAACCCTTTTGTCGGCGGAGGAGCAAAGTGGAGCGAGGAGAGAGATTTTACGGTAAAGGAAAGCGGCCGAGAAGCTGATCGTCACAGTTGGCAAACTGTGAACGGAAAGTAGTCCAAGAAAGTATCAAGGCGCCGGAGAGCAGAAGGACGGAGAAGCTGTTGTCGTGGAGTTGGTTTTGTTGGAAAGAAAGAAGGAACTGAACTGTAAATAATTGTAAATAATTGTAAATACTCGTAAACAGTAAGTTAAGTAAGATTAGTTTTATTTGTGTTCGTTCGTTTCATGTCAATATCGTAATTAAATTCATTAGTTGGTTTTTTTTAAGAAGTCTGTGCTAATTGTGCCGTATGTTCTATTTCGTTTTATTTTGTCACTTTCGTCTTCGGCCATTGGGACCCACGTCACAGTGTTAGACGTGAATTTTTTCTTGCAACTTGCAACGTCGAACTTCACATGTGTCGGGTGTAATGCAAATGACGGAAAACAATAGATTTTCTCATTTGCGTTCAGTAGATTCGGCACATGTGAAGTTCGACGTTTACACTGGGCCTAAGTTTACAAATGCTCACTCCTGGGGCAGAAAACTCTTCCGACGTTCTGAGAACCTGTTCGCTGCAGGTCACAAAAGAATTGTGCGTACCCAACAATGATTGCGGGAGGATACGCTACATTGAAGAGAAATATCCATACTTGAAATTAACAGGAAAAATTACTGATTTTGCACTGATAAGAAAATGCTAGGATCATGACTGGGAATTAAAAATCCAGTCTTGACGCCATGTAAAACAGCATTGAATATCCACGCCATAAGTTTGTTTCAAGGATGCAGTGACATGAGAATTATAATAGCAACATATCGAAACAACCCATCCTTCTTACACGTAACGATATTTCCAGATGAACTCATCCACTATCGATTTTGTTTGTGTTGATACTTGCCCACTGTTTTATATACATTTTGGGAGGTGAAGACCTCATTATCTATTTCCAATATTCCATTGCAGGGGCGTAGCTACAGGGGGATTTTAAGCAAACAACCTACAATATTCAGGTAACAATCTGGTGAGTACCCTGTGTTTGACACAATGTTCCCTCCTCCTTTGAAAAATCCTGGCTGCGCCCATGTTCCATTGTTCGAGTTTACAGGTCCAAATTTGTTTCATGTATAGCTGCTCTAAACCACTGTTGACTTCCCTTGCTTGAAGCAGTCTCGATATTTTCGACCCTTGGACTTTCCACCAGTTGTTTTCGACACAAGGCACACAGAATATTCCGATAGCGTTCCTGATAATTTTTGTTGCTCAGTCCGTAAATGAACGGATTGATGCAGGTGGTCAAGAAGGTCAGAAGAGAGGTGCTTTTATGTAAGAGAGTATCAGACCTTGCTTTCCCTGCTATGCTCAAAATGAATATGATTTGGTTTGGCATATACAGAATGATTAAAATGAAGCTTGCAAGCGCCACCATGCGCGTCATCCTTCCTTTTAGCTTGGCTTTGCTCGCTGAAGACGCAACTGGGGACTTGGTGGTCTTAACAATCATATGAATGTAAAGACCGATCATGGCGATGCAAGGTAGCAACAACTTCAAAGTAATTTGCAAGGCATACCAAAACACGAAGAACATCGATCCAAGTACATGCTTCCGTTGGCAGATCTTGTTTGAGGCTGGAGCGTAGCGCCTGTTTACTATGCCTTCACTCATTAGCAGAAAAGACCAGGCCCAAGAAAATAAGACATAGCCTAAGACTTTCTTCTGACTAAAGGCGATGCTGTACCAGTGAGGCTTCACAACTGCACACCACCTCTCTGCCGTCAAAAACAAAGAGATGTACACTGAGAAAAAGACGAGATGGAAGACAATCGAACGGCTCGATATGAAACGGCAGAACAATTCACCCTGGAAGACATTTGTTGGGCGAGGAAACGCGTCACCTAAAACATAGGCTGGATGTATAATGACGTTGATAGCAGTCAGTACATCAGCTATCGCCAGGGCCAAAATTAATATGTTGTAGGACTTCTTCAGCAGATTCCTCTCCTTGGCGAACATCACAATGGTCAACGAGTTTCCAAAGATTGCCAACACGCAAATTATTGTGTAGCATACTCGTGCTACGGGATTTAGTCCGCCATTTGCATTTCCTGCTGGTAAAGTTGGATAGGCTGTTGCGTTTGTCGAATTGTTGAAGTGGAAATTCATAGTTCTTCCTTTCAACTTGTAAACGTCCTTCTAAAATGCTTTCCTAACCGTAACAGCACAAAGGAAACTAGGGGTTTTGCCGGTCCAGAGTCGACACGTCCTATGCTATAGTCTTATTTCTTTTTCTTTGGTCAAAGGCCATGACGAAACCACCCGGTATCATAAGAAAATCTCCATGATTCAAATGCTGAAAATGACAATGATATAGACATCAAAATCGGATATGAACTCACTCGATACATCAGTCTAACAGGGTGATATATCGGGCGTGCTGACCACAGGGGCGGATCGAGACCTAGAAATAAGGAGAGGGAGAGCGCCACTCTCAAAACGTTATGGCCCTTGTGTGATTTTGGCGCCTCAGCCCTTCGGCTCTCGGCTCACTTGGTCCAAAACTAAGGGGGATGGGAGGTGGGGCCCCCGGGTCCCTCACTTGGATCCGGCACTGGACCATGATTCTAGCTTTAGTGAGTACACCACATCCTAGATTGTAATCGCGGATTACTCATCCTTTCGCCGCCAAATACTGAGAAAAATTTCTTTTATGCTTTTCCCTTTGTTCGGAAAGTTTATCCCCCAGTTCTAACGCCTTTCTTACTAGGCTCACTGAGAAACGCATCGTCATTTTTACGTTCTAAGTAGTTAAGTTGACAGTCCATGAGGCACAAAAAGGTGATCCACTTGAACGGGAATTCGACTTTATTAGTCCCCACGGGTTCACAGAAACTTAGTCCAACTGTGCACTTTGTGACTGTCGAACAGTCCTGTGCCAATAACTTAATGACAACTTTGTACACTAATAATGAGTTAATTATTTTACGACAGCAAAGTCAACGTGAATTGCGAGACCTGTATAATGACTATAATTCTTTTCAGTAAATGCTGCGATAGAGGGCGCATGTATAAAAGTTTTTAAAAGCCCTCAGTGGTGTTTTAATAGGCCTTAATAAATCGACGAACCATAGATTTCTTTCCCCAGAAAGGCGAAACTGAACTTTTGGAGACGGTCTCGAACTGAAAGATAATCTGATACAATGACCCTCTGAACTCATTTACAAAGTCGATTTTCAAAGTTATATTTTTATGATTTTGAATAATACTAATCTACGAATTTAAATTGCTGCCACGATTTACTTTCGATACTCAATTGTGAATCTATATGTTGTTGATTTTCGTGTCTTATCTACAGGCACGCCCACTTGTAGTCTGATTTAGGGGTTGTCTAGTATCGGTAGAATTGAGAACGAGTTTCTTTTGAACACTTGTGAAAAAGATATAGTGTTTAGAACATTTCACGGTAAACCACGAGAAAGCGCTAGCCGTCCAAGGATTTTTGACATTTAGGTCTTGTTCATGGTCACTGGACAACACAATAGGTTTTGTTCGGTCCACAAGAAATGTCTGTGATATTAAACCTGATCGCCTTAACGGGATGTTCAAAATGTAACGTTCCGCTTTTTTACAAGATGCACTACCAACTGAAAGCACACCTTTATCTGCTTTTAGTTCCAAGTTATGTTGCGAACATGTGGTTAAACATTGTTTGTTCGTTAGCAAGCAAACGCTGTGTTAAGCAAACACGAAGCAAGACGAAAGTGTTAGGTAGTTTAGCTGGGGCTTTAGTCTTTATCCTGACGAGGAGCGGCAACATTTTTGAAGGGCTGTTACACCCATTTGGGCATGTGCCAGTTACAATCTCGCACTTACCTTCAAATGCAAGAAGGTTTACTCTCCAGATTGGGAACTGCCTTGGCCTGAATCGCTGAAACAATTCTCTTTATAAACTTCACGAAATGTAAATGATAAATGAATCTAATCTAGAAAACAGCTGCATCTTAGGAAAATGACCATTATATCCTCTGAATACGTGAAAACTCAAAAGCATGTAACGAGGCGAGCTTAAAAGTATAAATTATGTTAAACTGAACAAAAGCAACCGAACAGGGTTTAGTCATCGTGCGTTAATTGTTCCATTAAAACACTAGCAGAGGATAAAACATAGGAATCATTTGGATAAGAATAAATGTCGATGATCAACCACAACGAAATTAAACACCGCGTTATGCACGAAATTTCTGTTTATTTCTTTTAGTACACATTTCGCCTATTCACTCCTTGAATGACATTAGAAGGAAATGTTTTTCATTTACAATCAGCATTTCAAAGTGTAGGCTATTGAAACACGTTTTATAAGTGTTCATAGTTTGCTAAGTAAAACACTTTTAAGATGCAAAGATTAATATACAAACTATTTAGCTATACCTCTGAAAGTACACTCGGGAGTGGAAAGTGAAGTGAAATCAACTGAATTATTATACCCTAAAATTCCGCTTTAAGCCTTCTTAAACGAAATTTTAGGGTATAATAATTCAGAGTTTTACATTAAGAACTATGAAGGCTTACTTGTGACAGGACACCGACTTGTGTATGTTTAGAGCTTGATTCGAAAAGATTTGTTTGTTGATATTTTTCGCTGAACTTATTGTTAAGAGAAACTAACAAAAGTTGTCATTACTTACTTTTACGAGGTCTTAAAAATGTTGATATCCATTAACAGTTTTCAACGAGCTAACGAGCTCAAAGCACACACTTTAATGAACTCACATGGGAGGTTTAAGGCTGATTATCAAGCAACATGCTATTGGCAGCCCCTAAGTAAAGTTAAGCTAATGACATATGGAAAAGATCATTATTCTTTCAGTCGTTAGCCCTTTGAATTTGCTGTTAATGGTTTCTTTTAAGATACTTATTAATGGTACGCGAGATGCCATTAACTGAGAGATTATAATTGAAAACATAGGTCAGTTTCAAAAGTTGAGTTCAGGAACAAAATGAACGAGACTAGGAAAAGAACTCAAAATGTGAAGCTTGTAGGATGTGACAAGAATACTTCACATTTCAAATGCATGTGTCTAGGTAAGCTGAGAGCCACTCATTGGACACTATGATCACCACTTGGTAGCAGGCATTACCCTGTGAGCCCGAGCATTAGCAGCCATGGACAGCCGTTACCACTTTGGTAGACCTCCTCAGCATGGCATAGCTATTATCCGGGCTCGAGTGCCCACATGAATATATCAAGCAAAGAGAAAGGAAATGTTTACTTGGAATTGCTGTGTTTTTGTTTCGAAATATATAGTGATGCAATCCGTCAAATGCATCCTGATCGAGGAACAAAAGTATTTTCCCTCTATCAAACAAATGCTTTCATCGTAAATGGTTTGAACCCAGGAGTCATGTCATAATTAAGTGAAGTACGATCGTCCGGGTGAGTGTTGTCCTGAGAAGGACTGTTTGTGGTGACATTTGCTGACGTTTCGACAACCTGAGCGGAAGTCATCATCAGAGTCAAGTGATTTGTGTAACGTCAGTGGATGGTATAAGTACTCTGGTCGTTGATGTGATTGGTCAACGAAGTCGTGATGTTATTGGTCGACTGTCAGTTAAGCCTAGTTGTCATTGGCTGTGAAGACAGTACACAGTGATTGGTGCGTTTCGATCCGTCTTTTGTTAGTCTAATGTGTGTACGTGTATTGTTGGTAAAATTAGTCGGTCTGTTGTTTGTCTGTTGTAAACAGTGATTGGTGCGTTTCGATCCGTCTTTTGTTAGACTAATGTCTGTACGCGTGTCGTTGTCGGTCAGTCTGTTGTTTCAGGAGAACCTGTGTTTCAGTCTTGTCTAAGGGACGGGAAGAGATATTCCTGACCCAGTTGGTGTCTGTCTTGTGGCGTTTTTTGTCTTTAGAACGTTGTAGTCGCGTCAGTTTTTGTTGTGTCTTAGTGCAGAATTGTTCAGTTGTTTTGTTAGCTCGTCGGTCAGCAATGTTGCGTACAATGTCAAGTAAGTTAGTCGGTACAGTTTGTTTAAGTTTGTCAAGTCGTTGCTGTAGTTTGTTGTTGTAGTGGTTCAGTCTTCTGTGACAGTCGTTTATCGGCACTCGGATCAATCGTCTGCAGGTGGCTTTGACGATCTGGATGGCCTCTTGTGTGTTCAACGGGGACTTAAGTCGAAGTCCGGCTGGAACAAGGCCAAGATCTTTGCAGCGGTGGTTGAACCAGAGTTGTTGTCGTATACGTCTGACGTTGCTTGCGTAACTGATGTAGTCGTTAGCAAGTCGTTCGCTCTGTCGTCCAAGTGAACGTAAAATCGTAAATGGTTTGAACCCAGGAGTCATGTCATAATTAAGTGAAATGCTTTCATATTGTCAAACCCTACGTTACATGCGAAGGTAAGGCGACTGAAGGCAAATTTGAGGCGGAAAAAGAGCTATTCGCGCATAATAAGGATTCAAAGTGGACAATAGCAAAAAAAAACGGCAAGCAATTTATCAGTTCTTTCTTCACTGGGTGTAAATTGCTTAAGCTGACAATTTGGCCGCCCTCCTGTGCCAGGCATTGATTCGCTTACTGCGTTAGAACCGAACTTTGCTTATCGGAAGCTTGAAGCCTCACAAAATGAATGTTCAACGATTGAGTCATGCCTCCAGGCTATCCTTTAATTATTCGCTGTAAGTGAGAGAAACTCTCCTCTGTTTAAGCCAGCGCTATAGTCAGAACACACAAAGCGACAGTGAAGTTAACGTTAGACGGCATAACCTTTGTTTGTTTTTCTCTCTTTTTTTTTTATTTTTATTTTCTGACACTATGTCCGACACAAATTTCATTAATAGCGCCGGCAATTTTACTTGCATTCGGGCACATTTGCTATATCTATAACACTAGGTTTCACTGAATATCCATACCCGAGATAAACGATAATCTTTGGAATCCCGAAAATTATCAAGCTCTTCAAAGCGTAGTTTTAACTGTAGTGATGCATTGCTCTAGAAGAATCTTCCTTATGAGTGAAAACTTGTATTCGCTAGCTACCGTATTTACTCGAAAGAGCGCCCTATGCTTATCTGGTTATTAAGACTATTAAGGAGACGCGTACAGGTAAATGCCCTGTTTTCCGTGCATTTCAGTACTTTTCCTTAAAAACCAGGCCCAGATTTCATGGCTTCATAAGGTTGGAGTCCTTGGTACAGGACTGAGAATTTTTTGGATGATTTTTGGAATGTTTGGAAGGAGTTGTTTGGGGGAATGCCGAAACTCACTAAAATTGGGAATTATTGGTTTTGAAGGTGTTTGAAAATCAAAATTATAAGTGAATAATTAGTAACAATTTAAAGGCCAGGTAGTCCACCCGGCACCACAACAAGGTGCCCCTGATCCCGTTAGTGGACCAACTGATTTATGTTTATACCCTTTTTCACCCTTCTTTCTTTCAATCTCAATTCACCCTATTTTTCCAAAATTTCACCTATAACGTCCCCTCAAACTATTCGACTAAAATTTGCGATTAACATTTCCTCTGGTGGTTTAAACTGTTCACAGTTTTACTTTAAAACTCTCCGATTTAACTTGATAATTCCGAATAAGCTCCGTATGTACGGCGTTTATTCGGCGGCGGTTTGTCGGAGGCGGCGTTTATCAAGAATTTTGCTTCAAAGTGCGGCACTTATTCGGGGGTGGGGCTTATAAATATTTTTGCTTTAAATGCGGCGCTCATTCAGGCGCGGCGCTTACTATATTTGCTTCAAAGTGCAGCGCTTATTAGCGCGCGACACTTAATCGGAGGCGGCACTCCTTCGAGTAAACGCGGTACTTGCCTTCTGATGGCCCGCTTAAAATGTGTCAAATTGTAAGAACATACTTTAAAGTCGATTTCAGTTATCTTATCTACGCCCCACCTGAAAAACAGCTTTTGCTGTGTGAGGCTACTATACCAATCCAATAAACATCTAAAGATATCATAAATTGAAAATTAGTATAGATTGTAGGTATTCGTCTACGTATCAACTCTATGCTTTGGCAAAATGCCGGTAAATTCAAGCTGAAGTTCGAAACCTAAATTTAGCAACACCACAATCGTCTGCCTTGATTCCTGTACAAAGCTTTGTTATTTACCTTTGTTGAGAAGCCTACATCATCACAGTCATAAATCACAACACAGACAAACATTTTTTTTTTGTTTTTCCTACTTCTAACGCCGGTAACCGCGAAATTACAGCCGATCTGCGAAGGATATATCACTATTTCACGTACCGCTTCTTGTTTGATCGCATACGCGAGGCAAAGTATGTGAAAGCTTAAGCCACCATAGGGCAATATTGGCCAATATGGGCCGCCGTAGGCCAAACCTGGTCAATATGGGCCACCATGAGCCCACGTAGATTGTGGCCAACACGCAGATTGTGTCTTTCCTTGTCTTTCCCTTAATTGTGGAATGCTACCGGTCCTCGGTTTAAACAATCTCAACTTTGATGACTTTTTCGAATTTACAAACTAAATCCACTTGTGCAAACCATTCTTGTAAATTATCTCTGCCAAGTCAGCGATGTATAACGCACTTTCATCAGTGCTTTATTTCCACAATTGCTCAAGTAGTATTCATAACAGCAATGAGCACTAACATTTTCATTCTTGAATCCGTAGTTCAAATATATATATCATTTGTTATATTAACATCCACCCAAGTATTCTTTCTCTCTCCGCATGGTGTGTGAAAGGAACAGTCTGTCGAGATCTGTGGATGAAGCTTAAAACTTAAACCAGCAGACACGATCGATAGACTCACAAGCTTTTTCTTAATATCATTTAGTCATTTTAATGGCTTAGCTTACACTGTATGTATGTATGTATTTTATGAAGTTGTGATCGATATCTTATACATACTAGTCGCGAATCTCTTACCGCTATTTTGATATACATATATAATTATACTTTTTTCTAAACTTTTTTTAAGGGCCAAGGGTCATCGGGCTAACCTCTGTTTTCCGTTTTCAAGATGTACATTTTTATTAGTTGTCAAAGAGATATTTTGCACTTGTTTAAATAACATGTTGTTGTTGTTATTATTATTATTATTATTATTATTATTATTATTATTATTATTAATCTCAAGCAGAGTGCTCGACATCGAACATGGAACGTTCACCCCTCTGATTTTTACAACAACTGGTGGAATGGGAAAGGAGTGCTTGAGCTACCACAGCAGACTAGCAGAGTTGATTGCTATCAAGAAAGGAGAGGACTACGCCAAAACGATCTCATGGATACGAGCAAGAACCTCCTTTGCACTTTTGAGATCCGCATTACTCTGTCTCAGAGGAACTAGATCCACTGTACGGAAATCATGGGACTTCCGTAATATTGATATAGAAATTGAGAACACTGAGGGCGCTATTTATTGACTTTTTTTTATTGACTTTTTTTAAGGGACATTTTACGTTTTAAAACAATTGTAAATAGGTTTCAGCCTACAGGATTATCCAGTTTTTATATTTATATGTTTTCTTTGATGTGACATCGCTGCCTGTATATTATGCGAATAGAGATTTTTAATAAAAAAAATTATTATTATTATTATTATTATTATTATTATTATTATTATCATAGGTTTTTATTGAATCTCATTTCCAGAAACACACGAGTAATCATCAAAAGTGTTCTAGTCATTTGAAGAATCCTTTTTAAGATATGTAACTGCTTTTTGCCTATTGCAATCGAGGGAAGTCGTTTATTTTAAATATTTTGTCTTTGTGAAAGATGTATTTATTTGTTGCTGTATTGTTAATAAAATTTTCATTATTATTATAATCTCAAACATCAAAGTACTGTTGCCTCGTTGCACTGTTTACAGATCCAATATCGATTCTCGTGCTCCTGGTCTAACATGAATCTGGCTCTCATCGTTTGCAGCGTCAGTAACGTCCACCCTGCCTCCTTGCCGTAAACGTCTTGGACACATAGCAAACACAATCTTCCGGTAGCGACTCTGGAAATTTCTGTTGCTGACCCCGTAAATGAATGGATTAATGCAGGTGGTCATGAAGGTAAGAAGAGAGGTGAAGTGATGAAATGGAGTATCAAATTTGGCTTTCCCTGCCGCATTCAACAAATAGACGATTTGGTTTGGGATGTACAAAGTGATTAACATGACGCTCGCAACGCCGACCATCCGTGTTATCTTTCCTCTCAGTTTGGCTTTGCTAGCTAGAGATGCAAAGGGGGACTTTTTGGTCCTGAAGATCATGTGAATGTACAGACCAATTATGGCAAGGCAAGGGAACAACATCTTCAAGGAAACTTGGGAGGCATCCCAAAACACTGTGAGGAATGATCCAACTGCTTCTTTTCGGAACTGGCAGATTTGTTTGGAGGAAGGGATGTAGACTGTATCTTTTAAATGTCTTGCCATCAAGAGAATCGACCACACCCAAGAAAAAAAGATGTAACCGAGGACTTTTCTCCTACTGAAGATGTCAACGTATTGGTATGGCTTGACAACTGCACACCACCGTTCCGCCGTCATAAACAATGTAATATAAACCGAGAAAAACACAAGGTGGAAAATGACTGCGCGGCCCCATATCAGTCTGCAGACAATCTCGCCAAGCAATTGAGTAGTTGGATAAGGAAAAGCATCACCGAGAACAAAAGCTGGGCTTGTGATAACGTTGATGGCAGTTAATACATCGGCTATTGCCAAGGTCAAGATTAAAATGTTGTATGCTTTTTTTAGCAGCTTTCTCTCTTTGGCGAACATCAAAATGGTCAACGAATTACCTGAGATTGCTAATATGCAAATGATAATGTGGCATGCTCGTATTATAGGATTTATTCCGCCATCTTCATTGCTTGGTAATGGATTTGGGTGTGTAATAGCGTTTGACGAAGTGTTCAAGGAAGAATTCATAGTTCCTTTTGTATTGGAGGCGTATGGGTTTTGTCTTACATTTTCCTTCGTCGTGCTCTATTAATGAGTATTAATTGGAAAGGATGCCTGTTGGAAACGCTGAAATGAAGAAAAGATCTAGCTGTTATTTCCGTTCCAAATTTTGTTACTTAATCTTCTAAAATGGTCAGTTTTTTTTCATAAAAAATCAAACTTGTGATAATGAATAATGTTCACACATACATTTTCCTGTATTATTTACACAGAAGCTCTCTTTTTTCACGTAGATATAAATCGTGTGGTGGCCAACCTTTTAAATTAGCGGACGACGAGTTGTATGTCAGCGTTCCACATTTCAAGCCTTGTGTAGTTTGTCATTATTACTCTCTAAAGAAGGACGGCCCACTGTCCAGAATATTATAAAAAAAAACATGAAAGCATTTCTTCTACCACTAGTTTCTCAACTGTTTACCAAATTTTCATGGCGTACCATACAGCTGGTTTTTTGTGCAAGTTAATAATAAAATATATTTTCCAGCTGTATCGCAATAACAAACAACAAACAAACAGTAGCCAGGGATATTCATCTATAAACAGGTAATTCATGTATTCAGGATAGATGTCAAACTACACCGAACACCCACTAGCTACTAAAGAGGTCGATCTCGTAGAAAATGGAGCAAGGTTCTATTCTCCCGCGTTGAATGGTCAATTTTGTAACTTACCAAAAAACTGATGGGTATACTCGCTGTCAATTTTCTAAAACAAAATCACAGCCTCTGTTGCTATTAGGACCAGTTTGCTTTTTAATTCAAGTCAAATATAATTGCAACCCTCCAAAAACTGACAAAAGGTTTGTCCTTCAATTCATACCAATTAAACACACAAAAAGCAAGTAATACCGGTATTTTCACCCGGCAAGTCAGTCAGGAATGGCGGTCTAAGTGTTATCTGAAACTTGCACTAAATCTAATCCTTTAAACTAACTTTTTTACATGTTACTTCTTCCATTTTCTATCTTAACGCACTTACCTTCCAAACGAAGGAGATTGTCCTCCCAAGTCGCTTAAATGGTTCGCTCATTATAAACTCTACGAAATCCTGGCAGCCGCTGAATCAGCGAAAACGAATGTTTTAATTCTCTCTGCAGATGTTTAATGGAATATTTTACGGCAAGTTTATAAACAAATTATGTTTACACAAGAGCAACTGAAAAGCATTCTAATCGTCTTGGCTTTTGTGATACCAAGGAGGATGAATCTTGGGAAACAATTTGATTAATGCAGATGTCGATGTTTCGTTTCATTTAAATTAATTACGACTGGTATGAGAAAGTCTTACGCCCATTTACTTCTAGTAAATTCAGCAAAATTGTAAATTGCACACTTTTTAGCCAAATCACCTCAAACATTGATCTAAGTCGGTATGATTTTTGTGTAGTCATTGTTTGCTATTTCTTGTTTGTTCTAAAGCACGCCTTACTTGAAATTGTAAAACAGCCATTGACCATTGTTTTTCTTTAATGTTCAATTTGCCATGTTTAGCTGAGTTCATGTGTTGTTGCCATAGAGCGGTAATTGGCCGACTTCTTTGGAGTACAAATTGGGATTATTTTTACTGCTCTCGACCAATCAGAATTGAGTAATTTCGTTAAAACAACAAAAAGACATCGTACAATACACGATGCTTCTACTGATATCAATTCCCCACGTTTGAAGTACCTATGTAATTTGTACGCGTGCCTCCATCAGGAAGACAAAATGGCACCTTCAAAATGGGTGTTTAAACCGTTGCGTGCATCTAAGTAAAACATTTAATTTTTTGCTTTTCACTGATTTAAATAATTAATCACTTAATGTTTGAGAACGGCCGAAGCTGTACTTTTCCACGTAAACATCAAATAAGGTCCACTCAACTTCACTGGACTGATTGCTGGCGCTTTCTAATTGGTTCGATAGAGATGGTACTAAATCCGAAGCATTAATATCAAGGATTGCTCAAGCGTCCATAAAATATTACTATTATAGCAAACTCTGATCGCCGAACTCAATAATATTATCACCGAAGTGATTATGATTATTATAATTCTCATTCATTAAAAAAAGGTCTTGCGACAGCTTATATTTTCCTTATTTGATTTTTTTTTTTCGCTGACTAACATCGAAAACAAACTTGGACAAAGAATCACCGACATTACCGAATAAGAGGCCAGAGAGTCACTTCAACAACATGATGTAGATAGATACGTTGCAGTACGTTTTGAGGATTTGAACTACAACGTGGGCTAGTTCGACTGTTTTAAAAATAAAGATTAATTCCCGGCTCAATTCAACTCACTCACGGTAGTGGAGACACCTTGCTCCTGTTCCTGTCTTTTATTTCCCTTCACCTTAGTGTACAAAGCACAAAAAAAGAAGAAAAAGGGATACCCATGTGTTAGATTCAAAGAAAACACTCGATTATGAGCACACCAGAAATCTCTGGTTTCACTCGGTTTTGCAATCTAGAAGATGGACTCTTATACAAGCTTTAACCGAATAAATGTTGATGACGAAAAAAGATAAACGACTATAGCTATCTCAGTGGGAGTGTATTACAAATGAAAGAAATAAAAATTTATTTAAGACGGAATAAATGCATTTGCCTGTAGTCTTTGGGGGTGTTCTTTCTGGACAATTTTGTTTTCTTAGTAGACGGCAATTGTCGGTGTTCTTATGTGACCTATTCTATATTCGGCCGGAATGAACAGATTAGCACACATTCCAGGTAGCAGAACGAACAGGATTCAGTTTATACTTGGACGACGCAGACTGAAGCGAAGGAAGATGCGTTCTTTAGCGAACATTTTGTCGGGAAAACTGTGCTCTGTTCTTCGTGGCCCCGAGACATGGCACCGGTTTAAACACTATGGCGGTCTGAATCCGCCAGACCAATTTGCAAAATTCTGCACAGGGGGTTCAGAGCCACCTTAAATTTTCGAAAATTTAAGGTGGCTCTGAACTCCATGAACAGAAATTGTTTTAACTTTGCCAAAAGTTGCATCTTATCCTGCTTAACAAAATTTCATAATAAGAAAAAATTTCACCGTGCTGTTTTTGAAATATAAGCGCTTAAAGCTGAAATGAAGGGTGTTTTTAGCAGGTCAAAGTGTTGTTATGGTAACCTATAGTGTCACAAAAATGATACCAACGTATTTACCAATGATTGGGCAGTGTTTTGACACCATGATTGTAGCATCAACTGATAAAGAGTGGTAATAATGACCCATCAAAATCTACGTCTTGGAAAGTGCTGGAAACTGTTTTGAGCCACCTTAACATAACTAGTTTCATAAGGTAGAAACGTCAATTTTCCATTATCTCTTTCGGGTCAACAAAGCAGCCGCGGCGTTGGAAATTGCGTATTATACATTTCTAGCTTTATCATAAAGCAACGGCATGCATCTGAGCGCCACACAGCACTTCTTGCTTGTACATACTGAAACAATGATTCATCAGTACAAGGAAAACACATGAAACATATCTTGCCTTCGAGAAATTGCGATATTGAAAGTACAAGGCACATACACGATTTGAGTGTGGTTGCTTTTCTTTCCTTTAAGTAAATATACACCTAAATTAAGTCTTATGAAATTCATAATACAGTTTAAAACATATACAACAATTAACAAGAACCAATTGAATATTGTACAGTTTACTCTTCAAACCAGAGGCAGTGAAATTAAAAAAAAAAACATGCATATATTATAAAACAACATTTTCTTCCAATGCTTGTATTTATACAATAAACCAACCTATTTTTCCAAACATCTAAGGACAAATTTCTTTTACAATTAATTTATAACATTATAAGATGCGGAACGTTGAATGATTATCCGATCTGTGGCTTGAAGGTGCAGTGCGTAACATTTATTGGCAGGTGCCGTCACTGTTAAACAAGACTTCTGCGGACTGCCTTTTCTAGTCCATATAATAACAAAGACATACTGGTTTACATATAAATAGAATACTTATCGTGAAAGGGACTGTTATATAGCATGAAATTTAGTCACCAAATTATTGTTGCCTGTGAGACCTCATTCTTGGAAGTCAACAGGATCGACTTTTTCCGATGGGATTAATGTTTGCATTTGAAATTATCACTCACTGAATGAAATAATATAACAACCTAAAACAGCCTATTACCGGATGTACGCGGAATACAAACTAACTGACAAGTGCTATTCACTCGCTGAGCTTTCCTTGTTATGGAATACTGAATAAGCTAAAATTTAAATCTCTAAAAATTTCATGCTATGATAAACGATCTTCAATTCTAAATATCACGGCCCCAGGCTATACTATGGAGTATTTGTATGTGGTCAGTTCAGCTTCAGTTGTAACTAAGCGAGTCCATGGTTCATACTCTTCAGTTCTTATGGGAAAACCTCTCGATAAGGAGATTGGCATTTGTTCGCAGTGGTTATGTTCCATTTATAACAACATTATCAAGTAAACAGCGAGAACAAACATGCTGCAGTCTATTTTAAGACTAATAACCACTAAATGACCAATTATGCGTGATTTTATAAGCGCTCGGTTTGACAGATTTTCAGCATGCAAGGTTCAAACTTGTAGGAAGCGTACTCTCAAGCGGTCCAGTTCGTAGCCTCGAGCATTTCACTATCGGTCAGTACGTGATGCTTTTCCAAATCCCCCGGTCGGAACTTTCCGTGCGTTTTTTACAACAAAAACTGACGTAACATGTCACGCCTACGATTTACAAGTTGGTTAGAAAAACAGCAAATCCCAAAACAAAGGTCAGTACAGCGTGAGGCAAGCTGGGAGGTCAGTGAAAACCACAGGATACAAAGCACTTAAAAAAAAAAGGCGGATTGAATTCAAGTACTTATTTGCACGTCCTCATTGCAAGATTTCAACAGTAATAGTCGTCACTTGGGTGAGTTCGAAAATAAGCACAACTCGCAATTTTGCAAAAAATGGAACAAAACGCAAAGCTTGGATGACTACTTTGTGCGATGCTTTCCACAGACTAGGTGATGGTCACGTTACGTAACGAGGTGGAAGGCCAAGGTTTAAAGACCTTTCATTATTCTTTTGTTAAGGTAAAAATAGCGCCAATTGCTGTGGTGCTAAGAGCTGCTATATGACTCGATCCAATCTTAAAAGTCAGGATAGATGACAAAAGAATTCATTCAACACAGCTTAGGTCATTTGGGAAAACAGTCAGAATCCACAGGAAGGTTACTTAAACGACAAAGGACAAAGATAATTTCCTCCGTAAAAGAAATAAAAAATACTAGCAAGAACTAGTTTGAAATAATTGTTGAATCTATTGCAAATGCGAAACTATTATCTTCCACAAAGATTTTTGCCGCGTGGTTTTTATCCGTTTTCTGTGCATAATATATTCAACTTCTTTGATGTCTTCGCGCTTCAGTTATTTCCCAGTTTCCAGAAATGCTGATTTAGTGCCAATTCTTAGTGGTGGTAACTCCAGATATTAAAAGAAGATATATATAGTTTCATCAAATTATGAATGTCGCAGAGTGAGCGTCAAACTGGTTATAGAATTATAGTTCAATTGGTGTGGTTTCACCCTCGCAACAAAAAGCGCAATGTGGCATCCAAGAGGACACGCCTAACGCCATGAAACTAGCTTGTATAAAAATTATTAAGAAGATTAAGTTATGAAAAATTACGTGATCCCTTATTTACGGGGCCGTTTACAAACCCGGAAACTAATAATTTTTTTCTTAGACGTCACGTCCTTCCCGGATTCACCAAGGTCAGAGTGAACATTGGACAAAAACAAAACCGCAACCTTTAAATAGTTTTCCTTTCAACAGGGTCCTTTATCACTGACGATGAACACAACTTTGACTCTTTGAATTCTACGATGTGCTTTTTCTTTGGTGTTCTGGAAAGTTCTTCCCATCAGCATTTGTACATCAGTCAATGAGATTTTCGAGGCTCGATTCTTCATGACAAAAGAACCGCCGATTGGCAACATTGAATTCGTTCAAGCTGGTCTCCTTTTCCTTGTCATGTCTCTCTTTTCATTTATTGCTCGTCATTTTGGCAGTTGTCCTTGGCCATAGACTCCATATACGTTTGATAAGGGTATGTCCCTTAAAAGGGCCCATGCTTTGTAAGCAGGGTGTTGCTTAAACACTCACGCACCAATTCATGGCCGCATCAAATTCCCTACTAACGTTTGTTCAGGTATCTTCTTCTGCATCGTCGTCATCATCATCATCTCGTCTCGTTTGATTACATAATACAATGTCACAGTACTGCCAGACAGGCTTCTTTAATGTCGTGTAACACCACGGACGTGTGCGTTGGCCACGCGGATTTCGGCAATAATTGTGCTTACCGATCCCCTCTCTTCCAGGATGTCTCAGGGTCTTTAGCTCGTCAGGGTCGTGTGGCCATCTTTCATTCCAAGGCTGGCAAGTTACCCCTTTCTCAGTATAGTTCAATGTTCCCCGGTAATCACGCCCATCTCCGGTTGAACTGTTGAAACAGGTTTCTGGGACGAAAGATAACGAATGAGACAAATGAGAAAAGTAATATAGGTAAATAAAGTCGAGCATTGTCGCAGATCGTTGAAGTCCTAAGTTTGGTTTCAGTCCTCTTTACGCAATTGCATAAATTGTGCCGTTCACAACTGCGAGGATCATTCTTCATGTCACCAATTTACTTAGTTTATTGTGGTTGCAACGACGAAACGTCGCTGCGAAAATTAAAAGATTTTATAAAGGAAAAAGATAAAACCAACGTGAATCATGAGTTATCTATAGAAATTAAGGTACTCCTCTTACAGGAATTCAGTGACTACCAAAATGTGAATATTTGATACTGGGAGAGTTTTTGTGTTGTTCCATTGATGAACTCTCACTGATTTACCCTCGCCAGCTCTCGCCCTACAAGAAGAATATTTTCCACCCTTCCGGAAATCATGCAGTATACTTTTCCACTAAGACTCCCTTTCTATCCCAACTCCTCTAACTTACTTGATTCCTCTGAGGGGATTTTATTGCAATTGTACATAGCATGAACTTGTGCGATGTCAATCCACGACAGTCCTTTCCGCTGTCCAATTTCAGCACCGATCCTTCTTCCTCTTTTCCGAATTTTGATGGTTGCTTTGCCGTTTTTGCTGAAGAACTTTGTACCGTAATGCATGATGGAAAAGTAGTCGTATTCATAGTTCATGGAATCCATCACTTTCTTAGGCATCTTGTCTGTGTAAATAAAATTTTGCCATTCATTTACAGTTCTAAGTTTGTCCTATTTAATGTTATATCCATCCCTAATTTTCTTCAGTTGCTACTTCGAAAGGAACCCTGGAATATTTGGTGTCAATACGCTTTCGATTTTGTAATGCAAGACATGTAAATAATTTTAATGGCAATAATATAACTGAAACTAACGACAATTTTAATACTCTGAGTAACAAAGTGAAACTTACTGAGAACTAAGTTATAATCGATATTTCTTTTCGTTTAGTACTGCATCTTTGAGGTGATATGTCCTAAGTAATTATTCTTTTCACAGACATAACCTGATGTTTTTCTGTAGTATCGATGATGCAAGGAGGATAGATTTCATTAATAGCACAAAACGTAATAATAAAGCCAAGGGAAATACTGGCAACTGTTAAATGGTGTCGCAAGACTTGTGGGTCGAAACTCCGTATGTATAACGTTTGTATTCGATATACAACAATCTTTTTTTATTATTATTCACACTATTCAGGTACAAAAAAGAGGCCAAAAAAAAAAGGTACTATAGAAAACGAAATGATAGAAATTATATAACTACATGTACAATTTTTGAATCAGTGTGCTACAGCCAAAGTAGCAAAGCTTTCGAGTTGGCTGCTGATATCTATCGATACAGTGTATCGCGTAATTTTAAAACTGCTTCGAGGTTAAACACAAGTTGGAAGTATCAGCCAAGAAACCAAGCAAATTACCAAAGACACAAACATCTCTTACTGAACTGGTCGACTGCATTAGTTTGGATGTTTTCTTTCTGTATTTGAATGTACTTATCGCGATCTTGTCTGCTTTGTTCGTGCCAGAATCCTACAGCATGCCCAATCTCGTGGATGATAGTACCCGTGAACTCACAGCCAGGACCGATTGACACTTTCTGCTCTCCTCCTGCTCGGCCAACGTAAGACCAACATCTGCAAAACAGTTCAAGTTCAGCGAAGTGTTTGACATCTTCATCTTGCCTTGAAAGCTACGTTTATGTTAGCTTTTGGAGCAAGTACTGCAGACTGGTATTACTCAACAGTTTTCATCTTCACGGTCACACATTTTGGAATTTCATCCGTAGAATCAGGAGGCCGGCATCAAAGGAAAAACCGACTCACACTGTTTAGAATTTCATCCACAAACACAAGAGGCCTGAGGCCTCTTGTGTTTGTGGAAAGTTAAAAGGTGCAGTAGCAGATAATAGAAAGCTACTACAGGAAAGCCCAGGAAAGTAGTGATCAGTACCTTTCTCCGGCAGCCTAGTGTTTTATGTGTCCTACATTCTGGTTCTTGGACTGACTCAAACCAAGAACCGCCTCGTAGACAAGTGAAAGACAATGCTACAGGAAAGCATCACTCGGTTCTTTGGCGTAAAAGCAAAGCAAAGGCAAAGAGAAAAATATTATAACCACAAATTTTAAATTCCTGCTTCAAATCCCCCCGCCTATTCCCGTGATGGCTGGTATTGCATAATACAGACGCTGAATATGGACAACTGACTCTTTTGATAGACTAGCTTGATACATTTAATGCGATATTCCTCCTTTCCCTTCGACAAATACTATTCGTTGCTGTTGAAAATCGTTCGGTGTCTTTTTCGTGAAAGGAAATGCACTTCCCAAACAATTGGTAGTATAATTTCATACAGATCCAACATCGTGACAATAACAACCTTGAAGCTTGTTTTGAACTGTGAGTGGACCACATGTCTGACATTAGTACTCATTGAGTCACCAGGACAATAAATAAATGAAATACAACGGACTTCATCCAGCAAGGACCCAGTTGTATTCCTCGTTTCTAGGAATGATTCAGTGACAAATGAAAACGATTTCATTTCTACTAGACGTCCAGCAACTGCCTTAGCTGCGTTAATTTTCTTTTTCGGGTTATTTTTCGAAGTTCTGGTACACATTTTTACTGTGACAAGAAAATAAAGTTTACAGAACCTCGAAGACGCTTTTTTTTTTATAAGGTTATCAAACCACATCAGTTATGCTGCTTCATATCGCGAAAACATGCATATTGTAAATTATTAAAACACTTAGTGAGGCTGTCAAAAACCAGGTTATTGACACAAGATTTCATCCACCTTGAAAGACTTAATTTAATAATATTGAAAGTTTTAACTAACTGAAAACTTCAGCAGGCATTTATAGGCCCCAATCGATGACTTTACAGACTAAATGTTCACCATAAGGATTAGTACTCTCAAACGTGCAAAGGTCCGTGTTTTCGGCAGAAGTAATTAACGAGGCCGTTAAGATAACTGGTGCCTCCACGTGAAAATTGACAATCACTCGGCGTGTTCACCAGACGGGCGTATACCACAACGGCCATACAAGGTCAATGATTGGTTCCGTAGATGTCTTAAGGAAGTAGGGCACCAAGTTGTTTACAAAGTAACATGGCGAGAGCAACGTTAAAGCATAGAAGTTACATGTTTTTACCATCATCGGCATTTCAATAGAATATGATGAAGAATGTCAAGGCTTTATTGTTGTAAGAACGCGGAAGAGAGCAAAGGAAGTGGTTAGCATTTCACGTTTGTATATGAGGTGGTGACCGAAACATTATGATAGCGCTAATGCAGAAAAGGACGGTTTTGTAAATTGCTTTCATTCTTTGCACATTTTCAACTACCGGAAGCTTTCGCTTTTAAGTCTGTTGTCGAAACTTTGGTGAGGCCTTATCATAGAGCGGTGGAAAATTGAAAGACCCTTTCTGGTTTGCGATAAATTTTGTCAAAACCCTCGTCTGTTTTCAAATTCGTCAAAACCAAGTCAGGGTGCTTGCATTTCTTCGGCCGGCATAAACAATCGCTTGATAGCCACAAGGTAATTTTAAGTCCTGATAAAACTTTTGATTATTATTGACATTTGTAAACAATAGAAAAACTGTCAAATGTTTATTTGTAGTTAATTCCACACCCTTTCAGCAAATCAGGGCCGCCCGCCATTCAAACTCGGTTTTATCGCCTCGGCAATTAATCAAACCAATTCTTTATCTTGCTGTCTCTTCTGATGTTCGGCTATTGTAAGTTGCTATTCATGTTTTCTTTTTGCTGTTTGCTTTGAAAGGAAGAAGGAAAACTAAAATAACACTCTAATCAATACTTTTCCGGTGTGTGCATCTCTTTGCCAGTTACCACGCTTATTGCTGACCACACTTGAATGACTTAATTAACGATATAAATGTCACAGAATTTCCGGCCTCTCTCCATTCTCTTCTTGTCATTAAGAGAAAGCGTTAATGACTTCGTAAATTAGAGTGCTAAATCACTGAAAAGAATCTTCCAGCTTTTTGTGTGGTCCGCTCTTTGATAATTTGTTTTGGGAGTAGATCGATGCGTTAACTAAATTTCAAAATCGAACATAAGGATGACACTGAGCGAGATAAAAAGAAACGTTAAGGTCATGAAAATGGAATCACTTCTCGGATTCGCGGCTTCTACAATAGCCTTCTATTTCACAATATTTAGTGGATAGCTGCTTGCGTGTAATTCCTATTGTGCAGGTATTTATAGCGACCGGAAAGCGAGTTTTGCTTCATGAATATTTCACTCAAAGTAAGATGCGCTAATAATCCTTACCCAAGTTCGTCAACAAAGCGAATATAATCTACATCCCCGTCTCTTTTGTGCCTGAAATGCAGACACGTCTTTCTCTTCCAGTGTCTCAAAGCTTTTCTAATTTCCCTCTTCGTTTTCGGAGCTGCAAGAAAAATGTAACAAAGATAGGTTTCAAAACATTATATTGAGTAGTTTTATATCGTAATTAAATTAAAATTGACGGCAATGGGGGCATTGTTGATAGTGAAGAATAAAGCATCAATTACAGTTCGCTTTGGCTCCGCCTTCGTGCACACATACACTCTATGAAAATGGAAACTGTGTGCTCTTCCACGAGCTCGCAGTCAGTTTGTCGACCCTTCACTGCTTAAAATATTCAATGTCAGCACAAACCTCATTGAAAACTAAGCAACACAATGACATGGCATTGTTTAAATTCTAGCCTTCTCTACTTCGACATCCTAATGACTACATTACGTCGTGTGATTAATTGCTCAAGCCACATATATCCACTACACATATTTACAAAGAAATGTATTTTGAGTCCTCTGGATAGAAAACTTAGAACTCTCTAGTATTATTCCTAATCTTAGCGCGTTTTTTTAGTTTTTAACATTCCAGAATTCTTCAAGAGAAAGTGTTTAGGGCAATTAAGTACTACGAGGACACTGTGACGACTCGATGAAGCTCGCAATTCACGGTAGAACTTTCCCATAAGTCTTTTGTACATAGATTGTCGCGTGGGTTTAGGCTGTCCAGTCAACTCTTGGAGTGTAGTAAAACACGGCTGAAATACTGCATCCCTATTCGTTACAAGCCCTGAGGTTTATTTGCGATGGATTAAAACATTTCATTTACGCTAAAAATCCTAATAACACGGCAAAATTGTTTTTAGGCTTCTGACATTTGGCTTTGTTTACTTCCAAGTTGTCGACTTACTTTTCTTTCTACTAGAGTCTTCCCTCTACGAGTCTGAAGTACTCTTCAAGTAACGACTTTAGTAATTCAGTGCTACCTGAATGACATACTGCACCTTACCTAAGTCTTTGTCTATAACATAGGGGATCTCTCCATTGGGCCATCGAGAGACCTCTAATTTTTTAACGGCTCGCCTTCTTCGGATATGACCTCCTCGGATGAGAAGGCGTGTTCTATAGTCTAAGATGATGTCTCCTTGGTAAAGAGTCCAGCCATCAAACGAGACTTCACCTGAAAAGATGTACATTTGATATATGTTACAAGATTAATTACGCTTGAGGGAAAAACCCTAAAATACTACCTTCTTAGATCATGTTCTTTTTAACAGCCGTCACGTTGCTCGCGAGCCGTTCCGCAGCTTCGACATGATCTGTGTGCGATTTACGTTTGCGGTTATTAATAAAAGTCGACAAGCGGCAAATCAAAGGATATTTTGCAAGTACTGAGATATAAACACACTGACTTAAAACAAGACAGAAGCCTTCCACACCTTGACGGTTAATCAAGTCTTGGTTCACTTCCCAGGGCTCCAGTGGCTCGGAGCTTTCAAAGGCAGTTGTCTCGTCCTCAGAAAAAGCCGCAAGGGTATCAGAAGATGTCTTTTTATCCTCTTCGAAAACAGGATAGGCGGAAAGGTATACAACATGAACGAACATAAAACCAAGGGCGATTCGATGAACTAGCATGGCTCCTGTGCCTCTCGTTAGCATATAGTACGCATTCAAATCAATGAGAAAGGTTTGCGCCGTTTTCAAGATTTAGTTTGCGTAGTGGCGTCACAGGCATTCCATTTAAATAGCCTCTATACACTGTATTTGAATCGGATGATGTGGGCGGTATTACTAGTAAATAGTTCTAACACCACTGTCAGTCATTCAAGCTGCGACTTATTGACAGTCAATTACAATTTACACTCCGCTCCGCTGGTGTTGGCCAACACGGCCGGGATTTTGGATGCTGCGCTCCGCGTTCCTCCTGTTTATCTCACCGATGGCTAAATTTCAAAAACTTTCCGGAAACGTTGATCTGAGGTCCAGAGCTTCAAAAGATTTTTGGCATGGGATGGAAGCGATTTAACTAATTTCCTTGTGGGATTATGAAAAAAGCCGATAACGTCCCGCGGTGCTAAACATTGGCCGGGGAAGCCATTATTACTGCATAATACCAGCCGCGTGAAATTCTTGTTTTGTCAGCACGGTTCCTTCTCCTATGAGAGCAAAGTGGTTAAGATGTGTTCACATCGGTTTTGCCTCCGTTAGTCACACTTGGGTTTGGGCACAACCGCAAACGGACGTACGAGGAGTGTATAGACACGGAACTATCTGGGACTGACTCGCAGCTAAAGCGTATTATTTCGGTCTGCCATAAGAGCTAAAAGAGACCGATTTCCTCGAAGCTAAGTAAACTGCTTGGTAGAGCATTTGCTGTGACTGACAGAGTGTGGCGAGCAAGTGAGTGCAGCAGTGCTGACACAAAAGCAGTAATTTTAAGATCACCTTGGTGTTTATACACTGTAGTGACAGTTGGACGACTAATAAAACACGCAAACCAATGGGCATTGTCAACAGCTATTACAGTTTATCTACGCTGTATCACTCGATCGTTCGACAAATTTGGATCACTTTTGCCGCTCAAATTCCCGAGGGAAACCGAATTCAGCAGAAAAAATGAAAATGAAAGATAACGTGATGGCTCACACGTGGTTTTTTATTTCGAAATTTTCACGCTGTTAACTTCAGGCTGCCCCCCGTGTTAAGTAACTTGTCAGTGTCCCCCTCAAACGTTCACCAAACGAACTTAACTTTACGCTTTCTCACGAAATTTGCCAGCCGTCTTCAAATCAAGTTTGTTCGATCATGGCTATTGATTTTTACAGCCTTAGAAGGTCTGATTAACATCAACGTGTTAAGGAATGTAGCTGCTAGCACTCCTGTTGCTTTGTTCTTCTTTGAGCGGGACATTTAGGTGCGAAATACTATTTTTTGTTAATACGAGTCGAGGTCACGTAGATCCGCTTCCATTTAGAAAACGGCGCCATACTTAGTAGTAAGCTTCGGAGCCGACACGTTTTTATGGCAGTATATAAGTAGTTTCGTTGTGTGGTCTTCAAGTTCGTACTGATTGGCTTAAGTATGTGATAAATTGTTAAAGTGTTTAGCTTCTGCTAATGGACATGTTATCATCCTTTTAGGAGATGAGCTAAATGTTTTTCAAGTTGTTCTGCTCTGTGATTTTATTACCATTGTCCCTGTTCCAAAGTTTCAGATGTAAAATTGTGGTTTGGTGGGTTTGGTGTGCTGGAGGTAACGAACTGAGATTCATCGAGAAACCAATTAAACAGAGCCATGTTTTTCATAAATTATTTACGAGTCGCACCGGCACTATTTAAGAAATAATTTCATCTGTGAAAGGAATTTTCAGATAATGAAAACGAGTCACGGAAGTCCAAAATCCTCCAAGCAAGAGACTTTTCCAGCTTCTCTCACACTGAGCACGACTGTCCTGAGATGTTTAAAAGACGGAGGTTCTCTTTGTCTTGGTCCATAAATTGTCCGCAGAATGCCTTCTGACCTTTATAATGTCTGGATCATCCTAATTAACATGGTGCTTTTGTCCCTGTTTTTCGAAATAGCTTAATTTTGCAAGTCTTGTGACAGTGATCAATTAATTTCACCATTAAAACCTCCCTGCGTACGGTTTTGCGTGTTTAATAGCTAAATTTCAACAGGTATGACTCAGTAAGTCGGTGGGATATCTTAAAGCCGGATGGCTTGGATTTTTAAGCTATTAGAGTGCTCAAATCTGTGACGATAAACCCTTGTCATAACATATGGCAAGCAGTGCTAGAGACCTTTGTATGTTTAACTACCTTACCTTGTAATTATCATGTCAAAAAAGTATATTTCTGATGGATAAGCTCTATAGGCGCTTGGCAGGGATTTCTTTTGTATATCAATTATTGATCTATATATGTCACCTGATGGAATGGATGCCTTTTGTTTATGTTTTCAAAACATGAATTCGCATTAGATTGAATCTTTGTTGAACCTTCTAGCACGTTCTCTCTTCTGACAAAGCTAGCATAGAGCAAGCAAACTGTTTCGCGCACGTTGTCGAAAAGAAAACAAAGTGGCCTAGCTATTGGAATAACAGACATTACTACGTTGCGAGTTTCATGCTGGGTATTAGATGCTCGTTTATCGCTATAACAGTATGAAAGTTTACAGTGCCAAGCAACCCTGAGACAAAAAGATCGGTTCTATTTTCGGATTACAAGAGAGTGGAGTACGATCTTTTATTGTTCTAACTCCACGTCGAGGAAATTTTTACGGGCTGCTCACGGGACTGGAATGCTGGCACCTAAACCAAATAGCCTATGTGAGAACTTACGACAATGCAATGAGGGGAATTTATTTTACTAGTGTGTTCTATAACGGGCACAGCAGTGAGATCTTCGCCCTAAATTTGTAACAAGTGTATGTAACGACGTAGTTTAATGTACTTCACACAGAGTTTTTCTTCGAAAAGTTTTTAAACATTACTGTCAGTCAGTTCTCTGCTAAATGGTGAAATTAGGACAAACTATTCGCAGTTCGGGACGACTACCGATTTAATGGAAATGAGCGGGAATCGGAATGACCACGGATCCCGTTCCAGTTTAAAAAAAAAAAAACTTTTAAACACTACCTCGATGTATTTCCATCTATCTATCTATTTGCCACGGTACTGTGCCACGATAAAGAGCCGTTTCATCTTAAGCCTTTGAACCCGACCTTGCCTGTCATCACTTTGTACATTGTATAGATCAAGTAATGGTTGGGACGTCCAGATTCTCGCCCAAATACATAACCTCGGGCAACATGAGCACTTTCAAAATTTTAAGTAAAACATTCAGCCATCTTGGCCTTGATTTCTTTGTAGTAATAATAATAATAATAATGGTAATAAATATTTATTTATACCGCGCAAATTCAACGTAAGGGTTTAAATGCGCCTTGTAAAGAAAGCTACGTCAACCCCGTTCCCTTGCTTTCAAGTAAAATGATGGGAGGATATGATTGGTTCTGCAGACAAGCTATGCCATGTCAGGAAAAACTTTTTAATCGTGACACCAGTATACATTACAATCAATGTTTTTGTTGCGATCGCCAGTTCATTCCGAAGAATCTGGTTTATTCAAGGTGATCGGGCTCTTAAAATGAACTGAGTGTTCACACGTCACAAATGCCTGTAAGCTTTGCATTAGCATTCCTAAAAACTTTGCAGACAGAGAGATTGGGGAGTCATAAGATGACTTTGCGATACTATTTTTATCAGGTTAAGAAAGTTTGACAAGAAGATAAGATGATAAGTACTAGTGTTATGAATTTATACGCCTCAAATTGTTAAAATTTTTGGCAAGTAAGAGTATTTTGTATTGGCATCAATGTGACTCGCTTTTAAATACGCTGTGTGATGCACTGCCGGGTCTCAGTGAGAAATACATAGCTGTGCATTATCAAATGTCTCATACGCAAGAAAATCAAGGTATCACATGATTTTAGTCACGATAAAAGCAAACTACACGATCCATGCAGATACTCGGAGCTCGATGAAAGAAATGATGATGCTTTGACTACGGTAAAACCAGTCGAGCTGCGATTATTTAGGGAGTCCTATGTACTATGTGGGGAGGAGGTGAATGAAATACGTCTACCCAAAAAACGAGTGCGTGGGAGACTACCTTCACGGCCATTTTCTCACTCAATTTTCTTATTTCTATCAAAAACACTGAAATTTATTCCCGGTGTCTTATCAAACAAGCTTTAGACCTCGATCCGCTTGAGTAACTGAACAAAACTTCTTGTGACTTACTTCTGAGTTTTAATTGTTTCTTTGAGAAGGCTTAACTTAGATTAGTGAATCCTCTTAGCATAGCCGCTAGTCTTAGTAATTTTATCCAGCTTTCCTCGAGGCTAATGGTGTTGACACCCTGATGCTCAGCTGCTTCAGTCACTTCAGCCATATGTTTCCTTTGATTTTCACATTCATTTATAGGTTCTTCCTGGCTCTGTTAAATAGCTCAGAAACCTTCGCATTGATTGGCGAACACAATTTGACTTGTTCCTCGAAGGGGATTCGAAGCTGAGTTACGCCATCGTGCCAATGGACCGGCAATGTGATAAAACCCATGTAGCTGGCTTGATCTGACTCTAGTGATCGGGTACAGCAGACTACGGGGTCATGGGTCCAGCTTTCTTTTCACAACGGTCAAATTGGGTTCATAACTATACAACCATTTACCCTGACATATACGTGTCTTTACAATGTGTTCCGCAATAGTAATTTTTCTGTCTTTGCCGCATATCCTAATTTTACTGATGCAAATAAATGATTACGGAGGCAAACTATGAACGCAAGGCATGTGCCATTGCGTCTTGGTATTCCTGTCTCTTGCTAAAGCCTTAAGTTAGGCGCTTAGACTAGCTAAGCTGTAGATTCAATATATTTAAAAAAAGTCCGAAGCGTACGGTTTAGTTTGCTACCGCTCATTCCCTCTGTTTACTTTGCGGTCCTTTTTTCTCTGCGAATTACCTCGAAGTATGCTTGGAACGTAAATATTCCATTTGAGAAAATACTCCAGTTTATATATTTAATTCAGTCTTTTGTTAAATGAATTTCATTTTAAGTTTCACGAGTTTGCTTTGATCATTGCCGAGAGATTAGCCTCTGATCATGACTCCTTGAGGGCATTTTCGCATCACCCTGTCAGTAAAGCATATTTGATATCGTCTCTTGCTCTTATTCGGTGTTGCCTTTGTTCCTTGATGTTCTACGAGTACCTCATTCTCATTCTTTCTTCATTAGAAATAACCTTTCTGTATATCAGTTTTATTTTATTTATAAGTTTTATTTTGTTTTTGATATCTAGCCACCTTGCGTCATAGATTAAAAACGTATAGTATTCTTTTCTTTTTTTTTTATTTCTGATATGGCTTGGTTCAATACATTGTCCACGACACGTATCAGTGGTCAAAACAATTGCCCGAATTTTATAACACCAAACGTATCTCTGAACAAATATAGCCCCAACCTTTATATTAGCAGTCGAACAACTCAACCAATGGACTAACTGTTTTATTTGAATATACCACGAAATGGAGAAACCGATCTCAGACTAAAATCTTACGTGCGGAGTGGCGCAGTGCATGTTCCTGCCCTGGTGTTTAGTTCTGGAACTGAGACGAAACACGATCCTTGAATAACCCCATTCTGAAGTCCTGACGTATCTTCAGTTATTGGTGAACATCTTATTTGACATGGTCAAATTAAAATGGCAAGCGCACTCGTGTGTAGGTACCTTGAATCGTTTTATTTCAGTTTTCAAAGAGTGAAAGAATTAGCTAGTATCCTAAGGAAGGAGCGAAGTCAGGGCGGATTTCCAAACCTTTTTCTCAGTGATTTCTTTCTGATACATTTTAAATTTAAAACCAGCTAAACATACCCAGAATCAAATATCAAGTCTTGTAAAATGATTTTGATTCTATAGTTTTAGTGTTAAAGAAATGAAAGCGTGTCATGGGATTGAAATGGATCGATTGTTACTTATTTTTTTCGATAAGTCAGTTGCGTCAGCGGAAACCATACTGCCAGTGTCATACGGACGCCGTCAGGAGCCCATCACTATGATGGGCTCCTGACGCCGTCCTATGTAAACTAAGTATTTAATTGCCTCGTTAAAGGTGTTTAGATTCAACGTCTTCGTTAACGATTAAACCACACGTGGGCACACCGGAAAATACTTGAGTGTGATGTCAATTGAGGTTTCGTTCTACAAATTGTTTCTGAAATTAAGATAAATACACTGGTCTTTTAACCACGCCCTCTCCCTCCTCGGCTTCTCTGTTGCAATCTGCATGAAAGATCTCAAGGGAAAATTCTGATCATAACTGAAATTCTGGAGATTTCATAATCAATTGTTGTGTCGAATGTGTTTGTTTTAATATAGTTTGCACCTTGACTGATGTTATGCTGGCAGTGGTTGATCTGAGTGTTCAACATTGTTCCGCCATAAATTCGGGTTTGTCACGTAGCATAGGGCTCTACACGCACTCCTCAGCTTTATGTGTAAAAGTACGTGTAAACATGGAAAGACCATATTTCTGGGCTATTAACAGAAACAAACGATCATATGGAATTTGTTAAAAGCATTTCCGCAACAGAGCTTAAATGAACTACTTAAGCTTATCTCCTACAGAACGTTTCCTTCCCCTCTATTTGCTTTCCAGTGGCAACAATGATGCACAAATTTAAGTATGTCCATATTGGGTAATATCACTGACTTAGCAGGAAATATTGGGTGAACCAGACTAGTTCCTGTGTTTTCTAATATTCATGAAGGTATCTAACTGTGATCATTCTCTCGGACAGCTATATCCTTTCCTTACATTAGTACATGCGAGAGACTGAAACAATCGAGGAAATACAATAGGCTTGCTGAGTTCTTTTAGTGCCGCTTAGATAATTAAATTTGGCAAAATGTCAGTAAAAATCGATATTATCATTCCGCCAAGTGGATCCGCAGGCTTTTTGTGCAGTGCTATCAGCAAAGTCAATTTCCAGTAATGGGAAAATTACATCAAAACACTACAATGAAGATGAGCAAGGTGTCATTCGCTTGCATGCGATAAGAGATCTATTGTAACCAAGGGCGCAAAATGTTCTAAGTGAATGCGTATTTTCTGTAACCGCTATCGTCCGAGATAGATATATACCAGAATGCGGCCGACCAAATTTATCAGACATCACTAAATTGTAAAAGCGCTATCTTCCTAGTTCAGGCTGCTACTCCAGGGTTTCATATGCTATTCAATTTATGAAATGCAGAAATAAAGAACCTGTGCTTCTAGTGGTATTCCCATTTTTTGTGGTTAGGCAACTTTTCTGACATTTTCAAAAGCCACAAATAATAATTTATACTAACTTCTTCGTGCGCTTTCATTGCCGCCTACTCATTGCCTTTTTTACCTCAAATTCTTTTATCTAGTGAATTATCGCTTGAGATTTTCTGCTCATCGGCGAAATAAAGTGACCAATATAGGGGTTTGGTAAGTTTTCTCGTAAACCAGCCACACAACATGCCTTGTTTCTATCCGCCCAACCAAATAAATAAAAAAACAAAAAACAAGAAATAAAAAAAAGAAAAGAAAAAAAGCTATCCCATCTGGTTGTTTGAACCTGAATCATTGCTTTGCATGGGTGTCTGTCAAATTTTGGTGTAATTGTAGGACAACCCTAGTGTAAGCTGTAAGCTCTTAAAATCATCCGCTAAATCATCTGCGTCTCGATATTTACCTGAAAAGTGAAAGTCTGAGGGTACTATTAGAGACTATTCCGTGAGAAAGGGAGTAAAAACTTTATGTTTACCTTTAATCTTCTTGTCCCTTTGTCGTTGTCGTCTCTTTGTTTCCCTTTGCAAAGAGCTTATTAAAACCGGCTCACTTTTGCCTCTAAGGTATGACCTCCCGTCGTCCTGCCCTTTTTCAGTCCTTTGTGGCAATGCTGAATTTCCACGCAAGTGTAGATAAACCACAACATCTTAATAATGTTTTTAGAAAGCGTTTTGCCGTTTGAATGCCCGTTTGTTGTTGCCGACACACTGACACAGACGTAGAAAAGAAAAGGCGGGAAACTCGCCACTCGCCACCGCTGGCCAACTCTATCTTTCTTTTCCCGCCAAAAAGAATCAGCGATCGTTACCCGCAATTATTTCCGCGGGCTTGACAGTTGCCAATCAGGAGAATTGAAGAAAAGAGGCGGAAAAAGTGAGAAAAAACTTGAAAGTCTTCTTAAAAATCTCTTCTTGTGAAGTAGAAACTTGAAGTGAACAATATCTATCGGACAAAAATCTTGAAAATACCTGCCAACTATGATTAAAACATAATACTTGTGGTGTCACATGCGGTTAGGTTTCATACATCACGATTGCGAGTACAAAAACCGACCATATGGTATGAAGGTATGAAGACTGAGAGAACTGAATTTTATGGCAGTTTCTAGCTTGTTTTATCCAGATTTTCTTGAAAATCACTGAAATCACTGAGTTGTAAGAAAGTAGCAAAAAGTTGCAAAAGGCATTGTTAAGTTTTCTGAACAAACGCTTTATTTTTTGCAAGCGTCAACCGATAAAACAATGGGACACTGAGATCCTATATCGGAACTGTTAATGTTACGTAAGCGTTGCTTTTTTTAGTTGCAACTTAATTCAGTGTTCTAGCATGGGTTTTTTTATTTTTATGGCGTCAATCCTACTTTGTATCTTTTGCGATGGGGTGCAAAAGCTAACCATAGTAATCGCATTACACGTCGACATGCACGTTTGAGCATCGTGTGGGTCTTCACAGCAATTAATCTGTTGGAAGTGATCGATCTCTGTCTTAAACTTATTGACTCCAAACTCTCTGCTCATTCTATGCATCTCGAAAACAAGTGGACTTGGCATGGGCGTCGCCAACCCCCTCAAGTGTCGGTAATTCTCTAAATCAGTTGTTTTAATAAAAATTGTACATTCCCAAAAACGCGCATCTAAAAATGTTGTTTGGTTAACTTTCACTTCCTTAGTTTCTCTTTGCTAGCCTCAATGTTTGTAAATTCATGTTTAGTCTGAACTGTTTTATTCATTGGTCTCGTATAATAAAAGAATTGTGGCAACATGGAAATTCAAAGGACTTGGAAAACTAAAACAATAAGGTGTTCTCCGGCCATTAGGAACCCGCGTTGAGGCCAACACCTGTGTTGCTATTTTGAGCATACTCGTACGCGCGTAGGCTTCAATCCTCAACATGAAATTAGGTTCTGTGAGTTCAAACAAAGCACCCAAATTATGTTTTTAAAAACTTTCGATAACATGAAACCTGTGAGGCTGAGTACTATTAGGAACCCGCGATGACTGAGACAACACCTGCGTTGTCTGTTTTGAACATACTCGTACGCGTGTAAAAAAGCTTCCGAATGCTCGACATGGAAGTAGGTTCTGTGACTTTAAACAAAGCACGCAAAGTATGTTTTTAAAAACTTTCGATAACATGAAAACCTGACCGTGCCAGTACATAAAACAATTATCGTAGTTCATTTAATCGTTTAAATAAACTGGCTTTCGGTTGTCCTGCTTAGATCAGTATGTGAAAGCAATTTTGCTATGGAAACGGCTTACTCTCAGACCGCTTGACCGTTTATCTCCCGCTGCTTGAAAACATGTTTTCGAAATCTATACGCGATGCGCTTGTCGAATGTAACCAGTTACAAAACGCTCAGCTGTTCCGAGCTTGGAAAACATGTTTTCAAAGCTACATCGCATTATCCGATTATTTCAGACCGGCATGAGTGTCCTGCGTGCAGTCTCTACTCATACTAATTTTAGTTCATGCTACTTTGTGGGTCGTGCCCTGCTTTTAGCTCACTAATGGACATTATCCTTCCAACGTTTTTTCAATGAAATTTTAACGTTCACTTTGTAACGACAATTTATCGACCCAATTGGAAAGAGCAACTTAAAATTAGTAAACTATAACCAAGTTTGGTAGTCACGTACCTTTTAAAAGGCAAAGTTGGGAAATTTAACAGACGTTTGTATGCTGCAGAGTAAGTTGTGCCCCCAGTACAGAAATGTCTGTAAAATAGATTTTCATTTCTTGGCCAATCTCAAAAATTAAAAGCCAAAAAAAGAAAAAGCTGTTCCACGTGGTAACATCTTTTGTATGAAATAGCCGTGTTTTCTAATGAAATGTGATTGAATTTTACCCCTCTAGTTAGACGGTTTCTTCGGCTTTGGGCTCGGCATAGTGGGAGTAAAAAACCCATCCCTTTTATTTTAAAGGGTCGTCATTTAATTCGGCTACTAATGATGCCATATTAGAAATCCTTTGTAGTCACTGTGCGAGTGTTCGAGGAGAACGAAAAATGCTAGTAAAAAGCCGACGATTTAGGTACAACGTCGGTCGGTTGCAACACACTTGCGGGGTGAGTGATTTTGTAGATCGCCGTAATTTCGGACGGTTGAGTGACATGGGAACCAATTAGTCAGAAATTAAAATTCCGACAGCACGTTGGAGAGGTTGACTTGCCATAATGGGATAACCGGCAGTATTTAAGTTCTTCGCCGAAATTATGTCATTCTACCGAGTTGGTCAGTCTCTTGCTTGACCTATTTTTGTGAGTTTTTTGCTTAGATTTCCAAACTTCTGTTGAACTTTTGTAACTGTATTTGTATTGTTAGCCTTCAATGGTATTTTCGTTTTGAGAGACCTTTGTACAGTATTGTGGCTTGATTAGTTGTGCCCTTTCCTCGGGGTATTGTGCTGCTGCAGTTTCCACATCACTGAGCCACATATTTTTTGGACACATCTAAAGGGTGTAAAAGCTGCTAGCTACTCTTTCTGTATACATGTGAGGTCGCACTATCAGGATGCACTATGCAGTCAGACGACTTACTGGCTCTTCCTAAATAAACTTTTCGTATTGAATGGCTTGTATGAGTGGAGTCAGATCGGAAATGAATGTTCAGCACTAATTGTCCGTGGTGCAGCCCTTTTGGCCCCTACCCTCCTCTCCCAAAGGACTATTATTGTCACCCTGACATCCGGGACTTTGTGGCCCAGTGCTTGGCTACCGAATGACAACAAAATGGGGGGAAATTTCGTTCTTCAAGTTCCCAAACTTTACACCTTCTCAGTCTAACAGCTGAAGATGGATGAAAGGCACTGGTGGTTTGCGACAAAGTTGCAAGAAACATTTCACATTGGCGCTTATGACAGCCCAACGATGCTCGAGGATTTTATGGCCGAACAGTCAACTCTCGATTACATCAATGATTTTTTGGCGCCTGAGGGACATACAAAGCTGTTTTTCTACTGCCCTAAAGCTGACCCAAACAGCCTTTTGCCTAGAAAGATGAGCGTAGCTAGCTCTTGTGCAAAGCTCAAGGAAGTTATGGATGGAGAGGCAATTTGTTTATACTTTATCCGTTCTAATTTGGAGCGTGTCATCGATCCTACGTGCGTGGAGAAAGAGGTGTTCTGTGGTGAAATCAAAGAGAACCCTCTAGTGCATTTCAGCTCTTTGCTTTCTGAGATATTCTCTCCAATTTTGCATGCACAGAAAGATTGGGGCCACTCTTCAGAGGAAGAGATCGCGCACTTTTTGAACCAGTTTGACAAATACACCAATACCCTGTCGGAGTATGCTAGCGCGACGATTGCCCCTCAACAGATTTTGAGGAAACCAGAATCGCAAGTCACGTCCGACTTTAAACAGAACAGAGCTGCAGCGGTTAACCCTTCAATTTTACAGGAATACGAGAACTTAGTCTTGGATTGGATAAACACGATAGAAAATATTTTGACCGATGGATTGGAAGAAAGGTACATGTTGCAAGTTGATCAAATTTTTGTTTTGGTTTGGGACATGTGAGGCAGGACCTGAACAATCGATGAAATAGATAATCGATGAAGATCGATAGCAATCGATTACAATCGATATCAATTGATTGATATTGATAATGAATGAATACATTAGTTTTTATGATTTTCATCATAATTATTTTGATTTCATTGTTACAGTGCAATGTGCCTTACCATGGCCACCCAACAAACATTTTTACAAGTTAGCCACTGATCAAGGTATGTGAATTTGATAGACAGACACGCCTCCATTTGGTTGTTACGTGTTGAAACTTTCTATGGAAGCGTGTCTGTCAATCGAATTAGCATACCTTGATCAGTGGCTAACTTGTAAAAATGTTTGTTGGGTGGCCACGGTAAGGCGTGTCGCACTGTAATTGATGAAAATCAAGCAAATACATGTATCATCAATTCTTCGGGTACCAGCCATATTGTCCATAAGCTGTGTAACCTCGTGAGTATTTGATCCTCTGAAAAATTGGGCCTATAATGCTGCAATTTCTGCAATCCAAGGGGGATGGTATGAATGACCTAGAAATTTTTATGAGAAGTAACATAATGGAAAGATTTTCACACAGCCCCATACTTTAATATTATACATGCATCACTGTCATGCTAACCCTGTTCCAAAAAAACAAAAAAACAAATAGAGTTTGAGTCATGAAATGCACGTATAATCAACATATGGGACTGTGTGGAAATCTTGCCACCATGATTGCCAGTAGGATGTGCTATACATGTAATTACATGTATTTTGGAGCTGGTGGGGTTTCCCTGTCAGGAAAATGAGTAAGTTACCCTTAGCTTAGTTTGTGCTTATCGCTGGAATTTCACCTACTTTCTGTTAATGCAGTGTGAAGTGACTGCCCCATCACACTTCCTGGATAGGCTGCTACAGCTGTATACTGTATTCCTTTCTTTTGCTCAAGCAACCTCCCAAAAAAAATAATTGTGGTTAGAAAACTAAGATGGAAAGAGAAACCATGTTTGCATCCTTTTGGTCAGGGAACATTGGACCAGGGGGCAAAGGATGGGGTGTTTCATTGACGTTATTCATCACTTGCTGAAGCTTCAAACCACTGCCCTTTTCAAGGAATACTGTGCCCACGTACAACTTTTCAAGTACAGTTACACTGTATGCATTAATTGCACATTACATTAATTTTCTAAGTATCCATTTTTAGTCAGTATGGTATTGGCTATGGCTGTGGCTATACATGGGGTCGTCTGTGCATTCCTAATTTTTTGGAAATTGTTTTTATCTTAATCCAGATTTGACCCTTTTGCTGGCCCTCTTGTTGAGCTAGACAAGTGGAAACGTCGACAGAAACTTCTAACTAGTGTAACTGATCAGTTAAAAAGCAAGGACTGCAAGGGAGTGATTGCTGTGCTTATCACTGCCAAGTCTAAAGTGTTGAAACGATGGAAGGCTATTGATGCCAGGTAATACTATGTCCTAATGTGTGTGTGTTAAGTTTAAAACAAAATATGTACAGTGTAACCATAAAGGTCTTGTGTTTTATGTCAAGTACTACCCTTTACTCTAAAGAAAAATACAACTTTTAAAAGGTTTGCCAATTTTGAACCATCATACATTGTATTATTTTTTTATCCTTACATGGTAAGTGTTGTCTTTGAAAACTGTGAACACTAGAAATATTTATGGAATGTTATTGTGTTTCAAGTGAGAAGCCAGTCATGCGCAAGAAAATGAAACCACAAACAGTAACATTAATTAGTTTGAGGTTTCATGTTGCTTCTGATCAGTTGCTGCACAATGGAAAATGTCAAAATCAAAGTGTTCATGGTTTTTGGATTCACACAGTAAAATCAGTGATAGTGCTGTGCCTTTTTATTCAGCAATGTTGTTTTTATGTCTCCCCAAAGCATCTTAGTTTGTACAGATAGTTATCATTAAAAGTAAAGAAACCCACTCTCAGGGTTGCCATTGGTAGCAGGTGGCTGACGGATTTGCGACGGCTGTAAGAGCACTTTGTGCCTGCTACTTTATCCCAGAATGTAGGAAGTCACATCTGTGAGATTGTAAATTTGAAGATTTTCTATGATAATTATGACTGTATACACCCACCGTACTTCAACCGATAATTATTCATCCATCTACTTTGAATCCTTATGATAACCCTGCACCTTGCAGTATTGCCACTTGGGTAGTGTATGTGTTATGGTTGCATTACAATGTAACCATAGGGAAAATAAAATTTGAACTAAAGATACACATACATATGTGTATCTTAAGTTCAAATTTTATTTTCCCTATGTTTTTGGGTATGGCACAGTAATGTATGATTACATAATGAATTTCAAACAAAGGATAATTGTATTAATTTTAATAAGTACAAATTATTTGAACCAATGTTCATTTAACTGAACCATAATCATGCCCAAGGATCTGCTTTGAATAGTGAAAATCGGTTTATGGTCAGTGTAAAGTCAGGGGAATTTCAGGTGAATTTTTCTATCTCAAAATGTGGCCACCCTATTGGTGGCATCATTGCTCCTACATGTTGTTGGGACCCTTAACTGGCCTTTGTTTGTTCAACCCTCAATGTGAGAAGTGGACAACGGTTATGTACATTTGCACTCATCTCAGTTCTAGCCCTTTCCATTTATTACATGTACCAATTACCACTATTGCTATTCAATGGTGACAGACCACAAAATTAATAAATGTTGCTTCTAAAAATATCTGAATGCAATAACTGTTCATCAGTAGGATACCTAATATGTGTGCAATTCCACAATTGGTTTCGGCACCATTAAATCCTATACCAATTCAAGAACATTTTTGGAGGACAGGGGTTTCATTACGTTTTTGTGCAGGAGGTCAGTTGGGATTTTCAGCCGGGCATAATAGGTTTTCTTATCAAAGAAAGTAAGAAGAGAAGATCAAAACAGCCTGGCAAATTGTAGCCAAGTCTCATTCACAGCCGGTCAATTTGCCCGGTCCCAGCCCTTGATAAACTCCCTGGGAGGAGCCACCCACAGTGTGAGCACAGTTATTGACAATATAAATTAGCAAGGAAAACAACGCAAAATAATAGTAGTACGTTAAACAACAAACTAAGCAACGTGAACTAAATAACTAACTAAGCACACGCAAACTAATCAAGAAACAACATAGAAGTTAAATATGGGCATCAGGATTGTATACAGGATCTAAAATAATACAGGATACAGTGGTACTCTCTCAATCCACGATTGCTAATCTCATCTGCTGTAGTTTAGTAATTAAATATACTTCTCAGTGATAGCACTATGGCATTTCAATGAAGTATGCAAGGAAGAAGTCAATACTTACTGTTTCAATCTTATCCATGTAGTATCACTGATGCTTTCAATGAAACCAAGGATAAAGTCAAGTATTTAGAGTCACTTCATAAGTACTTTGATCAGCTACTTGTGGGAAATTCCCTTGTGAACATCTGCAGTAACACCCTACCAGGACTGATGGCAAGTGTGCGCCAAATGGATGCCATCTCACGGTATTATGCCAGAAATGGCTACCTCGGTCTTTTGTTTTCAAAGGTATGAAGAAAGTGTCTTTTATCACAGGATGGATGATAACTTTTTCACATTAATATTTTTTTGTTCAACTGCCACATTTCACCTGCAAATGTTTTATTGCAAGTTCAATGTCCACATGTACATGTTCATACACTTAAGTTGGAGTGTGGACATGCTGCAAGCCATGCAAGCCAAAAATAAATTATGTGCGCCAAGCAAAAAAAAAAAATAAATAAAAACAAAAACAAATATTTATATCTCCTCAAATAAGAATCACAAACTGTCCCAACCCTCTCTTGTCTGCATGTTTTGTCCTAATAGAGAAGACTTTTAACCCCTGTGCCAACACACATTTCCTCTCAAAGAGGTTTTTGTAGTTTTAACAGTACCTCAACCAGTCAAATGTAAATAAATCACAAACAAATTATTATGAGACATTAAGCCCAAGAAAGATTTCCACCATCTTCACTTTCTTCACGACTGCTTTCTTGAACATTATTAATTTTTCTTCGCTTGAGGTATTGCTACCACCACATTCTTACTGCTCTATACTACAGGGATAGAATGAGGTGATAACATACCAGGGGTTTCAATAAAATTTGAAGTAGGCAGCTGGTTAAACAAGAGTAACCGACTTTACTTTAACTTAATTTCAAAGAATCTTCCTTTAATTACTTTATGCCTACTTTAGAGGGAAAAGTAGGCGACTTCTTTGAGTGAAGTAGCCGACGCTTTTCGTCGGCTGTCAGTGCTTATTGAAAGCAGTGCATACGCCATATGATAAGCCTCTAGATTATCATCAGTGTTGTCGTCATCCTCCTCCTCCACTTCATCATCATCATTATCATCATCAATTCATCACTGTGCCCTCAATCATTACCATTTCACGTGGTATAAATTATTATTGCCTGTATTGTAAAGTTTCATGTTGTGCTTGAAAACCTGCTTAAACAACAATGTAGCTATTATGTTATCTTGACAATGTATCACCCAATGAAAGAAATTCCTATAAATTATAATGTGGTGTCTTTTATGTGCTAGATCACAAATCAACTGGTATTGGCAGCAAGGCACTATCTCAAATCAAGCACAGTGGTGTTTGAGGAAGATAAACTTTGGAGTAAGGTGCAAGATGAAATGGACTCTGTCTCATGCCAAACAATCCAAATGAAACAAAAAACAAAGAGAAAAACAAACAAGGATGTCTTGTTTGCCAATGATGATGGATTCCTTGCACGTCTTAATGTCTGCCTATCTCTGCAAAAACAGTACCGTGATATGCTTAGAAGCCTGAGGGATGGTCTGGGCGGTTCTCACACCTTATCAATGACACCTAGCGTTCTTCAGCCTGGATCAGTGAGACGTTCTGTTATTACCAACAGCACATCTAACTTGATGTCACCTAGTGCTGTAGGTAGTCCTGTGAGGCTCTCATTTTCACAGAGTAAGTTAGTGCATGCTACCCTTTACTTGATACAGTGAACTTTAACAGTAAATTTACTTACTGCTTAGTTTTCAGCATAGTGAATGGTAAAGGTAATGGGCGGTTGTTAGTAAAATGCGTAACGGGTAACGGGGTTACAACAGGATTTTTTCCCCTTTTTTTGTTTGTTTTGTTTTGTTTTTTTCCGATACTGTGGTTAATTATTTTAAAGCCAATGAAAAAAACTCTAAAAAAATACAAAAGAGGTAAATAAAAACATGGCCCGCGCTGGTTGTTGTTATGAGAGAAAAAGAAGACAAAATATATACAGTATCAAGTATTTATACATGTAAAGTTTGTCGATTATTATCAGTTGGATTTTATCTTAGTGCCCTTGTGGTTTCTTGGGATGTCTCATGTCACATAACGCTAAACAAAATATCTTAGCGCTTTTGTCACGTTGTCCGGTCTTTCATTACCTGTGGTCAAACACGGAGTATTGTCAAAGTAAACTCGCTACCCGCTGGGTTTAACCGTTTATATCGCTTGTTTACTGAAACCTGGAACTACACTGAACAAATTGTAACTGAAAAGATCGAGAAGCAAGAAAGAAAACTAAGGTGACTGAAAATGAAAGTCGAAAACTTACCATCGTCCTTCTCCTCCATGACCGACTTTATCCTGGAAGTGTGGGAAATTGTGCCCGTGGAAAAAAAATGCCTCCTGAAATGTGGGAAATTTGGCCTAAGGGCGGGAAAAACCCCGCCAATCACGAATAATAATGTTGCCATTTTTTTTTTTCACTTAGAAAGACAAAGAAAAAAACAAACAAACATGCAAACAAAATCAGCAGCAGCAACAACAACAACAACAACAGCAAAAACAAAAAAAAAGAGAAAAAAATCCTGTTACGCGGTTTCTCATTACGCGGTTACGCCGTTACACCGTTACGCGTCTTACTAACAACCGTAATGGGCCAAAGGTTTCAGGTTCTTCCCATGCATCTCATAATTGGTAAAGTTGTGTCAGTGGGCCTTTATTTTCTCAAATGTTGGTGCTCTTTGTTGTTTACATAATAACTGCCATTTAACTACATAATTATAAAGTTAATGTTTTCTATTATTACACTCAGGCACAAGAATCAAGGGTGATCATGAAAGTTTGACCAGTCATGGCAGCAGTGGCATTGCATTTACTGATGAAGAATCCATCATTGCACACTTGGATAGCTTTTGCAACCACATACGCAGCATGATTGACATCATTCACACTTTGTCACAATTTTCTAAGCTTAGTAATGATGTGAGAAACTTGCCACGTGTGCATAGGGATGTTGTGGTGAGCAGTGTTTCTCCAGATGACGAAGGTGGTGATGCACACTTAAAGGTTGTGCCTGGTGATCTGGGTGGACTTGGCACTGGCGCTGATTCAGTAGGAAGTGCATCAGAATACAGTTATCCTGAAGGTACAATATTGTTAGATAATATGTGATCTAGAGAACACCACTGTACATCATTGAGTTGGCATGGTTTGAAAAAGATAATTGGCCTCTTCAAATTTGTGCTCTGGGCCATTTTGGCGCACTTCAAAGTTTTTGGGTACAAGTACTTAATTTGTTCTAGATAGAAATCTTTTTATTCAACATGCAGCTCTTGGACTACATGTGTATATTAGGTGAGCTTGGGAGCAGGTTCCTTGGAAGATTGTTGTGCCTAATGCACAATAAACATTTGCAGCAGAGGTAACCATGACAACCCTGCAAGCGACAACCACCAGGCACTGATAAATTCAGTGAAATACTTACCTAACCAATACTTATCTGCTGGGTGGAAGGAGGGGGTTGGGGCAATCTATAAATACCGTGATCTGCAAAGATCGCCAGCTCAAGTGTAATCTACAGAGATCAACAAGCAAAGCAAATGGTGAGTGCCTACACCAGACGTAAATAGTAGCACTTACAGGGCTGTAAGTTGTGGTTGTCCCTGCTTCCCACAGAATTTAACCTACTCTGTCGACTGGTTAGCTCATTTGGTAGAGCATCAGACTACTGTGCGGGAGGTCACGGGTTCAAACCGCAGCCAGACCAACACTCAGGGTCTTTAAAAAATAACTGAGGAGAAAGTTCTGCCTTTGTAATGACATCTACAAACAGTTTGACTTTCTAGTCTTCTTGGATAAGGACGACAAAACCACAGGTCCTGTCTCATAACAGTTGTTCCTAATAATCTGTGGGACGTTAAAGAACTCAGACACTGTTCACAAAGAGTAGGGGACATAGTCCCGGTGTGGTGATCTATCTCCTGCATGGGTCGGGTAGGGTGGGTGAGATCAATGTATATGGACTGATAGTGGCAGCCAGCGGCACCATCATAAGCTGACGTCCGATCTCACCACACACAGAAGAATAATTTATTGTAAAGGGACACGTTTGTTGTCACTATGCTGAGACCTTTACCTTTACCTCATACTGGATGCCACAGCTGACAAGAGGCATGTGTTTCAAGGTTAACCTCACCTAAATTTCACTAAGCCACATTTAAAGGACTTTGGATGAGCTTGGCAGCAGGTGCCTTGGAAGAAGATTGCACCCAAAGCACAGTCTGCAACAACTAGACAGATTTATCATAACAACCCTGCAAGTGACAACCACCAAATGAGACCCCCAGACTGCTTGGAGAAGGGAGGTACTGCGAAAACGGTGATATGGGACCTTAGACCCCAACCTATCCACCAAGCACCATGACCTCACACAAAGTAGGTAGTGATAACACATACCTGATAAAATGCATTGTGTCACTAGCCCATGACAGCAGTTGCCAGCAAGGAGGCACAAATAGGTGCAGAGCAGCAGCAGTGGTCTTCAGACAGCAGCCCTAATGACCATGTTGCCCTCCAGAATGACCCAGACACAGGAGAGCTACAAATAGAGGATTGGGACCATCACCACAAACTGCTAAATGATTCAACAGAAAGTAAGTTAATCACTGCAACATAAGCCAAGAACATGTACAACAGCAGTCAAATAAGTGTCGTCTCTCAAATGTGTCTGGAACCAGAGCTGGAGGGCCACAATGAAGGAGGAAGGAGACCCACATTTTTGATCCATTCTTGAAGTTTCTGCACAAGGAGAACAGGCACAGGCTCAATTTGGACGGCCACAACAGCTGCAACAATGAGCAAACCAACAAGAGACTAAACGAGCAGAACAATGACCACTGTTCCAAGACCTGCAGCCAATCTGCTATGAAGCTAAGCCAGATGGTTGGGGTAGATCGCTTACTGGACTGTTGAGGCCACCATGTAGAGAAAGCCCCTGTAGCACAAAAATGATAGAGGTGATCGTTTATAACAGACCAGTTGGTGAGTTTCATTGTGCTTGCATGCTCGTGAAAAGCTTTGTCATACCTGGAAGCCACATATGCCCATTGAATTGTCAGTGAGTATGAAGAATGAGCAGTTTATAACAAGTCAAGTCCTTCCAACAATGGGGAAAGTATGACATGAGTACCAAAGTAAAGACGGAGAACACTTCAGACCACACTCCAATATCCTCAACTCATCTGCACTTCCTCTTAGTTGTAAGTGTAAAAACCAAATGCTGATCTGGAAGGACAGGAGACTCTGGCTCAGTGTGCACATTTGTTTAGTGGCAACAGGTTGCTCAAATCAACATATTTTTCACTCACAATCTGGTTGACTGTCTTGGGCGGCACAGAAGAAAATCCCTGGCCAACTGTGAAGGGCTTTTGAAGAAGCAGTCCTGGTTGCACCGTGGATGGCAAGGTGCTAATGCCACGTGGAACTATGGTAGGGACAGGAGTACTGAGAGAAATCACTGAGCTTGTATTGGGGGGCATGGGTTCACAAAGTTGGAAACAAACGAATGAACGACAACATCAGGCCTACCTTAGGAAGCTGATGGAAACCTCACTGATCGTGAAGAAGGAAAACCAACTCTGAAAGCAAGGAAGATCGCAGTACTGCAAGTGCCAAGATCCAACAAATGAGAAGAAATGCCCTCAAGAATGAGCGAGGACAATGGATTTGCAAATCCAGCACACCAAACTAGCACAGATGACACAGAGCGGGCATGCAAAGATGCTGATTAGTTTTTGGCAGCTAGAGCAACTTTAACTACATTGACAATGGTGGCTAAAATATCCAGGTCTGGAGCAGCTGCTGAAGGTGAAGTTGAAAGTGTCATGGAACTGACTGAATCCACCTAAGCCAATGCACTCAAATCAGATGCAGTATTGAAACTTGAGGAAACAGGAGCTTGCAAAGAATCAGCAAAAATGTGTTGGTCTGGCGAGAAGCAGACATCAAAATTAAAAGGAAAAAATGTGGAAATCAAGGAAGTAATTGACCTTTGAGAGGCGCCAGCAAGCAAGCAAATGCAAATGGAAGCCATGCAAAGCCCCTGCAAAGGGCTTGAAGGCCACCCCTGAGCAGTGGAAGGGGGCAACTGCTGACCAACACTGTCTTGAGTTTAACCTTGCCTGAATTAAATTTTGCAACATTTACATGTATTGTATTGAAATAAAAATAATACCCCAAAAACCCAGTGGTAGTCCTCTGCCACCATGTAGATGTTTTGTATGTCTATGATATAGGAAGTGGCATTTAAAGTCAGGCATGTGAAGACAAAGTTGTATACCTTAATTAGCTTGTAGTAAAGAAAACTATCTTCACCAAGATCAGACATTCAATAATGAATACTTGATATAAATTGATTATTGTAGACTATGTTATGATTATTCCAATTTGTTTGTGTGTGGCCTACATACATACATTCATAGAAAAGCCATGGAAAACATAGGAGAGTTGACCATAGTGAGCTCATGTCCTCCACAAGACCTTTAAAGTGCACCTAACCCCAAAATATTTTTTTCACTTAAATAAATATTTGCACCTGTCTGGAACATATTGCGCCGTTTTGCGCCTATTTCAATCAAATATTGACTTTTTATAGGCCGTAAAAGTTATGAAATCTAGCCATCATTTGTCCCACGACCGAGCTTGAAAGGGCATGGGTCTATTCCTTACATGACGTCACAAACTGCTTTGCATGCATTTTTACAAAGACTTAATGCCATGCAAATCAGTTTGTGACGTCATGTAAGGAATAGACCCATGCCCCTTACTAGCTTGGTCGTGGGACAGATGACTCGTAACTTTTATAGCCTACAAATAGTCAAGATTTGGTTTAAAAAGGCGCAAAATGGCTCAATGTGTTTTGAACAGGTGCAAAGATGTATTTAAGCGAAAAAAATATTTTGGGGTTAGGTGCACTTCAAGGAAGGTTAAGAAAACAAATGAAACTGTTACATGTATGTCTTCTGTAATGACTGTTTATACAATGAACTATGTAAACCTTGCATTTCAATTAGTCTCAGCACGTTTGCTATTAAAGTATAGATGCACAAATGATATGATGTCATAACAAGTCAAAGAAAGTCATAAAACAATTTAAACTATAAAACAAATTCCTTTTGCCAGTGTATGTGTACTGTGATAATGCACAGAGAATGTCAAAATGTGGTACCAGTAATTATGAACACCAGTCATGCTATTTGACGGTGGCTCATAGTGTTTGTACCATGTTTTGACATTGTCCTTGTGTTATCAGAGTATACAGAATCTTTTTGTGTGTATGTGCAGATTGGTAATTTTGGATCTTGCATGCTTAATTAGCTTTGCGAGGTTCTCATTCCCACCATCATTGTTGGTTACGGTTATATACTCCCAACTAATCACGATAAAAAGATACGGAATTGAACGGTTTAAACGGTTTTTTAATCCTTTAGGAACGAGTTACAACCACGGTATGCGAAAAACTCCCTCCGAAATCCTAGCTCAAAGTTCACACGGTATCGGTTTACAACGGTGTCTGGTAACGTTATCCATTAACAGCGTCGGCCTTCGGTCCAAAACAAAACTCTCTCGAACATCTTCCCCTCCCGAATTAAGAGGCTATGAACTCGAAATTCGCATACAAAACAAAACTAAAATGGAACAGCGTTCTAGATAACGGTAAGCGATCAACGTTCAAAGTTCAGTCGTAATTTCTAACGGAGAAATTCTTGTGATTGGTCTCCTAACGACCTTGTCACCAATCCGCACATCAACAACTCTGACAAGGTTGTCACTTCCTGGAAACGTGCTCTGGACTCGACCCACTTTCCATTCTCGTCGAGCCGCATTGGGGTCGATCACCATGACAACGTCGCCAACTTTAAGATTTTCCGTAGGGTAAAACCATTTCTGACGGGAACCGATGTGAGGAAGGTACTCCCTCATCCAGCGACGCCACACCTGTCGGGTTAGCTCCTGCACTCGTCTCCAGCGTCTCCGCGGATTAAATGTTGTAGTGTCGACACTCTCTGGAATACAATCACCGCCCATCTTGCCAATGAGGAAGTGATTCGGTGTCAGTACTGGTTCGTCGTTAGGGTCTTCGCTCAGTGCGGTCAGCGGTCTTGAATTCATCAAACTTTCAACTCCGACGAAGGTTGTTTGTAGCTCCTCATCATTGACGTCTGCGTCTTTGAGAACAGCGTAGATGGCACGCTTTGCGGATTTGATCATGCTCTCAAACACACCTCCAAAGTGAGGAGCTAGCGGAGGGTTCCAATGCCAGTTAACACCATGATTCGCTGTCATACGCTGAAGATGATTGTGGTCCAGCTGACTCACCAATTCTCTAATTTCTTTGTCGGCACCAACAAAGTTCGTTCTATTGTCACTCAACATCTGTGTTGGCCATCCTCTTCTTGCGGTCATTCGGATGAATGCGTTAAGAAATGCGTCGGTCTCAAGGGAACTTGCCATCTCTAAATGACAACAGTGTGTTTGAAGACAAACAAACAAACACAGGTAACGTTTGGCCCGGATCCGTCCTCGCCCTTGCATGGTGCGATACGGTCCTGCGAAGTCAACGGCGCAGTTCTCAAATGGTCGTGATGTCTTTTCAAAGCGGATTTGCGGCAACGGAGCCATCTGCTGTTTGGCTGGGTGAACTTGAAAATGTCTTGCGCACTCACGGCACTCTTTGCTTGCTCGTTTTACCTCCTGGCGGACGTGAATCACCAGGTACTTTTCACGGAGAAGATTTATTGTGAAGTTGACCCCCATCCGATGTCCCTCGCTTTCATGGTAATATTTCACGATTAATGCTGTCACATGGTTCTTCTTCGGTAGAATAATAGGGAACTTGACGTCGGGGGAAAGATCACTGAAATGGCGTAGCCTGGTGTTAGAGCGCAGGATTCCGTTGATCATCATAGGCGTGAACGGGAGAATAGAGCTTTTACGTGGCAGGGGTTGGCTCTGTTTCAGTGCCTCGATTTCTTCTCTGAATTCTGCACATTGAGTTTCCTTGATGATTTTCTCTTCTGTGCTTTGTAATTCTGCTGCTGACAGCTCACCCAGTTCTCTTTGCTGCTGTAGTCTTCGGCAGTTGTTAACGAAGCGTTGTACCCAGCTTCGCACGCGCACTAGGGATAGTCCCAACTCTAACCGGCCTTTCGGTTTAGTCCTATACCACTTCGAGTATCTTGAGGGGTCTAGACGCCAAGCCCCACCTTCAGCCTCGTCCGTGTCTGATGGACTTTCATCGGTCGGTAGAGTGGTATTGAAAGTAGCTGAATCACCATTATTCGATCTTGGCGTTGACTTGAGCTCTTTCATGGCTTCTTCGGAAGGTTTGTCGAATTTACAATCTGGCCACTCTGCTTCAGGATGGCGTAAGAATTCTGGGCCGTTCCACCATCTTGTATTCTCGGCCAATTCTCGTGCGGTCATTCCCCTGGTGCCCATGTCTGCGGGATTCACTTTAGTCGGTACGTAACGCCATTGGTCAGGACGAGATTGGTCGTGGATCTCACCAACCCGGTGAGCGACAAAAGGCTTGTACTCGCGGCTTTGTCCACGAATCCAGAATCCAACATTCAAACTATCCACCCAATAGGTAACACTGCTCTCTTCAACATTGAGCGCCGAGCAAACTTGCTTTGAAAGTCTCAATCCAATTACAGCCCCCATGAGTTCCAGCCTCGGAATACTCAGAGTCTTCACTGGTGCCAATCGAGTCTTCGATGCGATGAGCCGAGTCGTTATTGTTCCGTCGGCGTATGCGTGTCGGCTGTAAACGGCGGCTGAATAAGCTTTCTCGGAAGCGTCTGAGAATGTGTGCAGGCTGACGGAACTGACTTGCTTACTCGCGTCTTTCAAACAGCGAGGAATCTTGATTTCTTCAAGGAGTGGTAGCTCACTAAACCAGTGTTTCCACTGTTCCCTTTGTTCAGGCGGGAGATCTTCGTCCCATTCCAATGCTGCTAACCATGTCTGCTGCATGAGTAGTTTGGCCTTGACCACGAAAGGCGAGAGGAAACCCAACGGATCGAACAGGGTTGCGGTTTTCTTGAGGACATTCCTTTTGGTGTACTTGAAGTCCTCTGGCGGCGGCGAATAATAAAACAGGAACTCATCATCCCGCGCGGCCCAGGACACACCCAGTGTTTTCGTCACCGGCAACTGGTTCTTATCTAAGTCAACTTCAGAGGCGCGGTCTTCGTCGGGAACATCTGCCAACACTTCTGTTAGGTTGGACACCCACTTCCTGACGTGAAATCCTGCCTTATCACCCATCTCGGTTAATTGTCGTCTCGTCTCTATGGCAACCTCAACGGATTCGAGTGAGGGCATGAGGTCATCCATGTAGCAATGATTCTTAACTGCATTCGCTGCCTGTGGGTATAACTCTTGGTGGATTTCAGCATGCTTCTGCCATGTAAACTGGGCGCAGAATGGGCAATAACAGCCACCAAATACGAAACGGAGAAATTCATAAACCTCTGGTTCCTTGCGAAGGTTCAGGTCACGCCATAGGAAACGGTGCATCGGTCTGTCTTCTTCACGTAACACAAGCTGATGATACATTTGGCTAATATCACCGATGAGGGCCACCAACTCTTTTCGGAACTTGATGAGGATGTCAAAGACATCGCTTTGAAGTTTTGGACCAGTGAGAGCTTCAGTGTTAAGACTCTTTCCTTCGCAGGTCGCTGAGCCATCAAATACTATCCGCACCTTTGTAGTAGACTTTTCTGGTCTCACTACTGGAAAATGAGGCAGAAACCACTCGCAGTCGGGTTTCGGTTGGTCGGGGAACTGCGACTTCGTAGTGCTTGCCATCAAACTTCAATGACTTGCTAACTTTGTTCCATGCCATCTTGTCTTCCGGTGTTAGGTGTGGTTCGGTAGGGACGATTCCGATGCTTTCGAGGTCCCAGAAGCGTTTCAACAGATTGTTTAACTCTGAATTCTCGGTCTCTGCGACGATGGGTTTGGCTTCTTCTTTCTGTAGGCGGAATGTGTAATGAAATCCGGTGTAACTGCATTCTTTATGGTCAAGATCCTTAATCTTTCCGATGGCAGTCCATCCTAAGGGACAAAGTCTGGCACAGGGTTCATTCGGACCTCCGGTAACTTCCTGCATTGAACACATCAATTCAAAGTGATCAGCTCCTAGAAGTACATCAATTTTATTTCCTCTGGCAAGGGCTGGGAACCGGATTCCTTTCAGATGAATCCACTTGTCTTGGATCTTCAGCCAATTCACTGCTTTCAAACCACCGCAGATCTTTTCTGATGTTTTGGCGGTTATCTCTGTGTCGACGCGGCCATCGGTGCTTTCTAGGCCAATTTTGATTGTACTTGACAAGAAGCGGACACTCTGATCGTTTGCAACCTTTACTGTGATCTTTTCTTTTTTACCGGCGAGGCCGAGCTCTTCAACAACATCTTCGTTAATATACGTAGTGTCGCTGCCTTCGTCTAGAAGACAATTTACCAGAACTCGTCTCTCTCCATTCTTCAGGATAATCGGAACTTGTAGCACTTTTGACTCTTTCTGTCAGTTCTCTGGCCGAAGAAACTTCGGAGATTCCTTCCACTCCTTTGTCTGTCTAGTTGACTTTCCGGTGAGATACCATTCTTAATTTCGGTAGCTTGTATTTGGTAGGCAGCTTCTTCGGCAACCCAGTCTTTCAACGTCTCAAGGGATTCTTGGAGCTTGCTGTCGTTTAACCACCGATAATACTGGGCTAATAAACGCTCGGGAATCTTTTCCAAAATCATGGTATGTAGCGTCCCGCCTTCTAAATCGGAGTCGCGGCCATTCTCTTTAAGAGTAATCACAGCTCGCTCGAGGACATCGGCAAATGTTTCTAATTCCTTTGCGTTATTGTCTCGGAGCGGTTTCAACTTTCGGAGTTCTTCAAGGTGGGACTGAACTTGTCGTCGGCTCCCTCCGTACTTGCGAAACAATCGTGCTTTAGCTGCCTCGTACGATTCGAGTGAGTAGCCAAGCCCTTTTATCGTGTTAGCAGCTTCACCGGCGAGACACGCCTCCAAACGGAGCATCTTAAATTGAGGAGAGAGCGAAGTCTGATCGACACAGCTGGTAAACGCAGCGTTCCACTTCTGAAACTCCATCTTGTTCCCTGAAAAGACTGGGATTCTAATTCTTTCGAGTTGCCCTTGCGTGAAAATACCGGCAAAATTAGGATTGACAGGAAGTTGAGGTTTAGAAACTGTCTCGTTTACGGAACGTTCACCGGGGTGCGATTTTTCAGACTCGCTGTTTTCTTTTTTTTGTTCATCGTTCGTAACAATTTGCATAGCGGTATTCTCCGGTGAAGTGGACTGACGAATTTCCTGATCTCCGTTCTCCACAAGACCTAATTCATTCTCGATCTCCTCCTCTAATTCATGTCGTCTCTTGATTACTTCGTC
>OX419338.1:3886443-3971443 GCA_948470475.1 Galaxea fascicularis | reverse complement strand
ATTGTGGTCACTATTGGAATGTAAAGGGTAAATACCTTTTACTAACAGAGTTCAAGGTCTGTACTGTAAGTTACAGACCAAGTTTTTTCCCATTCACTTATGGCCCAAGCGCAAAGCGCGCGGGCCATAATCAACAGGAAAAAACTAGGATCCATAAGTTACAGTAGGGACCGAGGAAACGAGGTTATTAAGATATTTATTATGTCTCTGAAGTTGATCGAGCGCGCAGGAAAGGAAACTAAATATTTAGCGGGCCATACAGTAGAGTACGGCCTGCACATTTGACCAATCACAGCACGCGTACTAACTGAGAGAGATATTTATAAAGATCAATTACATCTGTATCAGGAGAAAAGGTTTTAGTGACTGGATTGTTTGTCTGTCACAGCAGGCAACTCAAGAACAAGACGTTTGAAACAAGGAGCGCAATAAAATTCGTAATAGTCAACATGCCCTTTTAATTTCTTGCTGAGGATTGTCAAGAGCTACTCTGCTGGGATATTCCTCTAATCTTTTTGTCCTGGCTTATTACAAGATAGTAAATAGCATCTGCTTCAAGAATAAAGCCACATACTTCAAAACGTTTTGACAACCTTGCTTGCTCTTGGCTGAAATGTGTCTCTCTAATGTATCTCTCTAATGTGAGTATGATACATTCATATTTTTTTTTTATCTCATCAGGACTTTGGTCGCATTGTTAAGTTTTACAACCGGATTGCTACAGCTTTGGTTAAGTTTGAGAACCTCTGGCTGACCTTGTGGAAGTCACGTATTGACAGTGCATGTGGTGGCCTAAAAGTTTCACTACTGGCTTATCACCCAGAGACAAGACAGCTCCTTGTTAACGTTGATGGGAGGTGAGACATCAATCAAAACAGTCATTAGTTTCATTTTGCCTCTGAGGAGATTTTTGAACTGAGCACATGACACAGGTTGCCTTTAAATGAATAGCCACCATACAGGGATTATAAAAGCTGATGTTTCCAGTGTTAGCCCTTTGCCAGAGCGAATCCAAATTTGTACAACTCTCCCTCCTACGCGGCACCACAGTTTCTTTAGAAACTACCCCCTTTATGCTTTTGAATTAAATCAGGATCTTACAAAACGTGATTTTCACAAAGGCCTATTACGTAAAAAATCAACATAAACCAGTAGTCCCTCATGTCAAAAAAAAAATAGTTTCACTTCAAACAGTCTCTATCGAGGATACAACATATTCATTGCCCAGATGGTCGTGTTTGATATGGTTGAGGATGTACTGATTAACAAACTGTTGGTTATTGAGGAAACTGGAGTACACAGGTTTTAAAAATCTCTTAGGGTAAGGTCAACAATATTCAGTAGTCATTGCAAGTGCTCTTATTCCACTGATGATATTTACGTGTGATCAGCTCCTTCCTTATGGGTCTCATGATTAAAATTTATTACTCATTTCATTGTAGTGAATTATCATGCCTTTCGTTTCCCTCAGTTAAGTCTCATCAAATGTTTGCTTGACCTGGCTCTTCAGTTTGAAATAACTTATTTACCTTTGACTAGTGGAAGTGTAAGCAAAATCACAAGGAAGCAATTGTCTGCTCTTTATGCTGAGATTCACTTACAGTGTACTTATTTTATGTTCAAATTGTTAACAGGCTACTAGAGTTAATTCATGAAAGCAAAGCATTGATAAGAATGGGAATTCAACTGCCTGAAAGTGCCATGGATGTCCTAAAACAAGTGAGTGATGGCTGAATACATGTAACTGTGATATGGTATCATGTTGCTTCAATATTAAGTATTAAATTGTTTTCAGGAGCACCGCCTCAAGATGTATAAGCAGTCATTGGAGCTTGTTCTTCGGGATTACTACAAAGTGTGCCAAGATGTACCTCCACCTTTGCACAAGCTGTTAACACCACACATAGAGTCTGTGCTGCATTACCTTCAGCCTGGAGTATCCACTCTAAACTGGAGCAGTATGAATATTGATGCTTATCTACACCAGGTGCATTCTGCCAATGCCAGGCTGAAGGACGTGGTGGACAGTGTCAAAGAAGTTGTGTCTGAAGGAATTGAGAAGAAGATTGATGAAATCAGAAGAGTTGTTCTTTTTGACAAAACGTTGGCCACATCTCGTGTGTGGAATGTGGAAAAGTTCATTGAAGAAGAAAGTAAGGCCGTGTCATGGCAAGGACAAAGACTGAAGGAGATGGTAAAAGAAGTGGAGAACTCCTTACAGGTGATGAAATGGTGTTACTTTTCATGAGGCTAAATGTAATTTAGGCAAGGCTAAAACCAAGTCAATGTAGCAGATTCACTAATGTGATGTGGGAGCCTCTTAGGAGGTTTCCAGGGGCATTGTGCTTTTTCTTAATTTCCTTTTCTACTTTGCTTGCTTCGTTTCCTTCCCTCCATCCGATTCTCACATTTTGGGTACGTATTAATTATGCACACCGGTTGGTCGGTGTTGTGTTGACAGTTGGCTGGAGGTGCTCGGTTGCCGTGGTGACCTCCTTGCTGCTGAACTAGGAGATCATCACTTCTCATGTCTAAACTGAAACTATCTTTTCAGAAGTTGGTACGAATGCTGAGACGTTAAATCATTTTACACAACTAATATTTTTATTGACATCGCAAGCATCATGTTATGCCATTAGGGTTAGTTGGTTATCGGTGAATGGAAATCTGCTGTTCTTGCTGGGCAGTGAAGTTGACATTTTGGTTTCATCGACTGATTTGATGGTAAAGGTACTGAGGTACTTATTAACAACAACAATAACAACAACAACACTTTATTTCACATTTCCATTACAATTTTAAAACTTATTAAATACTAACCTTAGTAACTAAGCTAGTGGCATTCAAATGCAGGCCTAGTGCTTAAAATATGAGTTCTTAAATCTCTTTACAGAGGCCATTTTACCTTTTGCCCGTGCTTTGATAATATTGCCTGCTTCCAACAACGTTTATAAACTTACATTTTGCTTGTTAGGAGGTGGTAGCCATAGCAAATCAGCGTCGCATTTCCTCCCCAGCAAGTCCTCAAATTACCCCTACTCCCAGCCTAAGTCATGGCTTGGACAAAGCTGGTCCGGTAATGACCCCTCGTCTTACTAGAATTGGCACAATTATGTCATCTGCACCCGGGACACGAGCGGCAACTGCTGTTAGTGGTTTGACTGATGAGTCGGTCATTGGTGACATCTTTGGCTACTACTGTGGTCTTGTCTATGAAGCTGTCTTGGAGTCCATAGTTTCCTCTCTTCTCGTCATTGGTGACTGTGTCAAGCCTCCTGGGAGAATGCAGAGTGGAATCGAAGTTGAAAGTCGGAGGACCTCAAGGTTTGTACCAAGGTTCTGTTCAAATGAAAAACAGAATCCAGATCAGGTTATGTTACTGTAGTGGTGATAGGTACAAAAATGAGACAGAAAAATATGTTGCACGTGTAAACCTTGTCATTTTGATACTTGAAAACGCAGGGTAATCGGACAGCCTGCAACTGACTCTAATAAATTATTAAATAAATTATTTATAATACAAGCGCAACAGTCTTAGCCTAGTACTTTGTTAATGTGTGATTTTCTTGGATTTTTTCACTTGTCTTGAACAATGCCTGACTTAGTTTAGATTTACATTGCAGCTCAGATATATCCAAACTACGCATACGCGTATCATACGAGCGTATTTTGCGTATACGCGTATGTCAATACGCGGACATATGCGCGTATATACGCGCGTATATCTCTCTTTGTTATGCATTCCCATAAGTTTCTTTATGTGAAGCATCGTTAGTCACATTATATTTCTGGAAATGAAAAAGGTATCAAGGCGAAATTTGCATATTGTGGAAAACGTCCTGCCGATCAGTGAAAGTTATCATATTTCGAGTTTTCGATCACTTCGTAAATTCACCGACAAACTACCGTTTATTAACTACTTAATAACCGAGAGTGAGGTCGTTACGGGAAAATCTCAAACTGAGGCCTTGCCGTATTGACCGAGCGATAGCGAGGTCAATACAGCTAGGCCGAGGTTTGAGATTTTCCCGTAACGACCGAACGTTCGAGGTTATTAAGTTGTTTATTATATGGCTAATATAACGGTTCTAAGGGCAAAAAAAAAATTAGTTCAAGCACGCTTCACGGTAATCTATTCATTAATTTTTATCCAAACTCAGGTCAAACGTTTCACTAACAGTTTTCCTGGTCGTGTTTTCAGTTGTTTGCTCTAGAGGCGCCGATTTTCAATGTAAATAAAACAAATGTGGCCTTTGGATGACTTTTTGTTGTTTTTGTTCCTAATTTGCATCATCCGTAATCGGCCCGTGGGCATTACGGGAGAATAATGCCCTGGCGCTTCGCTTCGCTTAGCCAATCAGAGCGCGCGTTATATCGTATACAAACACTAGCCATATAATAATAACACTTAATGACCTTAAGCTCAGTATTAATTGAAAAATGTTTGGTAGAAAATTCTGAGTGCAATGGCACATCGAAATTTCGCCGCCACTTATAAAGAAAGAGTAATCTTTAAAATTCTTATAGCCACCTATTAATTAAAGTTCTTCATGGCTTTGCCCCAGCGTATTTAAATGAGCGTTTATTTCATTAGACGCCTCAGCGTTCACTACGGTCAAGCAGTTTAAACCTGCTGTCTGTTCCAACCCTTCTCGGTTGTTGCACCAAGGCTTAAGAACGACTTGCCAAATATCATTAAACAGTGTTTCACCGTTAACTGTTTTAAATCAAGATTAAAAAGTGTTCTCTTCAAGAGAGCTTTTTCAGATCAGGGTCTTTTCTTAGTAATTAGGGTTTTATTTAAAGGATTGTGAAAAGCAATGAGATTATTATTATATTATTATTTAGACACATTTAACATTCACTACCAATGTGGTCTGCTGGGCTTTTTCTTCAGTAGCACCTTAACGCATGTTACAAAAAATGGTTAATCAAGAGTCTATCACTTTTATGGACCTGCACCCCATTATGTTGTGTGCCTGACTAGGTCTTCGTTATGGGATGCATCTTCCGATTCCGGATCTGAAATTGGTGATTATGCAGAGTCCTTAAGTTCCCAGATGTCTGACTGGAATACTACCAACCTGGACGGATTACTCCAGTTCGAAGTGGACGTGCAATTCAATATCCCAGACATTGTGATCAAGCCTTCTCTTCAGACGATCCAAGATGGGGTCCAACGTGTTGCAGTACATTTAGTTGATGTCTCAAAAGCTATCATGTGGTGGGCAGCTGATGTGAATGAGTCCTTCTATCGTTCAGTTGCCCAAGATCAGCAAGTCAACAATTCATTACAGGAGCTGTCTACTTCGGTCACAAGTATTGCATTCTTTGTTTTTTACTTATTTGTTTTTACGTATTTAGTTCGGCTACATATCATCGCATCCGTTCTTTACAGCTCGTGGAGTGAGTGTAGACATCCATGTATGTTTAGAGGTTACAGCGGCCTTTACTTTGCTTCTTAATGATTCTAGTCAGGGCAGTCAGTTGAGGCACATTTATTGAAGTATCATATGTAAATTAAGTTTTGTTTCCACAAGCAGCGAGAAAAACCTTTATTGTTGGTTGGTTCCCCTGTTCATATGCTGTGATCATTGCATCATGAGCCTGTTTTGCCTGCGTGAAAAACTTAATGAGTTGGTTTGTATTTCAATACGTATTGAACAACACAAATGCCTTTGTCATTTGGTTCCTTGCTTAATCTATACAAATGTACACTGTAAGTCTTCCATTTTTGAATTACTCTTAACAGGCCTCCAGCAAACAGTTGAAAGACAGCTGTTCAAGTTCCGTCGCTACGACTTCCTGTGGAAAGACGACATGCATGCTCTCTACCAGGCATTCGTTGAGAGTGATCCTGGAACAACCATGTTCAAACTTGAGGTAGAGAGGCTGCAGTCAATAGAGCAGGATGTCCTAGAGATTCCTGGCCAACTGACTGTTGGTTCTGTCTGTTTGAACACATCACCAATCAAAGACTCCTTACATGGCTTTGCAGTGGCCTGGAAAATGAGATATTCTACCCAACTGCATGAGGAAGCTAAGGTTGGTTTCCCTCCTGTTGTATGACTGTATTCAGTAACTATAATTTCAGTTGGTATTTGACAGCAATAGTTCATCATAGATAGGTATCAACATTGCTACCTAAATGCAGGCTTATAGTTTTTTTATGTGACGCTGAAGGACTGTCAAGTATAGAGCCGTTAAGAAACAGGGCTGGTTTCTTGAAAGGACGTACATGTATGTCCGACCAAGTCTTTATTTTGCTCGGACAAAACAGAGATGTAGGCAGACGTTTATCATTATTTAGTTATTATTTGGTAAAAAAAAAATCGTCCGACACTGCCCGATGACAAACAGTTATTTGCAGCTCTGAGAAATATATTTTGCTGGACCAAATGTCGTCAAGACATTCCAACCGTCTTTCATGCGACAGAGGACTAAAACTATATTTGTGGTGATGATTTCATTTTAGGATATCTAAAAACGTGTAAACTATCTGTGTATTTATGTGGCTCTTTGCTTCTTTTAGATTGAACTTGACAAGATAGTCACTCACAGGAATAGCATCTATGAACGTCTGTCACAGCCGGTCACCACCCTGGATGAGTTAAACAGTGCTTTTCAACTTCTTGAAGAACTAAGTGACATGGAGAACACAATTGATGACATCTATTTGCCAGTGGAGAATATCTATGCAAAGTTAAGGTAGAAACACTGTACACCTGTCTGCTCAGAGGTTACAAGATACAGTGCTATTAGGAAACACTTTAGCCTTCAGTTAAACTCTAATATCAAAACAACCAAGCAGAAAAGAAGTGAAAAAGGCCCAGGAACCTCCCTGGTCCCCCGCCTACTATAAAAGTGAAACCACTGGCAGTAATGACTTGATTTTAAATTTGCCTAAATTCCATCGAACCTCATTATGCCAGGCACTCCTAACGGGTGCTAGAAAGTTCAGTGGCTTACCAGACAATTAGAGATGGTGTCAATAATAAGCAACTTTTCGTGCATAAAACAATCATACTTATTCTTCTGAGAGAATAGACAGCATCCTCTCTTAATATCCAGTGGGCTTCGATTCGTAACAAACTATTTGGATGACATTACTTAATTATTTGTGTTAATCTTCAGTGAACTATCTCAGACAGTTAATTCCATATCATTTTGAACGTTTTAATGGTGTCATGACGACTTTGAAGCGTCATTTCATTTTATTATTGTTTTTTACTTGCTTATGTACTACAAATGCTTTTCCCAACGTGTATGTGTTCTGTTTTCAGGGAGTACAATTTGTGTTTACCACGAAGGGAAGTAGAAGAAGTTGACAACCTGCGGGATGAGTGGATAAAATTGATGGAGTTAGCTGAAAAAGTAGGTCGAAGTGGGAAGAGTTGAAAGCCTAACTTAACAGCATTTTGATTTTTTTTTGGTGTTAGTCCCTCGTTAAAGTTTGTTTATTATAATTATGGCTAGTGCTTGCAGCTGATGTAACCTACGTTCTGATTGGTTAGGTGCTAGGCCATTATTCTCTGGTAGTGCCCACTAACCAATTACGGATTATGCAAAAACAAAAGAAAACAACTTTTATCTATTTTTTTACAATAAACAACTTATTAATCTCGAACGTTAGGTCCTCACAATGTAAAACCTTGGTCATTATGAGAAGACCTCAGTTTTAGGCTTTCCCGTAAAGACCTCACTCCCGGTCAATAAGTAGTTAATATCCTGCTTTTGTCTTTTAAGGTTAGAGATGAACTCTTAGTTCAAAAGCGAGGAATGTTTGAACAAGAGTTAGACAAGGAAGTCAAGGTACTATGAAGGGTTCTGAAGGAAACTTGCAGCTATTCTGTAGTGCCATAAATTCCCATCCTTAAAAAAAGAGTAGTTCAAAACATGATGTAAAAACATGTCGTCTGAGATGATTCTCTAGCTCTAAGAAAGAATTGAGCAAGAGTAGAAGCACTCATAGTCATTCCAGTATTGGCGTAGATTTCCACTGTAAGGGCTGTTGAAAACAAGCAAACATGTTGTCTTAGATAGTTTTTATACCCCTTTCACGCGAACACTGTTAGTTAAATGCTGGCTTTTTATACTGGCATGCATGTGCTTTTGTTGTAGTCAGCTCTTACAATCCTATTGTCGGAATTTCATTGGCTATGTTCCACTTATCCTTGCCAACCTTGTAGGGTGTATCACCGTTTGCTGTAGTAGACAACTCGTTGTGCGGTATTTAGTCCCACAGTCAGCAAACCCAGATATATCTATCCTTAATGCAGCCTAGTCCCCAAGTGTTCTCGGCTCGGTCAAACCCAACTGTCAGCGGTGACGTCACCGGGAGAGACTCCTTTCCAAACTTCGCGCGGACAAGGGGGCAAGAGGGAACGCCTAGGGACTTGGCTGTACTTGTACTTGTACTTGGCTGTACTTGTACTTGATGTATTTCAGGGCCAATGTTTGAACAAAGTTATGTATCTTTGTTATAAAGGCGTTTCATGTTGCACAGAGGGTCTCTCAAGGGAGGAAGAAGTGCAACATAAATCCAATCTCACGTTGCCTTCTTTGTCCTCTACAGGCATTTGTTGTGAATGTGATTCAGTTCCGGAACAGCTTTGACTCACAAGGACCAGGAGTTCCAGGTGTCAGACCAGCTGAGGCTGTAACGCGACTTCATGACTTCCAACAACGTTACACTCAGTTTGAAGCTAAAAGAAAAACACTGGATTCTGTGCAGCTTCTCTTTGGTATTGTCCCTACACCTTTCCCTGAACTGGATAAAACAGGAGAGGTCAGTATTTTTAGAATGATGCAGCTCTGTTTCCTGGCTTATTCCATTGCTTGTTATTAAGGGCCAGGGCTAGGTATTTTTCCTTGATATTTTAAGTTTGAGCCTGATATTCTTTAGTAAACATGAGACCATAACTGGGAATCCAATTATTTTCTTCACATCATGGCCAACTTGAAAGGCTAGTGACACCCCTATATCCAATCAATCTGCAAATGTAAACATTGATGGGTGACCACAAACTTCTCCAAAACAAACTGTTAAGTTTAATTGCTAAACAGTTCATTTGTCAGTCGATGTTGTAGCCAAGCTGAACACTTTGGTAGTAACCTCGGAATAAACAGGTTCCATGTTACGTATTGCTATCACAGTCTGTAGTCAACACTGTGTAGTGTCTGAAGACTGTTAAAACAATTTACCTTTTCTGTTTTAAAGGAACTGGAGCTTCTTGGCCTACTTTATGGTTTGTTCCAGCAGTTTATCTCTTTTGATCAGAGGTTGGTAAAAATCTTGAAATATTTCAACTTGTCTTAAGTGTGGAAGGTTGACGAGAGCAAGTTAAAGTTGGAAGCCATGAGACAATAGAACAGTTTGGCTACTGTCTGTTTACTTGCAGGCTGAACACAGTTTGAAGGAATTGTGCCAATCTTAGATTATGCATTTCATATGTAGGCAATCTTGTAGGTTTTAGAAGAAGCTTTCTGCGTGACTTGGCTTGGTGGTCGTTTCAACACTGCAGAAATTTCCTTTTCTTAAAGGCTGAAACGCCGTCTGTTCTAAATGCCAGATCATCGTGCCCGCCACCCCAGGCACAGGGTCTAGCTTGGGAGATTATATTCAAAGCAATTTTATATTGAATTAACTAGTTTCTGCCTGTTTAGATTTAGGGATACTTTGTGGTCAGAGGTGGACCTGATAGTTGCAAACCAGGAGGTAAATTGATAAATGGATTAGGTATTCGTGGGAGAGGGAGTATGACTCCGAATGATTTTGCAATAGTTGCTGAAAATTATGTCTGAAGAACCAGCCTACGCACAGATATGTAACATGACTGTTAGAGACACATGTAAGCTAACTTGGGGTGCGTTTTTTTGGGAGCCATTCTGGACTCAGAGTACTGTAGTTTCCGCGTTCTTTCCCTGCTATTCTAATTCCGGAATCCTTAGAATCCATTCCGGTTATTCTGAGCTAGAAATGAGCAAGTACTTCCTAATTCTTTACTCGTCTCCTGCCCAACGCTGTGAGTTTTCATTCTGCTTTCAGAATAGTCGTTTTTTTATTGCCAGATTCCCACCTCTCTAGTCATCATTCTTTGTATTCTCATTCTGGAGAGCTCAAAACAACGCATCCTCGATATCCATTGCTCGCATCAGTCTCGGGCATCCCCCAGAAAGATTTCTGAAAGAAACTACGTGGGTTCAATTCTGTTGACACAGCTGAAAATATAGGCTTAGCAATTAACTTGTGACACAAATGAATGAACAACTGATAATTCAACACATTAGACTTTGGGTTGCTCTGTATAGTTTTGTTCTTCAGTGTATATAATGTGATGCCCAATTCAGCAAATAAGTTGTTCTTCGAAAATAATTCCCAGTTTTACTATTGGATGTTTCAAAATAAAAATGGCTTGATATTGACAACGATTAATAACATGAATCAATAACATCCTGGCCCTGGTTGTTCAAACTGTGGATAGCGCTATCCACCAGATAAATCACTACCCAGCGGATAAGTATTGGGAAAGCTAATTGCACTATCCACTGGATAGATATTTATCCGGTGGATAGCGCTATCCACAGTTTGAACAACCAGGGCCTGGTGTATCTGACACTCAGGGTATGTGAAGACTGAGAGAAACGACTTAAGCTTTCAATTCACTCATACGATAACTTACACAGTTTTTCTGTGTTGATTAAATGGTAGGACATACAACGTCTTCTTAAGAATCATGTTATACTGTTAACCCTTTGTTGATTTGGTGAGGAGAAGGTATATGGTCAATATTGAGACGTAAAGGGCATCTGAACATTGACTGCATACTTTGTAATTATCCAGATGGAGCATTACTGGCAGGAGTGTCTTCGCTTACCGCAAAGGATACAAGAGTGGGATGCGTACAAAGAGATGAGGGATGCCATCAAACATTACTTAGATGTGTTCCCAATTCTGCACAAACTCAACTCTAAGGTGCACAACATTAACCTTTGAATTTTTTTACCGTTGCGTTTCTGGCAGTCACACACAAGCTAAGGTTGTGCAAATATTGAAAATGAATCGCAAGACTGAAATTTATAGAGCTTCTTGTTATTTTGTAGGAGATTCGAAATCGTCATTGGCTGCAAGTTATGAGCGTGACAGGGTCATCTTTCCAGCTTGAAGCACACATCTTTAAACTTGTCCATCTGTTGGACATAGGATTACTTCAGTAAGTGGCAGTTATGTAGCTTCGCCCACACGGGACCACTCTGAGTCTCTGTTCCTCTTAATGAGCCATACATATGGCAGCTAATCATTTTGTTTAATCAATGATTACAGCTGTAGACATTCCCTGTAGATCACACCCTTAAAAAACTAGTACTTAACGTTAAGGATATAGTACCTTTGAGGTGAACATGGTTTCCACGGGTTTTCTGGCTTTTACGCTCTTGTTATTGGGTAGCTTTGTTACATAATTGTACATTCAGCACCTAGAATTTCCTGATTCAGTCTTTCAGTTGTTTTTGCGTAGAGGGGGACACCGATTTTTGTTGAATTCTTGTAATGACATTTCCTGTCTTTTTTGTAGGCACCAGGCAGCTATTGAAGAAATCTGCAGATGTGCCAGCAGAGAACTGGAACTTGAGGCAAAAATGAGGAGCACTGAAGAAGAGTGGACAGAACAGGTGGAGAATACCCCTCCATATATACTACTCACGTACTTCAGGGACTACCCTTATACACTTCTCACACTACATTCTTCTAACTTGTACTTTGGATAGGTTGCCCTCTTGTATTACTTACACCAGGGCTGTCATTAAGGGCCGGGCGCCGGGGATTTTCCCCTCGTATTTTGAGATACAATGTATATCCCCGGCTACTTTGATATAACACCAGCACGTTGACTTCACTACAGCAACTCAAATCCCTGGCTATTTTTTGTATATCCCCACCTACTTCAAAATTAGTGGTACCCCTGTGCAAACTTAAACACTGGTGTTAGCTGAACTACTTCCATAGTTCACTGGAAATGTACTGCATATACGTTTACATACACAATACTCAACCATTTCCTTATATTCAAATACTCGTTTCAACCCTAAGCTTGCTCATGACAGTTGTTTAATTATACTTGGCATGGTATTTAGGTTCTTACATTTGAGAATTTCAAGAACCGAGGTCAGGTGTGCTTAAGTCACAGTAATACCGAACATTTATTGGACCTTTTGGAGGATGCACAAGCCACTCTTGCTCTGATGCTGACCTCACGGCATATAGGGCCGCTCCGCGATGAAGCAGCGGCTTGGGCTATCAAGTTAAAGGAAATAAGTGAAGTCTTGGAACAGGTGTGTGAGTTAGAGGGAAGCTAAATACCTCATCCTACCAGTTTTCAATACCATCAGTAGCTTTTGTCACTTTTTTGTCATCAGTATCAGTCTTATATACTGTATACGTTTTTGTCTGTTGTAGGCATATGGTGTAAGGTTCTGAAGTAATTTGTTGTTACTATTCTAGTGGTTGACAGTCCAGGATTTGTGGCAACATCTTGAAGAGGTTTTCAGTCATGGTGGAACAGCAAAGGTAACATATCAGTGAGCAATATATGGTGCCCTAATCAACCTGTTTGTCCAACCATCAGTCTTCTGCCTTGATACTGCTTTGATGGTGGTGAAATTGTAAAGGAGTAATTAATAACCTAACTGCATTGACTTGGTTGGTCTATATTGGGAAAAACATCGACCAATACAGAACGCTTGCCGGTTCAGTGACGATAACGAAATCGGTAACGGTAACAGATAATGGTTACGGTAACGGTAACGGTAACGGTAACAGTAAAGGCAACGGTAATGGTAACGGTAATTAATGGTGACGTTTTTGGTAACGATAACGATTACGATATCGTTAAGATGATGATAACGTTAACGATAGCGATTACAAGTAATGGGAAAGGGAACGGTAATGACAGCAGTGATAGTAGCATTAATTAAACATTTCGGCTTCCCTGTGGCCAGGACCTTTGCGAATGCCCACTGAAATAACTAAATTAATCTTTGTAGGATCTTCCTCAAGAATATAACCGTTTTGCAAGAGTGGACAAGAGCTACATGAAAATGATGAAGAGAGCTTATGAAACAAGAAATGTCCTACAGGTAATTTAGTCCCACATAATTGTTTCAAATTGTACATGCACTGACTGCAGCTTTTTCTTCACTTACCCCGACACTGTTGTCTTTGTCTTTGTCCTTAGTGTTGTGTTGGTGGTGACGTGCCCAAGAGTCAAATGTTAAAGCACCTGGGTGAGGAGTTAGAGATTTGCTTCAAGTCACTTGTTGGATTCCTAGATTCAAAACGCAAGGTAAGGCAGACATAAGAAAACCGTTTAGGAATAAATCTCTTGGTAATACTATTGGAGGGTAGGTGCTGTAAAGGTAGCAACAGAGGAGGGTAGCAATCTCTTCAGTGGTAAGGAGGTCACCATGACAACCGTGCCACAGCCCACTACCAGGTATCTGTCAACACAACAACCGGTGTATGGAATGAATACATACTTATAATGTGGTAGGGAGGGAGGGAGGGAGGGAAACGAAGAAAGCAAAGTAGCAAAGCAAATTGAGCTAAAGTACATGGGAATGCCCCTGCAAACCTCCCTAGGGCCCCCCACATCGCAGCACTGCACTGACTTGGTCTTAACCTTGCCGAAATTACATTTAACCTCGTGAATTGAATAGTTAAATCTGGGTTTTAAAGTTGTTCCAGTAGCGGGGGAAACAGTAAGTGGTATAATTATATTACTTTGTCGTCTTATAGGTTTTCCCACGCTTCTGTTTTGTGAATGATCCTGTTTTGCTAGCAATCCTGAGCCAGCCCTACAGTTTGGATTCTGTGAAACCCCACTTGAAGTAAGTGATGAAGCTGCTCGCTCAAAATTTACAGTGACGGTAAACAAATTTAGTAAGGAATAGGTTTCTTATACTTGCTGTAATGGTCAATTTGCCTTCCAATGTAGCTAATGTGTTGATTTTAGCAGCTGCCTTGTAAACCCATTGTCCTAGTGTATATCAGTATATCATTATCATGTTCACACATTTGCCTTCCAATGTAGCCAATGTGTTGATTTTAGCAGCTGCCTTGTAAACCCATTGCCCTAGTTGATATCAGTATATCATTATCATGTTCACACGCATGTAGAATATTTGACTTTGTAAGAATATTATACCAACAACAAGTACGTTCTTTTTGAACATCAAGGTCACATCTAGGGTATTCAAAACTGTTGTTGACGTATTCAGCACTCAACTGAAAGTTCTGTAAATTAACGTTGCCATAAACGTACAATGACCAAAAAAACCTATTACGAACAGATTCTTATTATGTCATTAAATTACCATTTTGCCTCTGATTTTATTTTATTCTTTAGATGCCTCTTTCACAGTGTCCACGATGTGAAATTGATTCAACAAGAACCAGAACTACTTTCAGTCAAGAAAAGTGCTATGCTCAGCTCGTGGAGAAACAGAAGTGCACGAGAAGACGGTAGCTCTCCTATTCCAAGCTTTGATTCTGGAAGATTCAGAAAGATTTCTGACATTGTCGTCCAGGCTACAAAAGAATCTGATGCGAGTGTGCGGCAGTCAAGCATGCTTGCCTCAAATTCTGATGTACGCCATGGAGAGCTTGACTGGCATAGCCATCTGCCAAAAAGGGTGGCAGTAGCTGTAGTGTCAGAGCAAGGAGAGACTCTAGAACTGAAGACAAAGGTGATTGTTCAGTCGTGGTTTTGAATAGTATTTGCATAATTTTGTTTCATGAAGGGAACACATCATGCTCGGAAAAACAAACAAAGTCACCCCACTCCCCACTGTGGTCCATTGGGTGGGGAGGGGGGGGGGCATTTGAAACTGATTCAGTAGATAGGCCCTCTTGTCCCCTACTTTGACCTTGACTTGTTTATTTAAAATGTTTGTAGGTATGACTGGGATACTGGACCTATTAGATTTTTGATCCCTAGAAAGTGATGTTGTAGTTGAACCAATGAATAAAGAATTTGCTAACGTATTAAAAAAAAGGACAAACGACGTATAAATGAAGACTTACTGGAAAAGCGTAGTATTTGGGTTGAAATACCTAATAAAACGTGGTTGTAGTGTAATGGTACAGAATTTTCACGTCAAAACTTTGTTGAAAAAAGAAGAACAGCTATTGAAAGACTTAATTCTCTGCTAATTTTATGGTTGTTTTCCAAAATTGAATCACGAGATGTTTCTGTTGCCCTGATCATGAGGCCTACAAGTCCTATTCTGTCAGTGTTCGTTTTGACAGAGAGGAACATATTGGTGGGAAGACCCTTAAAGACTGCACAAAAGGGCTCAATATGTCATAAAGAGAACAGTGAAGCTCAAACTTCCATGTGCGGTGTGTTTTAATGATTTACCTTGTACTTTGAATTGTTTCCACGTTGTGTTGCTGTAAGGTTCCTCTTGTGTCTGGTGTTGACACTTGGCTGGCTGCATTACTGAAGAGTATGAATGAATCTGTTTATTCGCGCATTGTGGATTGCATTCAAGATATTGAGGCAGGACAGAGCATTGAAGAGTGGATTGCGAAGGTAAAGTTTAATACAATTTAGCTCTGTGTGCTCCGATTGGATGCTCAGTCTCCGATGATCTCGGCTTTTGCGTTCACAAAGAACTATTCCGTCTCTCAAAAGCACGTTATAAGTACGATATCTCACTGCCTTCCTAGCATCAAGGAAGATATTCTAATGTGCATTTCTTTTTGTTAGTATCCCTCACAGGTCTGCAGGCTAGGACTACTGTTTGTTTGGACAAAAGAGTGTGAGGCTGTAAGTGAAAATTGTCAATTTGTTTGTGGTGCTTGGTCGTAAAGCTTGAATCCAAAAAGCTGTTTGTACTATTGAAATTTGTTTGTCACGCTTACTGTAATGATCAGCTAACCTGCGATCAGGCCCAATTGTACCGTCGCTCTTATGTCATCTTATGTCGGCGCTCGCTACAATTGGGCCTGATACAAAGTCTCACAGGACTCCGTGTCTTCGCCCAGAATTTGGACGAAATCTGATTGGCTGATTCAAGAACCGGATGTCACTAAGATGCGTGTTCGCGAGGCTCTCGCGAAAGAGCCGCCATTACGGACAACGAGTTATCTCAAGTTGGTTTTAAAACACAAAACAGTAGAGCCTGTCTACTTTTTATCTAGCGGAGAGGGAAAAGTTTATTAGTTTTGCTTTGAGGTACATACTGGATTCATATGAAAGATTCGCGAAATGATCTTCATGAGGAATGATAAAGACGAAGCGTCCAGACGAGTTTCCACTGATATATCTGTTATTCGTCTATTTCGAACATTTCCTTCCGCGAAAGCCTGACAACGGACTTGGAAGCTGACTGGTTTGTATTCAATAACAATTCAACGAGAAGCAAGACATATCCAAGCTTTGATAAATAAAAGATCAAGGACACATTGGTTTCAATGTCAGGATGCAAGAGAAAATACTCGTATTCAATGTACAAACATTTTGAAAGGTTCATGTAAGCTCAGGTGATGTAAGCGTAAGTTCTTTTTAATTTGTATTGTACCAATTGTACCATTTTTGTTATCGCAACACTGTCAATGTTTTAAATCGCTTAAGGCCGTAAAGCTATGTATTATTGTTTGTATGTACATTCGCCTCTGGAACAACAACAAAACACTGTTGGTTAATTCACAGTAGAGGCTTCTCGATCTCCAAATTAAATTTAAGTTTAAGACTTAACTTAAGCTTAATTCGCTTTATTTGTTTAATAAATGAAACCCCAAAATTGAGTACATCAAGACCAATAGACCAGCCTGTGCTTATTCATTTGTTCAAACTAAAAATAAAGGTACGAATACTACGAAAGCTTAAAATCCCGTTTGTCCACAACTCACACTCTCGACTCTTTGCAAAGTTTCTTTACCATTGTATTTCGAGGGGAAGACATGAAGTAGGGTTATCTGAAGAGATACATGTACCTAAGAATATAAAGTAAATACATCGACAACTGTAAGCTTAAATCACCTTCCTTCGATTAGCCGAATCATCAGTTGTGTTTCATAACCAAAACAAAGATATCATCATCACATAGGCTTTCGAATCACATATCACCTTTCCCAGTGTTCATAAAATTTGTTAAAAGCGCTTCCTTTGGAACGAAAACCACTATTATTCCCCAACAACAATGAATCATGCGGAACACGACGTTCTCAAAACAAAAATGGCGTCTTGTTTATTCCTCTGCACTTCACGCGCGAGAACTCGCGAGTAGCACGTAACCGAAGTAATTTTAATTGGCTGATTTCGGAAAATGTCAATCAATCAAAAAAGTGGGCGGTAGACGCACCGTAGAAGACTTGTATCAGGCTCTATTTTTCGTTTCGTCCTTCCCGCGGGAAAGGTCTACCAACGAAACGAAAAAAAGAGCCTGATCGCAGGTTATGATCAGCTGGCAGCTTGATTTAAGATGTCTTGCAGTTTATATTTTGTAGACTTTGTCTGATCAAGCTGTCCTTGTTATAGTGTGGTGATATGTGTTGTGAAACGTTCTGATATAAATGCTTTTGACGTGATGTGTATCTTTTTATACACACAGGGAATTGGAGACATTCGCATTGATCGCAAAGCATTGCCTAATGCGTCTCGCCGGTTCTGGACCCTTATCAGCAAACTGCCTAATCTGCTGTCAAAGGGCTCGTGGAAACACACCGACTCTCCAATGACTGCATATCATAAACTACGCCTTGAGTCATTGGTCTCGGTACGTATAAGCTACAAATATATAAAGGAGGAACAAATAAATAAAACTTAATTTAGCGCTGGCATCTTCACAGAAAGGCCAATGTAAACAGATCGAATTAGAACCTGGGGGGGGTGGAGGAGGGGGAGGGGGAGGGGAGCTGACAACTCTAACAAACGTTGATTGAGTAGCACTATGTTTAACTTAATGTCTTCCCGGAAATTTGGAAGATCCGGTGACATTCGCATACAAATATCAAACTTCGCCTTTATTTCCTGCAATATCTCGGAAATATGTTACAATGTATTTGCCCCAGATAAATTCCCTAGTCTCCCGATCCCGATGCCCGGCAAAATCTTCAGATTTCCGGAAGAATGTTGTCTTTCTCCCGAAACAAGCCTTCTTAGAGTTGTTATCCCCCGTGGAGTACCCCGTCCCGGCTAAAAACCTCTCGGAGAAGAGTAGACTACCAACAACAAACTTAATCCATGTACTTGTAACGCTGAGACTGGAGATCGAACCAGGGCCATATTGGTGGGATGCAAGTGACCTCAACAGTAGATGAAACTGTCAGTGAATTAAATGAGTACCTTTGTCAGTTTTCTGACCATTCTGTCTAATATGTTTTGTGCAGCAAGGGATGTACTTGAGAGATGTTCTTGAAGATCTCAGTCGACGCAAGCTCAGAGATGTGGTGGATTTTGAGTGGAAGAGGAACATTAGGTTCTATGGGACAGACAACAGCCGGGCACCTGGTAAGTTAACTGAAGAAACAGGGTTTTCGTCAGGTGACTTAAGCAAAGCAGGTGGAGATGTATGGCCGCGAAAATAATTATTAGCAGCAGCGACGTTTTGGCGCACAGTTGCTAGCGACTGAGCCGCTGACAGGCAGCGAAAATCGCTGATCGACGGCTGAAAGGAAAACCCAGAGAAGAGTGTTTAATAGGGGTGGAGGATTATGTCAGCTGAAATATTATTGAACTATCAGATCTTGGGGGCGCGATCGACCACCGACGATGCAGATGTGCGGTTCCGTCATGTTTGTAGGGTCTTCAATATTTGTTAGTGACAATCATATTTAACAAGGCTTGTGACAAGAACAGATGGATGTGGTCATCCTGTAAGAAAAAAAAAGGGCTGGTTACATCTTATTGTAGAAGAATTCAATACAGGTGAAACCATTAAGTTTGCCCTTTTGTAGCATTGCTTGGTAGCTCAGTTTGGATATCTCTCTGGGAGTCCTCTTTCGACAAACCATTCCCTCTGCCAATTAAGAATGCTGACTCTAATCATTGTGTTCGTGTAAGCATATTTATACAATAGACGGTTTACGCCTAGCATTTGATTGGTCTAGAGGAGTATAGATGCACGAGAGATGTCATGAGTCAAAGGAAATAAGAAGAAAAGGTATAAAACAAAGCTTCCAGTGCATTTATACTCAGAAAACGCACGGAGAACGTCAAATCGTGGTTAAGAACATCAGTCACTCTGCTCGCCTGCGACGCCATGTATCTGTGCGTTATTAGAGTACACACGTGCTGCCAAATATTTTCTGCCAAATGGACTCTATTTGTTACGTTTATGACGTTTACAGGCAGAATACTATCGTCCCATTCAATACCTTCTCTGGAAGGAGGTATGAGCCGCCCTTTGTCAACAGAGCCCCCTAAGATTGCCACAGATGGTAAAGAGAACAGTGAACTTTACATCCACATGTTGGACTCACAGCTGCCTTATGGACATGAATTCTATGGCTGTGATGTTTCTCTTGCACTCACGCCCATGACTGAGAGATGTTTCTTGACCTTGACTCAGGTAATAAGTGGCTGATTGGCTGACTCTTTGTAAGCTTGTCATTTAGGCTGCTTGATGTCTCGTTACGCGATCAAAGAAATAACCCTTCTGCAAGATTTTTCTATTACAAATTGTAATTGCATAGATCTTAAACACGTGTTTGTATGATTATGGCAGTTGAACTAAGGCCGAATGAGGTATGTTCAAGTTCTTTAAGGCCGAATGTTTGTGCAGTATTTGTCTGCACACCGGCTCACCAGGGATAAATATCCCATTTGCCTGCCTGGCTTTATATTTTGGAAGTTGTGGAGTTGTGTTCAAAATACTTCCACTGAAAGATAATTACAGGGGTTTCAGTAGTTTTTAGCAGCAAGGTTATTATTCTTCACAAGCGGACAATTCTTCTTGACAATAAATCACTACGTCTACAGCCAGCCATGAATGATGGAATGGCTTCAATTCTGCTAGCAGTAATTATGCATTTCTTTATAAAAAGTCTGTAGAATCAAAACTTCACGCTAGGGTGTTGACCCAGCCGGGTTCAGGGGATTCGTCGTTTTGTTGGACTGTTCTCTCACCTGACAAGTCTAACTGGGCGCTCACTAGTTAAAACAATGTAAGTTACATTTGATTCATACTTGCCAGGCTATTTGGAATTTCTGTGGAGGCTCCCTTGTTGGACCAACTGGAAGTGGAAAAACAGAGACAGTGAAGGTACATATACAAACATTCCGAACTCGCGATGCTAGTCTCAGTAGGCAACTTGGGACAGCACTGAGGAGAGGAAAATAAATTGACCTCTCTGTCATGGTGAATATTTAGGAATTAACAAAAAGATAAATAGAGCAACACTGACATTTGTGGCATATAAAAGTACGTTGTTGTAGGGAGGTGTGATCAAGTTTTATTTGTTGTAAGTATAGAACTGGTCAAAAATCAAACTTCACTTCTATGCTTAGCGTATGTAGCCAGGTTATGGACCCAACTATCTTTTACTCTAATGAACCAGTAACAAAACATCATTTCAGATGACACTGCCTATTTATTTTTCTAGATCACGGTGCACCATTTGTGGTCTCTGTACATGTATTATGTTTATTGTGTTAGTGCAGTGCTGCTACTGCGTCTTACTTGCAGATGATGGAATTGCAAATTTATCAAATATTAACAGTTTACTGCAGGATAGTTAGTGCCATATTAAATGATTAATTGTGGTTGATGTTTCAACTCGACGTTCTTTATAAAATAAAACGTAGGCAGTAGACTGTATACTGCAGACTTTAGATTGTGGACTGTACACTTTACACTGTAGGTAAACCTGGAAGATAAACGAACTAAAAGTTACAATAGGAATAAAAAAGAATTGTACCAACGAAATGCAGTTAACAAGAAATGAAGATAAAATTAATGATGTACTGACATTGTTACGGCCACTAAAAACATGATACAACTGCTTTTGACAAGAACTTAACACAACTTCGGTGAAAAACTGCGCGTGGTGCGACTGCAAAGAAATACTGCTCAAAATAACGAGAAAACTAAGGTTTATATGTAGAGTACGACGTTATTACATGCACAACACAACGAGACTTAAATAAAGGTGTAAATTCCAATGAACGGTAACAACCCGGAAAGAAAGTGTGAAACACAAACACGAAACATCAATGAACAGGCCACAAGAAATGCTGATTAACATGATGTGGAAGCACTAACTCGACACTACTAACACCAACCACACACTAATTAACGGTAATAAATCAAGGAAAACGTTTTCTGTCTTAGAGAATTAAGAACATCCACTGCTGCATTCATATATGTACACTTAAAAATTGTTTGTGTGTCAAACGATTTTCTATGGCACACCGCGCCGATGGCTGCCGTTGTAGGTCTGTTGAAGTGGCTCTATTTAGGTAACCCTGTCAGGCAATTCAAAGGATTCCCAAATGCTACCTTATGGCTTCCTGGTTTTGTTAGTCTAACGTATAATAAACCTTGCGACACCTGGTTAATTACCCTTGGTGTTCGTGACAAACAGGTCCCCTGATTCTCACAAACATTAATGATAATAAATACAGGAACATCGCACAAATGTGAGTTTATACGAGTTGACACTAAAGGTTTGTACTCTGGGTTTAGATTCAGCAATGTTTCCATTATTTTTGTTGAAGGGCCTCGCATCACTGCTAGGTCGCTATCTGGTCACCCTCAGCTGTTCTCCTAGGATGTCCTCAAGTGGAGTTGGAAAGATCATTGTCGGCTTGGCTGAGGTAGTTTTATATTTGTAGAAATTTGGATGTAAAATGATCCAGATGGTGACGTTTTAAATCTTGTTATTTATTCTTGACATTTTTTATTCCTCACCGTGTCGACATGTAATATTTACTCTTTTTGAAAAGGAAAGCACTGTAGTTACTTGATAGGTAATCATATATTAAATGTGATATATGTGAACTGCATAGAAGTGCTTCAATAATTAGTACCGCTAGTTTATCCAGTTTGACGGCTGTGGTATGTAATATTATGTTTCTGTGTGACCGAAAAGCCGCTTATAGGTGTCCTTACCGTCCAGTTTTCCAACTGCGTAGTTGTCTCAGAGTCAGAAGCTCGCATCTTCCTCTATCCCAATTTGTGCGTTGTCTTTTTACAGCTGTTTTCATGGCATGCATGACCTCGCTGCTCGTGCTGTCTATAAATCTAAACTTAATTTACCCGAAGCTTGCTTCCGTCAAGTTCAAAGTTCTAAAGTACTCACAAGTTGAATTGTAATGTAAATACTTCATTTATCTGCCAATCTGATGGGGCTTTTTTTATCAACAAAAAATTTTGTTACTTACACAATTCTTTACAATGAAGGTGCTTTCCTACTGCCAATAGGCTAAAGGCTAATCGAGGCGTGGAAAAGAAGGATGAGACTTAAAAGCTTTAAGAAAAAGAAAAAGAAAGGAAGGAAAAAGAAACAGCAAAAAACAACGGATTATTATAATTACAGTACTGCAAGATTTATTTGATCAAATGAGAGAATTCATTATAGTCATTCTTTAGTTCCAAGTGTATCAAGAGAAGAGGCCTCTGTATCGTTGCAATTCTCTGCACCAAGGAATTGTTCATTCTTATTTTACACAGGAGGGTTGCTGGGGTCTCATGGATGAGTTTCATAGAGTGAATGTGGAATGCCTTTCAGTCATGCTATTTGAGATTCAAGCCGTGTTGCTTTCCATGAGAGGTGGACTTTCTACTTGCACTCTTGAAGATGGAAAAGAGGTGAGCTATTTTCTTTTGATCACAGCGGACTTGATCACATGGACTTATCTCTCGAACACTCCGTCTGCGACGCAGGCTACAAGGTGGAGGATAGGCCGTTTTGATCTTTCAAATTAAATCTGTCTAAATCAATACGAAAATCAACTAACAGGGGGAATTATTTGCTTTCCAGTGATTTGGATTCTTGCGCAATGTTGATGATAATATGTTGCTCTGTCAAACACATATAAATGACAAGATATTCTATTAACGAGAGACTTGTGTCAGTACTTACAGTTGGACCTTACCTATTATCGTTCTTTTTTTCTACACAGATCATTGTGAAACCAAACTTTTCTATCTTTCTTACAATTGGTACAAACGGACCTAATTTTGAGGTTCCTCCTGAACTGAGGGCCTTGTTCCGTTCTGTAGCCGTGGTGATGCCGGACACGTCGTTAATCCTAAGGGCTCATTGCGTAGGTCAGGGTTTCAAGTCTCCAAAGATTTTAGCTGATCGTCTAAAACTTGTTGGCGATGTCTGCAAGGAGCAACTGTAAGTATGTTACAATGAAGGTGCGATTTGTGGGTTTCAGTAGGGAGCAACGACGACGGGGATGGCAACAGCAACGAAGATGTCATTTCAAAATATAACTTCTCGTTTTCCGAACCCTTCGCGAGTATTGGGATTTGTTCAACTTGGAAAATACCAGCAAATTGTCCACGGAACAAATGACTATGAACGACGTTAAAGTAAGGAAAAAGAAAAAATAACTTACCGTCATACGCTGACGTTCTCAAGAAAACATAAAATTTGGTCATTTCACTTTGTTGTGCAGAGGACAGCAAAGAAATGCGCATGGAGAGCGATTGCTTTTGCCGTCCTCGTTGTTGAGGCAATAATGCGCTGTACAGGGATAACCGCATCAGTGGGGTACTTGAAATCTTCGTCCCAATGCCCGTTTAACCCTTTCCCCATGCTGTCAGCACCATTTTGGTATCTTAAAAAACGTAATTTAACGTTTTCAGGAAGTACACCGTATATGTGACAAGTGTCCTGGAAAGTTGCAAAGTGTTATGTATGATTACATAAATAAAACTGAACTGAAACTGAAGTTGTGTTAAACGTCAACCTACTCTTGTTCTTGTATGAATAGAGGTGGAAAGAGTCACCACAACTTTAGCTTGTCCACTTTTGTGGGTGTCATTCAACATGCTGGCCACAAACGTTCATCTCAGGGGCCACTCGGAAACAAACTCAACACAACACCAGCTGATTTGGCAAGGCCTTCTAGTACCCAGTCTGTGTCCACGCAATTTGGTAAGCAATCTGTTTGTTGTGTTACAAAGCAGCAGTTTGCAAGGGCATGGTGCGTTTGGAAGGCAAAACTACTCCACAGTGTTTCTGTTGGGTCAAGGTGCAGTTAAGAGTAGTGAACAGAGGCTAGTATCCTTTTTGTCACTCGTTTTTTTTCTTTCTTTCTGCGCACTCTGGGAGTGTCTTTGGTTTATTTGTAATTTGTACTCAGCAAAGTCAGAATGTGATGAGTGACTATGCTGTCATGAGCCTCACCAATTGGACCGTCATCCAATTTTGATCTCAATTGTGGTCAGGCTTTTAGTTAACAATTGGAAACTGGCTGTCCAGGAGGAATATTTTCCCATAAAAGTATAAGAGATCAACTGAATTTCACTTGAATTTCCTCTAAAAGTGGCCGTCCACAATACGCCTGGACAGCCACCTGACTAAAAGCCACAATTTGCGGCTTCAGACACTGCTTAACTGATCCACCTTTGTTGCAAATGTGAAAGATACATAAAACAAACTTTTGCTAATTAAATTTGTATGCAATTAAAAAACATTTCAATCAGTACGGCTGGTGATGGGCTATTTTACTTCATTTTACATTGCAGGCGCAGGTAAGGCAGGCCAGTTTGGACAAAAAGATAAAAAACCAACAACTCCATCAGCCCTATCCTCTGCTGCCAAACTTGAGCACGCTTTGGTGTTACAGTCGCTACAAGAATGCATTGGACCACGGCTCTCACCAGAGGTATCAACAGTTTTTCATTTGGTATCTTGCAATCTTCTGACACTTGTAATGGTAATTATCTAATGGCAGTATGTTATGAAGTCCTGTGGGCGTGTTACGTAATTCACAGGAACATTATAATACACACTAATGGAGTCCATTTGAGGGAAATTGTTCAATTTCTGTTTTTAAGTGTAGATCTCAGGCTTCGTGTACGCCTGTACGTCTTTAGATGTTTCCTTTTAACACCTGAGAGTATTTGCTGAGGCCTTAGAAAGCTACTGAACATTATTTAACATGGTGGAATTTAACTGTGGCTGTCACTACCATTGTGTTGTGTTAGTGATTTGACGATGGAAGTGACAATGATGAATGTGATAAACACGTAGGGCCAGTTATTTAGGTGAAGTTTAGATGAGGTTTATCAAGTGCACGGTCTTACTAGATATCAGTCTGGCCAACCCGAACAGGTAGGCCTTATTCACCATAATTGAAGTATTGCAGCAACCTCGTTCTACGGGACGGGAAGAAAAGAGACCTTGGGAACGAGGTTGATATAGCAGGATATGTCACAATTTACAAAAACCTTTATTTCCTTTAAATAACCCCGTTATAATTAGAATCAAATGAAGAATGATCGTCGCAGTTATGATCGCAATTTTTGCAATTGCGTAAAGAAGCCTGAAAAAAATTCAGGACTTCAACCGGGCTTGAACCCGTGACCTCGCGATTCCGGTGCGATGCTCTACCAACTGAGGTATGAAGCCACTGGCGTTGGGAGCAGGTCAATGTTGGGTTCATATTCATATTCAAAATTGACCTGCTCCCAACGTCAGTGGCTTCATAGCTCAGTTGGTAGAGCATCGCACCGGAATCGCGAGGTCACGGGTTCAAGCCGCTTTATTCAACTTATTAATAATTCATAAAGGAAAAACAAAGGAAATGTTTCATTAATCGATGGCTGTATACAACATTTTCCTGATCTACATAAACTTTTGGTTCGATTTTTCTATGTTTAAATATGTTTAAATGTCCATTACTACAAAATAATCGATGAATATGAACACAGAATGATGATGTTGAATAAGTAGTTTACAATATTTGCATCAGTGTTGTACCACATCTACAAACTCTAGGCTTCGCCTGGAGTTTGTAAATAGTGATACAACACTGCTGCTCATATTGTTAACATTACTTAACCCTTAGGTGTGGCATCTTGTTTCTTCTAGGAGCTGAACATCTTTAACATGGTTCTGCGGGATGCGTTCTACAGTCTCCCCAAACCACCTGTTCCAGCATACCACATCACCAAAGTAGTTCAAGATTTTGAAAGCGTCCTTCTGTCACACACCAGGGAAAAAGGTTTTGTTCCCCATCAGCCGTGGATTGGAAAAATACACCAGCTGTGGACACTGTCAAAGGTTCACAGAGGTACTAGTTTATTTCAGTAGTTTTGAAATGAGTAAGTGTGTTATGCATCATGATGTGAATTTTGCTTAGTTTGATAGGCCAGGTGTATTTTGGGGAATGGAAAGCTGGGAAAATAGTTCATTCGGGTTAAACTGCAATGGAAAGCTGGAAGTGTCGAAAACGTTGTGCAGAACAACAGATGTTTGGGTTGGCTATGGACTGTGGTCTGTAATGGTTGAAGCGACATTCTGCAGAGCTTCGTTGTCTTACAAAACCGGAAATTTATTCCAGTCCGTTCTCTTTGATATCCACGTAATGACCGCCTTTTGGCGGCCTGGAAGTATCTTATATGCAGGTTGTTTTTAAGAAACAAAACAGAGCTTGCAAAATGAAAAACCTGTATGACAGGATGGTAGAGGATTACAAATCATAACCTCGGCTTCACACCGTCTTGCGCATTTCTTATGTATACTAAAAATATTATTGGTTTTGTTCTTTTAATACTTAGTAGATACCGTACGATGACCAGAACCAGGTTTTCTGAGCCCGCGAGAATGAGCACCCCCAGCAAAACATTGTTTTAACGAAAACCGCTGGTCAGCAACCTTCCGTCGCCGTGTGAGCCACGAATCATCGTTATTCTTACTGCGTTTTTTCCTTTTCTGTTTTGACATTTTTAGGGATCATTGTGGCTGGACCACCGGGTACTGGAAAATCATCCTGCATCGCAGGACTTGTCGAAACCCTCAGTGAATGTTCCCTCATTAAACACAAAAACACTGGATCTCAAATGCATTCTCACAAGTTGCAAAGAATCAATCCGCTGGGAGTGGCTGATCCTACACTCATGTTTGGTAAAGTGAACGCATCATCTGATTTTGAAGACGGCATATTCACAGCTTTCTTCAGGAAGGCAAACAAAGAACATAGTGTTCACAAGATGACAACATGGATCTGTTTAGACGCACCTTTGCATCATGGATGGGCTGAATTTCTAAGCAGTGCTCTGGATAAAGGACAAGTAATAATTTGTTTTGTGTGTTCTGTGGATTTCAAGAATGTGCAGTTGCGTTATTTTACGGTTAAAAGTCTTAGCGTTTGTTGTGTTTTTGTTTTTGTGTGGCTATGAGTTTTGAACGATTTCAAAGTAACGTGATTAAATTTGTATTATACGCTAAAATGTTTATGAGAGTTATTGCAGAGGCTTTATAGGCATATGCTATGGCGAGGAGAGTAATTCATATGAAAATGAACGATTTGCTAAAACTGGTGAAAAGATTCTTTGAACCGAATTCATAGCGTTTGTGTGTGGCTTCATACCGCAGTAGTTTATGGAAAAATGTGAAACGAACTCAAAAACAGTCTCAGTTTTTCCACCTGATATGCATTTTATTTTGGTAACTCTATGACATTTTGCTTTCTCTTTTAGTATCTAAACTTGCTGAATGGCGAGAGGCTGTATCTATCAGAGAACGTCAAGTTGCTCTTTGAGACTGATGATTTGACAGATGCTTCGCCGAGCACAGTTTCCCGATGTGTAAGATTTGTACAGATGTACTTTTGAGCGGTTTTCAATTCAAAATCGAAAGTAATCAATCAATCGCGACTTGCACGCCTGCATTTTCCCGCGCTTCACGACGGTTACATGTAGTTGCTTCGAATTCTGATTGGCTCATTGCTCATTGCATTTTTTCGATCTGTTGTGATTGGCTGTAGTAATTGGTTTGGTTTTGGCTTTAAAAGCTGCCCTGATATGTAATCAGTTAAAGAATTAAATGCGGAAATTTGATACCAGGAGAAAGCTACCTCTGCTCTTCCAATCTTGCTACGTAAAGTAGTGGAAATTTACTCATGGACATTGCGTTCTATTAGTATGATGTCTATAGTGTAGGTTAGTTGATTCCAACTTCAGTGATTCTTTGATCTTCCTTGTTCGGAGAGGGATCTCCCGTTTCTACTGACACTTGCCACTTGAGTCAATCACATAAAGATAGCAAGGTATTGTTGCCTTGTCGTAGCTGTTGTTTGCATCATCATACAGCCTTCTTTACATAAAACTACCAATTTGAAGTCTGCATAGAAGACATTTCGTTTCTCACTTATTTTGAATTTTTTTGTGTTGTATCTACTAGAGGCTCAAATACCATTTATCTCTGTGGTCCAATTTGCCGTAAGCAAGACATTTTTGAATACTGGGTTAAATAGAAAACTGTGTTCACAAATGGATTCGCCATACCATTGGGTGTTTTGCAAAGACTTGCACTGAATGTGGGCTTCTGCAAGATATATGTCTCTTTGTCAGTACAATCGTGAAGTTCTTATGCTATAATTCCTCGATTTTGAATGAGATCACCGATTGGTTTGCTAAAATTATTCGTTGAGGCGAACCTAGGTTGTCAGTTTAATCCAAGACTTAAAAGTCTAACTTACACAGCATGTTCTGCTACCTTGCTGGTGGCATTACAAAACTTATGTTAAATCTTTGTAAGGTAGTACGAAGTAAGATTATTTTTCTGTGATTGTTTTCAGGGCGTAGTCTACATGGATGAGAGTGTGTTAGGATGGAGGCCATTGGCAGAAGCCTGGCTGGTTAACAGGTCTCCCCAAGAAAGCCATGTAAGCAATTTCGAATATTTTAAAACCCTCCTGTTACAAACTTAATCATAAAAATTACAATTTCCTCGACTGTGATTGGTTTCAAAAAAACTCCTGTTTTCCACTAATTCACTCGCCAAGTTGTTATTGGACAGGTTGTCATTGGACACTTTGTTATCGGACAGTTCAATAAGCCAGTCACATTCAAAGTAGTATTTTAAATCAACCAATCACATTCAAAGTTGTGGTTTAAATCAACCAATCCCAATCTTGGTTTCAATACGCTTCCTTTGTCAATCTTTTAATGCAAAATTTCCCTTCCTTTTATAACTTGGCAAATTCTCCTTATCATCACCATCGAAACTGTATGGCGAGCAGTGTGGAGAATGTGCATTCTGATATTCATGTTTAATTTAAGGTTAACTTTGTGGCTCCTTCTTCAGTGTTTGCAGAGAGCGTTTAACAAGACAGTGGATGTCATCTCACAATTTGTCCAGTACGAAGCAAGGTTTGGGATAACTGTTTCTATCTGCAGATGTATTATAATTTAGAAAACAGTCCTTAGAAAATACGCGCGTTGATTGGTTAGAAATCGTGTTTCTATAACTCGATAGAAACACGATACAAACTAGCAGGAGCTGTTGACGTAATGATGACGCGAGCAAAGAGAATTTACATCAATTTTCGTCGCGGTGTTTTCTAAAAGAAATAGAAAACATGTTCTCCGTGTTTCTATGTTTGTTCTCCGAAACTTCCACTCGTGTTGCTATTACTCGATAGAAACACGGTACATGTTTTCTATTTCTTAAATATCAGGTTTATGATGGAGCAAGATTTAAATGAAGACATCCATAGTATTCGTTGACTTTTCCATTAAAAAGTGTATGAAACATTGTGCAGTGTATGGTGGAAAATTAACGAGCTTCAAACGCGAAGTCAGGGTAGTCTTGCTCACCATAGAAATCATTTGTTCAGAGTGTGAATGTTTTGTGCAGACAAAAATAAGTTTCTTCGTGCATCTAGCAACATATGTGTTCTTTGTTTTTGACTCTTTACCTTTTTTACGGACAAAAACATTACAAAATACATACCGTCAGGAATTATTCACTATTTACCCGGCTAACCACATGAGAGGAAGAAAGGACGTGATCAAAGTTCCGGATAATTAAGTAAACACTGGTTTGCTCAACATTGCTGGTTTTGTTTCTTTCACAGACCATTTATGAAAATTTGTGAGGTTGGACTGTTTCACACATGTCTTGCAATGTTAAAGGCTCTACTCGAGGTAAGGAGTTTACAAAAGTTATACACACGCGTCAACATTGTTCAATAAGACCATTGGCAACCGTCTTAATAAAACATGGAGATTTCCTCTTCGCATACTAAACGTCGTCGTCGTTTGTCGTCGTGGTTGCTGTCTTCGTGGTCGAGGTCGTCGTCATCGTCGTTGTCGTTCGTCTTCGGCTTCGTTGTGGTCGTCGTTCGTCGTCGTGATTGTTGTCGTCGTTGCTGTCGTCGTTCGTTGTCGTCGTCTTCGTTATTCGTCGTCGTTATTATGAATATGATTTAATTCATCCTTTTACCGTTTTCGTTTTAGGGCAACACTGATATTGGTGGTGAACTTCATATTGAGAGGTTGTACCTGTTTTCTCTGATCTGGTCATTTGGAGGACTTTTAGATGAAACAGACAGAAAGAGGTTCAGTGAACTTCTTCTCTCCCTTACCAGTGCACTCCCAGATTATGATCAAGAAATCTCTGTGTTTGATTATTATGTTGATGAGTCTGGCGAGTGGGATCCTTGGCAGTCAAGGTTGGTGCAGTTTAAGTATAGGAACGTGGCACGTAAAGTATTTGAAAAAGGACTGGTTTTGTTTGTTTTCATCTTTTGTGCTGATGACAATCTGTCATATGTGATGATAACAGGTAGTGTTGGTAATCCGGATCCGGGAATTGTACCTTAAGGAGACTGTGTATGCTAGTTCTATAGGCAGATACCCTCGTGCAATTCAGACAAGGAAATTAGATATTTCGATAGTTCTGCTGCTGCAATGCATCACCTGGCCCTAGTTTTTGCCGGGCAGTTGTGGATATTGGTTTCCTTGAATGCCCTAGTGATAGGCATAAATTATTTCAATTCTAATTAAATAACGGTTTGTTGGACCTTTGTTTTTTCAGAGTGCCCGAAGTAAGTTACTTTGATGCGGCAGATCTTCTTGGAGAAGTGTTCGTGGATACCATTGACACAGTACGTTTAAGCGTTTGTAATGTCAGTTAACACAGAGGTATACTGAAAACATGCTAGGGTGATACCTAGGAAAGGAAAAGAAATGTGTGGAAGGCAAGAATTAAGTTATACTTAAGATATTTCTCTGCGAAACCTGACATTATTTTTGTTGTTTAGATCCGTACGCGTCAGTTCATGGAGCTAGCCAGTGCTTCTGGCAGAAACATTTTGTTAACAGGGCCAGTAGGTTGTGGCAAAACGTCCCTGATTAACGACTTCCTGGACAAACAAGGTTAGAATTACAAGCTTCAGAGAGGCTCTGTGACTTACTCTTAATAGTGTAGAGATTGACGGTTGGCAAGGTTTGCAAAGGTAGTGCATGTAGGTTGTACGGCCAGGGAGAAATCGGGGAAAAACATTTTGTTAGAGGTTAGGGAAAAGTCAGGGAATTGTGTATCATTTGTTAGGATTTCCTCTGCAGACCACAATGTCCTGATTTAAGATATTGCTCGAGTGGTGTCAAGAAACCAAATTAAGATTTTGATAAAGATAAATCAACTCTACTGAATTAATCAGAATGAATCAGGGAAAGCTGAAATAGTTTGATGTGTTATTCGTTTCTATCGCTTTTAACGTTTTGCTTTAAATGCTGTTATCCAGAAGACAAGAACCAGATTGTGAAGCGTTATGTCTACTCTGGCACCTCAGGAGCAGCGTCATTACAACAATTTGTTGAGCATAATGTTTATCACAGGCAAGGTAAGATAACCTCGTAAGTCCCATATCCAGAGTGACCGAATGCTGGTGATGTTTTGTAGCCACAATCTCAACCTCGTTCCCAGGATTTCTCTTCTTTCAGGGGAAGGGAAGAAGAGAGACCCTGGGAACGAGGTTGGTCACGATCTATAATTGAATCAGTTTTGGTTAATCTATTCTTATGTAAAAAAGCATGTAATCGTTTTAAGCCTCGTGCTCCATAACAGCGACAACTTTTCACCAAAATGCTCGGAAGCATTGGTAGTTTGTTTTTCAGTTTTGTGACAGAAACTTTGCAATGTGATGTGATCTGTTTTGGGATATCGTAAACCACAATATTTTCCGTTTTTAGGTTTCGTTTATGGAGCGAAGAAAGGAAAGGTACTCAACATGTTCATCGATGACCTAAGTCTTCCAAAGCCAGATGAGTTTGGCGTACAGCAGGTTAACGAGGTTTGTTACACTGAATTCCCTTGTTTGTACTTTGGCTATTTCCGTCACTGAGAGTAGAATTACTTAATGACTTTCTTGAAACGGTAGCTACTCCGCGTTAAGGTTTTCTCGATGTGAAGTAATACGGCCATGGAATCATTAAGATAAACGGTTTAACTATCCCAATTTTTTGTGACGTCCACTCCATTTTAGAAGCAAAACTCCCATCGGTCAATAAAAGAAACAAGATGGTAGTTTCTAAAGAAGTTGTGGTGTTGCATTGGTGGGGGAGTTGTACACAAAATTTGGTTTTGTCAACGGAGTTTCTAAAAGGGATTCTAAAAAGCTGACATTTCAAAAAAAAAATGTCCGCTTCTAGAATTCCGACCTTACGTTGGTCAATTTACATTATCAACTTCGTTGATAAAACCAAATTTTCTGTAAAAGAAAGAACTCGTCTCCACTGAGTAGTCCTTGTGGCTGATATAACGCCAGAAATTATATTTGAAATTGCATGCTCATGATCGATTAGAGAAGTAGTTAATACAGAATCAGAACATTACGTTTTGGCCCGTGAAAGCCTATGTAGAAGCTCTTTTACTTTATAACCTCACACAACCACGTTTTCCGGCTTTATGTATTAACATATTTTTGTTCTCAGCTGCTGCGGCAAGTCTTGGATGAAAAGGTCCTCTTCAACACTAAAAAGCCATTTGACCGTCGTGTCTTGGAGGGCGTCGTGGTAACGGCAGCCATGAACATGCAGTCAGAACCAGTGACCAGTGGTAACCATCAGCAAATTCCTGAGAGACTGAAGGTGAGCTTACGTGTCCAAGAAGTAATGGTGCGTTGTTATTTATAGGTCAAGTTTGTCAGCAAGTTACATAAGGAAGGCGTGGCCTCAGCAACATGGAGAATAAAACAACTATCAGCAACAAATGTACCGCAAATTACCCTGTTACTCCAAGAAAACGAAAACAGTATTGTTACTGCTCACTCTCTGAAACTGTCGCGGGAATTGTAAAGGGATGAAGTTAAGTGAAGTTATTGTTTCTTAGTGTCATGATTATGGTGTGTATCTTTCAGCGCCATTTTGCTGTGTTCCGTTTGCCTGCCCCCATGGTGGACTCTCTTTTTACTATTGTGACGTCAATCTTGGAGGTACGTTGTTAGTTAGCCTTTTTTTAGTTCTAGTGGTGTTTGAGTGTCTTCGCAGGAAATTAGCTTCCCATCCCAAATGTGAAGGAAAGACCATGCAGGGGAATGTGGAATAAATACTTTTATTCACTCCGTGCCGAGTATCCTGGACTAGCTTCTCATCCGCGCGAGTGGTACAGCTCCTAGTCTCTTCTTACCAGAATGCTGGGTATCCGGTGATGGACTAGTATCCCATCCGGCATGGAATAGTAATATTCCTTGTCAGTTCATGCTGAGTGCCCTGTGATGGACTGGTATCCCTTCCACGCAGGGTAGAAACTCTCCTGGTTATTTCCTCCCTGGAGTGTGATATCGTATCTATTTCATTCCCACTATTGAGACTCCTTCTTAGTCGTTCAATCTTCTTGATATTCTCATTTCTAAACAAGCCATTAAAATCGTAAATTTCACTTCATGAACAAGTGATTGTTGTTTTACAGCTTTTTTTTTCATACTGGTTATTTTTTCTACCTTTAAAGGCAAACCTGGCCCAGAATCAAGGCATGGGGTTACCTCAGGAGTTCCATGAGCAAATAGTGATGGCGTCATGTGCATTGCTAACAAGCATGCAGGATGTACTGAGACCGTCCCCCACCCCAGGCAGATATCATTACCAGTTTCACCTCAGAGACATCACCAGAGTCTTTCAGGTGATTGATTCTGTAGTGAACTTATTTCAGCGTTGGTTAACTGTGCTCGATACGAACTGTTGTGAAATCTTGACATGACGAACTGGTATATAGCCCGGTATAGTTAACAGTTATTCACTTAATATCATGGGTGACAAATTACTCCTTAATTTTGGCGCGAAATTTCAGAGTTAATTTATAATTTCACATGTGAAATTACAAAATTGCCATGGCAACGTTTTGTGTCAAGATGGCGCTCCAGGTTCAAAGATGTTATGGATGTGCTTACGAGTTCTTAAAGTTTTAACTTTGTACATTTTCGCTTGAATTTCATCTAGCCCTGTTTGCTTTGACCATATAATAAACTTTTAGCGACAATTTATACTTCAAAATGTGTTACCTCGGAGACAAATATACAGATGACCGAGATCGGATTTTAGGCGCATTTTACACAGGCGCCGTTTTGACGAATTATAGCGAATCATGTAACGAAGATTTGACAGTTGACTCAACTTTGAAACATTTTGTAAACAACAAGAAGGATTTCAAAGGGCTTTTGGTCGAAACATTACATTGAAAAAAATTGTGAACTTTACCTGAAAGTATGCTTTGAACATTTCAATGCGTGGAGTTCTCGATACAATAAATAAGTCAAAAATCAACGACTGTGAGCGTAATTTGTCACCCATGATATTAATAGGCAATCAAATGGTATACTCGTGAAATTAGGGAATAATTTTACTTGCGTTTTGTCCAAACTCCAATTATTAGAATTTGGACAAAACGCGCGTGAAATTATTCCCTAATTTCACTCGTCACCATTTGATTAAACATACGAAGTGGAGGTTGGGGGTACTTAACGAGGCGTGGATCGGTGAGGTAAATGTCCATTACTGGCCACCGGCACTGAGATGAATAGTTGTTTTAGTGTATACTAAAACGGCGAGATAACAGAGAAACAGATAATTTTGAACTTATTTGTTCCTGTCAACAATTACGATTTCCACTATTTATTTTATTTTATTTTATTTATCTATTTTGCCATACCAGAAATATAATGAAAAATAAAAAACAGAAAGAATAGATTTAACAATGGCGAGGAGACCTAAAGGAAACTATGAAGCTTATATTACAAGCAATATTCCTCAGTCGGAACAAACTTGAACAGTTTGAATTGAATTGAATTGAATTGAGCCCGATGCAATACATAAATGCCGACGTCATCACGCGACTGAGGTTTTATGCAAAAGGTTTTAATCCAGCACTCTGTTATCTGGGACGTGTCTCTTTAACATAAAATTAGGGTCATAAAAGAAGAAAAGTAACCATTATTTTGTAACGTTCATTTGCTCATAGGGGCTTAAAAACTGTTCCGAGGAAATGCGAGCCGATGAAGAGTACATGGTGTCATTGTGGCAACACGAGATTACGAGAGTTGTTAAGGACCGTATTTCCCGCTCAGTTGACATCAAATGGTTTGAAAAGACTCTGAAGGCTGTCACTAAAGAGGTAGAATTCATGTCTTATTGTGCCCTTTTCCGTGTTTGTTTTCTTGTTACCCAAATTGTTGCCAAATATCTTGTCTATGTTTACTGCATGTTGAAGCACCATAGGGTTTTCATTTGGGTTAGTTTTCCTTTTTCTTAATGAGGTTTCATCTATGTGTATCATCTCCACTGAAACGATTATAGACACTTATGCAAAAAATGCGTGTAGTTTTCTGTCATTTTTTGCGTCTATTTTGGTTCGAAATATCAAGAAAAACAAAGCGCATAGATTAATGAGTTTTCAGCTCTGTGGAAGGATTGAAGGTTTCTTTAATTCTCATTAACGTCTTCAAATCAGTTTAAGGTGGCTGGCGAGAGAAAACAGCTGGGGAAACAAAACTGAAAACAGTATTTGTTTGTGTTGCCGGTGGTTAAAGGAAAAAATGATTAAAACCATTTGGGAAAGCGTTTTTGACGGTCATGCAAGGGATGATCTTTTTTTTTTTGAGAGAAGAACACTGCAGTGGAAATTAGCAAGTTAAAACGGAATTGAAGTTGAAGGGCTGATATACTGCTCCTGAACGCAAGACGTTGAGTTTTGTCCGCACAGAAACGTTTTTCGGATTTGTTCGTTCTCTGTATGCAGCCTTTGTCTGTCGCTGATCATCATAGAAGAACATTGTGGCGAGTTTGTTTGTTTTCTTTTTTTTTTTTCGTTTTTCAGAATTTTCCGGAGTTGCCAGCCAACTCTCCATCTCCTCTGTTTATTACATTCCCTTTGGATGCTGGAATGTATGCTCAGCGGCCTGTTACCCAAGGACGAACACTTCCAAAGGTTTGTTTAGTTGTGTGCAGTTTGCGTTTGCAGCGGGTTCGCTTGAATACGTTCTGTGATTGATTAGCGATGCCTCCTGCCACTTTTTTACCCAGTGAAAACCAAACCAATCGTACTCACTTGCATACGTTTTTCCCGCTTACATGTGTTTGCTTCGAATTCTGGTGGGTGGGTTACTTGGATCAGTGTCAGTAGCTTGGCAACTACGCACCTACCCCTCCCTTAACCCAACAAATTGTAATAGGTGAACATGTTAGAGTTAAAGTTGGATTAGGGGTGGGGAAAGTGCGGCGTTTCCCAGATACTAACATTTTACTATTGATGGAGGGGTAGTTCCCTGTATAAACAAGTTACAGCAGGGGTGATAGGTTAGGCTTTGGGGCCATACTGCTCTGAAGGTGATTTTGCCATTTTGGCCTAAACCCTCAACAGGGGTCAGGAGCCCATAAATGCTGCTACAGGGGTACAAATTTAAGAGAATCCCCAGGGCGTTTAAGCATTTATAATTGATCAAAACAGCTGAGAAGGAGAAGGAATTATTCCTCCTTTGAAATATGTTCCAGTCTGTTGTGCGTGTAAACGGTTCGGAATTTGAGACCGATTTTCGCATCGCCACCAACAATTTCTTAGGGTACCCTGCCTCTACCCGGGTAACGCCCTTTTGCGGTGATGCCTTAGAGTTGTAGGTACAACGCGTTATTTTGTTATCTATGCAGATCCTTCTTCAAGCTGTAGACAGCATTGACGACGTTTCTCCTTGCTTGCAAAACTTCTTGAAACGTTATAACGATGAGTTCAGTGGCGATGGACTTGACTTGAGCATATCATCCCACGTGATGTTCCATGTGGTTCGCTTGCACAGAATCTTGTGTTACAAAAACAGGTAAACGGAGGTCACCACCGATAGATAAATAAGACTTTGCTGCCTTCTTTGTAAACTGTAGTAGTACTCATACCTAGAAACGAGTCTGAAAAGGCGCGATCGGAGAAAAACGTTCCGGAGTCCAAAGTTCAGGAGTGAGAAGCACCGAGGGTGAAATTTGCAGGCCCTCGGTCCTAGACCCTTCTCGGTTATCTTCTTGTTTCACCCCTGGAGAAGAACTGGCATTCTGTCTTGCAGGGGCCCGTTTCTCAAAACTCCCGAAACTTTTCGGGCCTATTTCTCCCGGGTTCTATAATTTCCTACGTATCTCTAAAACGAAGACGTTTTCAAGAATGACACTTTTCAACAAATTTGCCCTTTCTTATTTTCAAATCACAGTGAAAGGCCAGGTTTTAAAATAAGCGGATCGCAGTTTTTGAAATGGCTTTTCGGGGCCGAAAAGTTCGCGGGACTTTCGAGAAACGGGCCCCAGCAGCGCTAAGAGTACTGAAAAAACATGCTAGCCCAATAGAAGCTATAATGCCGACACGAGAATGTAATCAGCAAGGTTGCCTTAAGGTCAGGGGCACCCAACGAGCCACATCAACCAAAAGCTGTAAAACGACATTTTTAAGTACCTTATGGTGTTTAATTAAAGCCTGTTTAAAGACGAATTAGATCTGTTCGGATTCTCTAGCCGAAAATTTTAGGGAACAAAATCTTCCTTTGAGAAATTGCCAGCTAAAGTGAACTTTCCACGAACCAGGGAACTATTTGCTTTCCCGAAATGATAGCTGAGGTTTTTGAGTGCTAAAAACAATAAAAATACCCTTCTGAAAACGTCAAAACGTCTTCCCCACTGTGAATCTTTTGGTCACGTTACAGTTTCGAAAATCCGAGTGCACTATTTGATCGATGCCCCGAAAATGTAAGGCGAACTACCCACCGATATCTACCGAAACTTGTCGTTGGGTGCCCATGCAAGATGCAAGCTAGGTGAAAGGAAACACTTTCAACAGATAGATGCAAGGTTGATCTCGTAGCCCAAGGTCTTTGTAAGTGCACTGCTACTATCAGTCAGTATACCATGGCTAACCTATAAAATACCATCCAACAGCCTTAGCCTATTCATTTAATTGCTTTCTTTTCTTCTTTTCTACAGGGGCAATGCATTGCTGATTGGCTCCATTGGTGCCCATCTGACCTCTTTAGCAGCGTTGGCTCTTTACATGTTGGAGTACCCAATTCACCCAGTGGACTGCACCTATCCTAACACCTTTTTAGATGGACTCAGATCTGCTGTGCGCCAAGCTGGCTGTGATGGGAAGACCACAACTATTCTCTTCACTGTGAGTAGGCATTCAGGGCTCGAGACTAACTTTTCAGCTTACTAGCCAAGTGGCTGGTGCACATGTTTTGTGCTAACATTTTCACTGGCCAAAATGACTAGTAAAGCGCAAAACCTACTAGCCAAAACGGAATTTTTACTCGTCTGAGCTGGCTACCGTTAGTCTCCAGCCCTAGCCGCATTAGAGAATTTTTGTTTTTTAAATTAAGCTCTGAAATGTCGCGGAAAACTAGCCGTTTCGAGGGTGCTCCCTGTTTGAAAGCACTTTCAAACCACTGACGAAGAAGGAGCACCGTTTAAACGTTTGCTTTTCTGTGTTGTTTCAGCAGATGATCTAAAAAACAAAAATTCTTTAGTCTATGCCATTAATTGCGCTACAAAGTTTATTCTACATTTTCACGCGTATAAATTATCACTGGTTTAGAGAATCACTCTTATTCCGCACGAAACAGGGTTTCGCTTAGCTTTCAATTTACCATTTCAATTCGGACGTTTTCTTGGGCTGAATTGAGAGTAGCACAGGTTTGTGTTGGTTGCAAAAGATATAAAATTGTCTTTTTTAGCGGCTACTACCTTTTCATTGTTGCTATTGTGTCTTGACTCCAACCTATTACTTTTTCCCCAATGGGGTAGCAGGGTTGACGTAGTGGTGAGACTGCTCGCCTTCCACCAATGTGTCCCGGGTTCGATTGCTGGACTCGGCGTCATAAGTGGGCTGAGTTTGTTGGTTCTCTACTCTGAGAGGTTTCTGTCCGGGTACTCCTGTTTTCCCCTCCCTCAAAAACCAATATTTCATTTGACTTGAGTTGATTTAGTGTTCATTTGATTTGTCGACCTGAAGAGCAAGGCAGAATGTCGATTCCCTCTGACATAGTTCTGGGTCCAACTTATCATTGTATCTTTCTGCCGACGTATATAGATGGGTAACGATTTTACATTGTTCTTTACGTAAACCTGCAGTGTGCTACAATCTTGGACCAAACTGTTTAGAAAATTGAGCTCCAAAGCCCCTTTATGTGAAAACGCTAACAACTGAGTTTCACCACCACCCTCCCCCCCCCCCCCCCCGTTTCCCTGAACGATTTTTGGACGCGGAGAGGCCAGTTTTCTCAAATAGTTTTGTCCAAGATTGTAGTATCTCGTAACACTCTTAGATAACCACACTATGCAAGCCAGAGCTACAGTTTGGCAGCATGGTTCTATGCAAATTCAGTGACACTGGTCCCTTCACTATTATTAACTTTCGTGAATGTTTGTTTCAGGCAGCAGATCTGCGGGATGACATGTATCTTGACGCTTTGAACAGCTTGCTAATCAGTGGAGAGTACCCTCCTCTCTTCTCAACAGATGAACTGGACAGTCTTCTTCAGGTAAAATATTACACAGCAGTTGCTTTAGGTCGTTCCCACTGATCTAAAAGCCTACAAATTATTTGTTAAATAAGCTACCGCAATTTGGTCACTTTTAGTTGCTTGGTTAACACCGGTCACATAGATACCATTAGGTAAAGCTCAGGCTATCACTGGGTCTACCTGTTACGAGTACCCAAGGTAATTTGTTGGTATACCGTCTCACTGCACTGACCTTTGGAAATGGTGTTTTAAGTATTTCAGCTCTCCAACATATCAGTTGGTTGTTTCTCACTCGCAAAATGTACGCTTTTGTTCCTTGTCTCTGTCAGGCTTTAATGCCAGCCATCAAGAAGAAGTTCTCCAACTTTCTAGCAGATCCTATGAAGTTTTTCATCACACGAGTCAAGGCTAATCTTCACATTATTCTGTGTCTTCCACCTACTCACAAACTGCTTAGAATAGGCCCAAGGTAAGGTATTACAATCTGTACTTTTGACCACTCATAGATTCATAAACCTGTTACATTCCTTTTAAAATCGAATTTTCACCTTTGTCAAGAGTGAAGTGGATGAGCTCGAACGAACAGCTAGGCACAACAACTACAAGTCAAATGTCGACTTTTTGGCGGATACTAGTGACATCACTAAGTCACTGTAGCCAAAACTGACATCCTTAGTGCGTATTAAGGGGTGACCGGACTCTTTTTAACCATTACTCCTTCTGTTAATCCTAGAATGTGAGCATTTTAACCAGCAAGGACATTTCAACTCAATCAGTTGAAAAACCTTTAAAAAAAACAAAAGGCATGTCTCATATCCGCTAAAATTGCTGTCGCCCGTAATCAGGCCCATCAGAGCAATTGAAAACGTTTTGCAAGACTACATATGAGTTTGTCTCTACTGTTGACAGATGTTACCCGGGTATTCTGTATGGCTGTCAGATGGATTTCGTGAAAGACTGGCCCCAGTATGCACTGGAAGGAGAAGCCATTCATTACTTAAAGAGGCACAACGTGCTCTGTGATATCTCGGAACAAACAAGGTATTCAGCTTACAGTTAGTTTGCTGTTGCTTGTTGTAGGTGGTGTTTTTTTTTTAGCATATTTATTTATTTCAGCGCAGAGAACACTACTCACAACTAGAAATAGTGTTCACTAGAGCTGTCCCCGCTTTTGAGTACCTGCTTATGACGATTTGTATTGAATATAAATACTGTGCATGCGACTGTTGAAAATTTGATGTTTCAAAATTTTATTGAGGTGCGATTCTGTTCTGAGATTCTGATGTTTTGGTACAAGTCTGTCGACTCTGTTGCTGATTTGTCTAACAAACCAAATTTTGTACTCAACAATTCTATTCAGTACTGCTGAATGCTTTTGAATTCAAACTGGGAAAATCACTGGAGTGCAAAATACTCACCTTGGAATGCCGCTCGTAGTATGGTGACGAAACGCGACCTCGTGGTTGCAAGAATTACATGTACCCGACACCACCTTGCGCGCCTGCTAAAATTTTACCCGTGACCACCGTGCGCGCCTACTTTCATCAGATCGGGAACACTTCGCATACTACAAAACACATTTACTTTTTTTTAATTCCTTGTATAATAACACGTGGGGGATTCTAGGGTACCTCCTCGGGTTTTAAGTTACGGTGGTTACACTATTGACAACACGATACTAGGATTACTTGCATTACGTTACCCTCACTACTTACAATACGGTAATGCTGTACTTAAACTGCTTACAAATACTTTGCCTATTAACCCAACTTAAAATACAGTTCACTAAAATTGTATACTAGTTATTAATTTTGTTACAGCGTTTATTCTAAAGTCTAGGTTGCAACATATAGTAATTCTCCAGTTTCTAGTTATATTAAGTAAGTGTCTGAAACTTGCACAATTAATAGAGCATTTATACAAAAGAAACAAAATAAAAACCAAAAAAGGACATTACAAATGCATATTAAAGAAGAAAAGCCCTTGTTGTAGGGTCCATAACCAGAGCTTGTTCTTGCAGATTGTGAACACTCCGCATTTTCTGTATTTTGATTGTGGCCGAAGTTTGATCCCAATTAAATTTTGAATTGACGTTTTCAGAGATAAAGTTGTAGCCACATTGTCCACAATACACGGTCACGTGCTCCGAGATTGTCACCAGATCCCCTGGGCTGGAGACGATCATGTGATCACTAGAGCCGAGTCTCCGCCTGAAGATGGCAGCACCACAGAGCCTCGCTCACTGTCAATTCTGTTGGAGAAAATCAACTTGAAACATCAACGAAATGGTGGATGCAGTGAGACTGGAGACGTGTTTGTTGGGCCTACTACTTACGTCCAGTTCATGCATTGCTTCAGACACATTTTTAGGGATAAAAGAAAAGACGCAAATCAGAGAGTTGGTAGATTAACGTAAGTTGATCAGATCATGTACATCGCTACCTGATAAAGGGGCACTGTCCTGTGGTTTTTGCTGTTTTCCGGCCCAAACTTCATAGAAATGCTAGTTATAACCTTTATTCATGTCAAAACATTCCTTGATATGTAGGAGAAATATATCAATCGATTTGTGGCAGGAAATGTCATCATGGTACATTTTTGGCCGTGGATACAAGACGATGGCGAGACTTTGAAAAATTTAGGATAAATGTTTCAAATTGCAATCCATTTCCATCCTTGTCATCCGTAACAAGAGAAGACAGTATCACAGTAGTAACACAGTCCTAAGTAAATAAACTGCTTCATTATTTTTGGGTATTTCCTGATTTAAAAACATTTTTTAGCATCTTACAGCGGAACGAATTAGAGGGACAGAGCTCCTTTAAGAACAGTACCATTCAGCTTACGCTCAGTACCCAGGCTAGGCTGTAAGACGTCAAATCAGTCAGCACTGCGTCTGTCCCATGAATTTAGTGAAAGGTCCGAGCGTTCACAAGGTGACACTTCGACCAAGGAAGGATGGGGTAGTTGTGTGTTGGGCTAGGGCTATTTTGGGTCAGACAAACATTGTTTATTTTCATTATCTCGACACAAAGTGACAGAAGAAGGGAACACTGAGAACTCTGGTTCTACTCGACATCAGTATCACCCAACTAGTGGACTAACGCAAATCCTGCATTTTGATTGGCTACGCTACTGGAAGACTATTAGTAATAGTCTTCGAGTAGCAATCGAGTGTGACGCTTTCTTTCGCGTGACGAGCGTGACGCTTTCTTTCTTTCCCAAATAAATGTTTCTTCAACTTGCATTTGCTAACTCTATTATTGCCTTTTCTGTCCGACTAGTTGGGTGATACTAAAACAACTAGACCCTTCGCCCTCAAGGGCCACAGGTCAATAGGCCAGTTCGGAGTTTCAAAAAACACACTTGCGCGCGTCGGGATAAAATCAAGCATATCTTAAAACTACAAAAGTATTTTAATGCAAATTCGTGCAAGTATTTTGCATGACAAAAGAACAAAATTATATGTTTCCTTTTATCCCGACGCGCGCACGTGTTTTTATAGGTGGCGGCCTAATTGTTAATTAGGCCGCAACGCCAGGGACTACGTACGTATGGATTCTTGTGCCGCCCCTTCGTGTTTTTCGTGTGGAAGTGGAGACAAGGCCAACGGCTTAACATCACTGCTCAGTTACGCGGTCATCTAAACTAAGGGAGATTTTGAGCACATAGCCACCATGGCTTTATCCCGAATCTTACCAGCTATTTTAGATCGTCTTGAGCTTGAATCACAAATTTCCGCTTAGCAGTGCATTGCCAACTGAGGGAAATCAGCCGGTTGTACGTGTAAACTCTCAGGGATATCGATTTGAGTTCATAGGGTAATACAGGATAGTTCAGCACCAAGAAATTAAACTTGATTAGTCGCATTAACTTTGACGATTCCCCTCAGTGTTTCTTACTTTACTATCGCAAGAAAACTTAATCGATTGACCAAGGTTCTCTGTAGTTGCTCGAAGAAGTATGTTAACCTGTTTCATTTTGTTTTGTTAGTCGCGCTTTGGCGACCCTGGAGCAAACACGAGGAGATGCAGTTGTTATCAAAGATGTGATTTCACAGACGAAACAACAATTGTCTGTAGCTACGGTCAAATCTGGCGAGTTGTTGGAAGCGCTAACAGCCAAAGCTACACTTCTAGAGAAGCTCAAAGCTAAACTGGGCATCGGGAGTGCCACTTTAAGTGCGTTTGTCGCACTTATAGATAGCGAGATTGAAGAGGATGACACAGCTTTGTTGCAGGTTAGCATCGTTCGACTAGCATTATGTATCCATAATTTTTTAAATAGCTGCCTGAGCTAACCAAAGTAGCTGGCGACCTGATGAATTTTTGTTAGTCATTTGGGTTTATTCCTTTTATTTTGAACAGAGTACAAAATTTTATCCCTTCTGAATATTGAATAGCCGCAAGAAAAAAACAACAACATTGCCGCCCATTGTGAGGACATAGGCTTTACCCTGAACTGCCCCGTTTGTTTCTCTTTGAACTGTTGACTTGGGAGTTACATTTAACAGTTACCGGGAAATCGTATTGGTTGTGCTGTTTTGTGGAAACTGTACGGAATGCGTAACAAAGGGACTCATCTCAAGAACTGAAGTTGTTCTTTGAGCACTAGTTCAAAAATTGTACATATAGTTATATCATTTCGTTTCCTTTAGTTTCTTTTTCTTCTTTCATCTTTTTTTGTACCTGAATAGTTTGAATAAAGATGGATACTGCACCTCAATGTTAAGCCATACTTTGAAGAAGGACAAAAGCATAAAAAGATTTCGTTGACTTTTCCAATACACGAGGCAAGCAATTGAAGAAATACTCCAAAAGGCTTTTCAAATTTCATTCAAATAGCACTCCCAGTCAAAAATAATGAATTTAGGTTTGTATGTGACGGACGAAAAAACAGGTACATTTCTTTAGAGTCTCAAATCAGGTCATATTTGCTTTAAAAGCTTGATTTCCTTGTTTATTATATCTCTCAGTTGGTACGCGCGCTGTGATTGGTCAAGTTTGCGGGCCGTACTCTACTGTACGGCCCGCTAAATTTGAAAGTTTCCTTTCCGCGCGCCTGATTAACCTCAGAGATATAATAAATATCTTACTAACCGCGTTTTCTCGCTCCGTACTGTAAGGTACAGATCCTCGTTTTTTCCCGTTGATTTATGGCCCGCGCGCTTCGCGCTTGGGCCATAAGTGAACGGGAAAAACTTGGTCCGTAACGTACAGTACAGACCTCGAACTCGGTTAGTAAGAGGTATTCCTTGTGATAGGATGATGACACAGATGAGCTGGACGAAGAGTTCGAGAAACTGAAAAACTCTAACATGAAAAGCCGCCGTTTGAAGGTGATGGAGGAAATTGCATTAGCTGAGGGGGCACTGCAAGACTCCAAAATAGCTTTGAAGAAAGCCGAAGAACAGGTTAGTTTCACCCTCTCCACTACCGTGACCACGATTACTTCAAAGGAACCAAAAATGACTAGTTAGATATTTTTTGAACCCTCATTTTCACACATCGGGAGATTGCTCTCAACTATGAGCAAGTGCGTTATGTACGTTTGAGGATCCACCCAATTGGCTTTTACACTCAAAACAGTCAATTTCGAACGCCGAAACCTTCCATCTGTTGTTTACATAGGTGAATCACTGGATGCACAAAGTGGACCGTTCCTTATGTGAAAGACTCCGAGCTTTCCAGAGTCCTCCACCCATGGCGGGCATGGTAATGGTCATGGTCATGGTGTTACTAGGCAGACTTGAGTTTGCTGCGGGGATCGGTGGAGCGGGAACGTCTCACCCTCCCCCTACAAGGCATGAGCGCAAAGGAGAGCAGACCTCTTCTCTGGGGACAGGGTCTGATGAGGCATCGCGCACAAGCTCAGCAACACACAAGAAAAGAGGCGGAGCCAAGGACTCTCACCACAAAGGAGGTCCACAGACTCCGTTACTTGGTATGCACTGTTACAGTGTGGGTGAATTGTGGCCTACATGAGGGTATATGTTAGTGCGCGGTATGGTGGGTTGCACGCAATTGAAAGTAAACTACCGAGTCAAGTCAAGTCATCTTTAGTTGGGCAGGGTGGCTCTTTAAGCAGCAGAAGGTAGTATCAATAGGAGCCCTGCGTAATTCGTGACAGGAGAAAAAAAAAACATGACATACTTAGATACAAGAACAATTTCGTAAATGCTAAAAATATGATTAAAACAATGAAATAAAAAATAAAACAATTATAAGGACTCTTCTCGTAAGTTGTTGTTTAAGAAGGTTTTTAGAATTGGAGAGCGAAATTGCTTCTTTTACTGTTTTTAGTAATTTATTAAAAAGCTGCTTCATAAGTACTGTATTTAAGTTTGCCAGCGAAGTCAACGTTCTAACAGGAGTATTTTGGGGGTGATTCTTGACCATGGGAAGAGGCAGATCTCAGCAAGGGCTTTTGAATTCCGAAAAGAAAGTAAGGAGGGCCCACTGTTTCCTTATGATTAGCACATTTCTAGAAGAAACCATGTTGCATTGATTAGAAGAGAAGACGTTTTGATACTAGAATTCGAAAGGAGCGCCCAAACCTTTTATTCCCTTGGTTGACTTTACAGAGGGTTTTCAATTTAAGCTGGCACCCGACGCAAGTCACTGGCTTCTTTAAGCGTTTGCGCCGGATACTTCGGCATAAACCTCGGCTCCGCCGCACTGTGCTGCTATCGCGGCGCAGTAGTCTTCCGGGTACTTCTGAATATCCTCCTGCTACTTTTTTTCTTTTTGAAACCCCGGCTTACACTGTTGCTTGTTTTTTAACAACAATGTTAGGAGTCAATGCAGAAGGCAAGGTCGATCGTTCAACATGGAAAGCTATACAGCAAGTCATGAACGATTCTCAGAAGTTTGTTGAATCTTTGCACCACGTGCCTTGGAAAGAGGGACTGCATGATGACATCCTCAAAGGTGTCCAGTCCTTTTTAGCAGCTTCTAACGGAGGAGATGTCACTGATGGTGACCTGGGTACTGCTGCTCCGGGTGCAAGTGCCAGTACTTACCAGTCCCCCCCTGGTCGAACATCTGTTTCTGCGGGTACAGTATCCATCTGGCCCCGGTTGTTCAAACGTTGGATAGCGCTATCCACCGGATAAATCACTATCCAGCGGATAAGTAATGGGAAAGCTAATTGCACTATCCACTGGATAGATATTTATCCGGTGGATAGCGCTATCCAGCCTTTGAACAACCGGGCCCTGGTCGTAAATGGATTGTCACCTTGGATAGTGGAATTCAGTGTTTGCATTTTTTTCTTAAATTATATTTCACAGACTCCGGTCGAAATATATGAGAATACAACAGGTATTGTCCGAATACCTGTTGTATTCTCATATATTTCGACCGGAGTCTGTGAAATATAATCTCAATTATACTGGCAGGTATAATTGTAATTGTTCCAATATGAAGGGTTTTGTCTGATTATAGTTACGCTATCCATCGCTAGAGTGAGGCATGAAGTGTCGTATATTTGAATTTTGAATGAAAGATTTAACCCTTTAACTCTCAAGATCTGATTATCAATTCTCCTTTCTAGCTGCTTTACATTCCCTTTTACATTAGTTAAGAGAATTTGGGGTTATATCAAGATAACACTCTCTGGCTGATAAGTTTATCTATTCTCACCACCTGTCTCCTGGACAATGTATTGATCAGTATTACAAAGAGAAGGTACATGCTAATCAGGTGTGGGAGTAAAAGGGATAATGCACACGAAAGACCTTTCATGACCTGCAAACAATGCTTTCAACGGGGGTCGACGTTCTCAGTTTAAATTTCAAACGCACGTCGCCGTTACTGAGGTAGCTTTTGTTTGAAGCAATGCCATCCTCAAAATGTATCGAAATGTTTGTTACGAATACGTGATGCGCAACCTGAAAAGATAAAGCCTCATTAAGAATCACAGGAATCTTATCCTCCTCTAGTCGTTTTCAAAAATCGATATTATTGTCATATTCGAAGAGCTTAAAGCCTTGGCTAAACGGGAAATGTTTGGCGACCACACATTTTACCGTTTCGAACTTGATAAAATTTGAACTCCGTCAAACGTTCGCTCAAGCAGCTAGAAACATTTCTTTTGATCTCGCGTTTGATAGGCGATGTTTAGTTTGTTTGGCCAGCAATAGCAAATATATTTTGCGCCAAGTCTGCATCTCATATTTTTACCCCTGAGAGGGCTGAAGAGTTGTCTTCCTAAACCATCAAAACTCCACTCGGTTTACAGACACCAAAACAAACGTTCTAAAGAAGGCATTATGTCGGGTCATAAGAGGCAGTGTTTCTGTTTGACGAAACGCAGTTTTGAATACAAGAAGACGATTGCGAGGCCATATCAGTGTCCTTTAAGCCCTGGTCAAACGACGCGTGATAGTCGATGGTAGTTGATTCTCCCCTAACTATAATCAACTATCACCAACTCATTATCATTCACATGGTCAAACGGCCAAAGAAGTTCGTGATAGTTGACGATAGTTCACCGGCATTCGTGCAAACAAAATCACGAGAGCAGGGAATTCGAAGCTCTTTCCGCGTAAAAATGTTAATACTAAATGGCGTCCCGTAAGACAAACTTGTAAAAGTATGAATTTTTCGCGACGAAAAAGAGGGCGGCAGCATGTTTTCTGACCGCTAACGGGCCAGTGATTATCAAAACAGCTGACCGAAAAAGTATCATGAACTATCATACGCGTGGTCAAACGAGAAAAACTATCATCGACTATCATGAAGAATTTGAACAAGCTGAAACTGAATGATAGTTGATGATAGTTGATGATAGTGCATGATAGTTGGTGGTCAAACGGAAGCGCGCGCTCAACTATCATCGACTATCATCGACTATCATGAGCCGTTTGACCAGGGCTTTAGTCCCTATCTTAAAAGACGGTTTACTTTTAGTCGTATTCGTAGCAAGCCCTCCATGCAGCTGACAATCATACTTAGTCTTTTCTTCGTTTTGAAATAGAAAAAACAGAGCGCAAACCTCAAGGAATCACCATCACGGCAGCTAAATATTCGTCAGAGGACGCCGCGGTGTTGGTTGAGTACACAGTAGCACTTGTGGAGTATACACGACTGTACAAACCTTACAGAAAGGCCAATGATTACTTACAAGAGCTGTTGAGTGAACAAGAAGATGATGCAAAGCAGGCCGAGATTGACGAAAACGCCCAAGATCAAGATAAGGAAAAGGTGAGCAGGGAGTCATTTGATCAGCCCAATCCCCACCTCCAGACAGCATCCTGAATTGAATTCATGTCGTGTTTCGTAGTATTTCCACGTATTACCTTGTGGAGGATTGGAGTTGGTCATTGTTTTGAAAACTGGAATTTTTCTTCTTAATTGTTTGTTATGCCTCGCCATTGCGCCGTGGATTGAAACACAGGTACACATAAAGCGCAAAGCTTCTGGTCCCTTACTGAACTTGGGGTCGCGCCTCGCATGGGTTCAATAGCCCCTTTGTGTTACCCCTTTTTTTTTTTTTTCTTTTTTTTTTTAGTTTATTCTTCTGTAAGCGTTATACTTACGTGCCCAACAAAGCAGTTAAAACACTTAGTCAGTAGTATTGGAGGGTAGGTGCCGTTAACGTAGCAATAGAGGAGGGAAGCAATCTTCTCAGCGACAAGGAGGTCACCCTGGGAACCAAGCCACAGCCCACTACCAAGCACCTGACAACACAGCACCGACCAACCGGTGCGTGAAATTAGTACATACCTAAAATGTGGGAGGGGGGAGAAAGGAAACGAAGCAAGCAGAGTAGCAAAGCAAATTGAACGAAAGGACATGATAAACCTCCCACGATCCTTCCGCATCACATTAGTGAAACTGCAACAAATCTTTCAATACCTCGAATTGTAATTCATTGAATTGCAGCCAAACGCGGGAGACCAAATGGCTTTCCCTTCTCAATAATCCTTTCGCCTGACACAACGATCGCAGCATCGCGGATACGTGCGATCGTATGGCCGCCAGAGGTTTGTATATCAAACAGCATATTTCAACACTTTTGTCATGTTAAGGCTCCCACACCGGAACCAGAGGCAGAACTGACTGAAGCTGACTTACCAGGCCTGCAAGAGGCAGTCAGTAAGCTGCAGCAGGAATATGATGAGGCTGTGGTGGTGAAACATAATCTGCAGAATGATGTGCGGTCCTGCAGCGAGAGACTGAAGGCTGCTACAGGATTACTACAGAGGTAGAATGTGTATTTGGTTTACTATTGATGCTACTAGTGTTAATGATGTGTACCACAGTCTTACTAGAGTCAATATTATGTACCACAGTCTTACTACAATAACCACAGTCTTAGTACAGTTAATGTTATATACCACAGTCGTACTACAGTTAATGTTATGTACTACAACAGGAAACCGCATTTGTACACGGGGGTCACGGGGTTACTAGAGAGGTTGTGTTTAGCAAAACATTACTGTCTATGCTAAAGTAAAAGAAGCAGTAATAGTTCTCATTCTTTGTGATTAATTGTTGTCAATTTTCAAAAACTAACATTTGATTTGATTTGAGTTGACTTGGAGTTCATTTCATGAGTTGATTTGGTGTTGATGTGATTTAGTCTCCCCACTTAGTAGAACATCTGTGCTCGGCTAGAAAGATTTGAGACTTAAATAAAATGATCATTATTATTTTTTTTTTATTTGATTGACTTGTTTATTTATTTATTTATTTATTTATTTATTTATTTATTTATTTTGTTTTGTCAACAGTCTTAAACACATAGAGCGAGAATGGAAAGCGTACGTTGACGAGTACACCTCATCAGAGATACTGCTGCCCAACTGTATCGCTGCCGCAGCATTTCTAACTTATTGTGGAGCAATGGGAGTTGACAGGAGGTTCGTGACGGCACACTCTAGTTCCGTGGGGGAAGGGGAGGGGGGGGGTTCGATTCTGGGTTTAAGCGTGAGGTCGTTTTACTTGCAATGCAAAGCTCGCTGCGTTTGTGTGGTCACGGAGTCACTTAATCTTGGGTGGCATGCAAGTGTTTTGGTCCCCTTAAATGTGAAACACGGTCGCGTGAACATCCTTTGAGTGAATTGAGGGAATGATCCTCTCAGTTATTAGCAAAGAACGAAATTACTTTGTTCGTTGGTTTTACGCCTGTTTGTTGGATTTCTGTCATGTCCCTTTACAATCTTCCACAAAAAAAACCACCATCTTTTCTAACGTTTAACCAAGCTTTTAGCAGTGGTAGCCTTGTCATGATTTTTTGAGATCACCAGCGAGTTTATAGGCATTGTGAAACTTCTCTTTCAGTGAGGTTACGAAAGAGGTCTTGGTAATAATTGTTCATGCAGGGCCCCTATTGCCTGGGGCCGAAGGGGACTCTCTGCTTAATTAAAGTTGACTTGAATTGACTTGAGCAGACAGTAATCAGAAAACGACATCTTTGCTTTCAGAAAACGCATGGGCAGATTTTTCATGCAGGTGTGCAGAGAGAATGGTTTGAAAGTACAGCACCAGCATCTGTTTGATCGTCTGACGTTACCAGAATTCCTCAAAGGAAAGGTTTGTTTTCTTTCCGTTTTTCTTTAACTCCACTTTCTGTAAAATAATTAACAATTATTCACCGAAGTGGAGGTAAATATCCACCACTTTCACCGACACTGAGGTGAATAATTGTTTTAGTATATACCACACAAGTTAAATATTTAGCGTTAAATTCAAATTCAATTTCCTCTTCGGAAACCGAAACGGGAGGCCGTTTTGTTTCTCTTCGGCTGCTCGGAGGTGAATAGTACCTTGCCAATCACCTTCGAGTTAACCAATCAGAACGCGCGAAAAGCACTATTCACTTGTGTGGTATATACTAAGATGTGGTATCACTGCATTTCTGCTGCACCGTATAACAGTTCTTTGATTGTCTGGAGCATTTAATTTCCCACATTGGATTTTAAAAGCTACAAATGTGAGCACAGCTCAATATGGAAGTATCTAAAAAATGAAGAAGGAAATTAAACGAAAAGAGTAAAAGATCTTTGATTAATAAACTCAAGCATGTTTTTTCTTGCTTATCATTTGTAACACCAAAGTAATCGTTACTGGCATTTTACAGGTGTTAATACGTTACTCACTACCTTTTTAACTCAGCAACATGCTATTCATTTTGATTTTTGACGAACCAGATTCTGTTGAAGACCTGGGAAAATATACATTTACCTACAGACCCCATCTCCATGGATACCGTGTGCATCTTTTCTCAAGAAGAGTGTTCAGACTCGTGGGCCTTGCTGTGTGATCCGCAGAGAATTGCCATCACCTGGGTACTGACTATGCTTGGGAAAACCACAGTTGTCAAGTACAAGGTAAATTAAACCACCCTTTGCCTTGCTAATTACAAACGGGACAATATGTACTTCATCAACCAATGTTGTTACTGGTAGGTATACTGCCATTGGCAAACGTTCTAGTGATACGTGTTATTGCGCCTTGTTGAGGGTTGATTTAACATGCTGAGCGTGGTTGAATAGTCTTGGAAGAAATTAGAGCCGAAGGTTATCCTGTTTAACAGTGCTCGACATTTTGAGCAACCACACCGGACACTTTATTGTGACGCCTGCGGGTTTAGACACCGTTCAAATATTGTATGATATGGAGCCGTGTGACAACAAACGAACACTAGTTTACTCGCCTGCTGGTGTTAACGCCGTAAGACCAATAACAGAATACCCCATCCACGCAGTGCTCTAAGATGCACCAAGGATTTAATAGTCGGGATCAGTCCCCAGTGACTAAATATCTATATTCTCTGAAGTTGACACTTGATAGTTTGCTGCAAACGTTAGAGACACCTTGTTCGCAATAGCAACACCACTAGAAAGAACTACTTTTTACTGTTCTTGAATAGCCACACTCCAGGATTACACTCGCAGATTCCAACACTAGAACCAACTTCATTAGTTCTAAGAAGCTGTAAACATTAATGGTAACTAACTTTTCAAATTTGTGTTTTAACAGGAGCTCCGTGGTCACCTGGAGACGTGTTTGATGGAGGGCACCACTCTTGTTGTGACTGATGTTGACGTGAATGAACTGGAATATGACAATAGGTTCTATTTCATTATTAGGAGTCGCTACAGGTTCCTTACATCAAGTACTCCGTTCAAACTCATGGTGAGTGCGCATGCCACTGCATAGAGGTAAAAAAAATGCTTTACACACAAGGCACACACAATGAGGCATAAGTTAATTTCTTTGTCGTAGTGAAATAACGTCAAAGGTGAACTTATGTATGCTGTTGTAACATCAGCGATATCTGAGAAAATAAACTGTAATTGTAGTTTTAGGTTGCCGTCAATGTCTCTTTTCCTTGCAACAGTGTATTGGACACCTACTCTGCCAAGAGAAGCATCGTTTGTCTTTTCTTTTAGAAACGGGATCGATGGAACTTTCATGTGATGAATGATCATACGGCTTTTATCTTCTCACTTTTCAGTCATCTGTGTTATTATATTGTTTGATGTGGGTTAATCTGCAATTTCTTACCAGGTTGGTGATCACGAAATTGAATGTCAACCCGGGTTTAGGTAAGCTTAGATTAGGGACCTTTCGATTTGAGCACGAGTACGAGATCGAGTACGAGTACGACTTTTCAAATCCTGTGCGCGTGCTTGAGATGATCACTAGTGACACAAATCTTGTTTCTACAATCTCAGGATCTACTGGTAAGTAACAAGGAAGAGTGAGGGTTCAGGGGAGGTGACTGGTTTGAAATTAGAAATTCGTAGTCGTACTCGATCTCATGCTCGTACTCAAATCTAAAGAAAACAATCAGTTATAACAGATGTTGCTATTGTTGTCTGTTTGTTTTTCTCTTCTGTTGTTTCATTCTTTTTTTTTTTCTCAAAAGGGCGCTTTTAATTCAGTTCCACTACATTTAGAATTAAACGAAAGAATCGCTTCCTAATTTATAAGCCATTCTTAAGAGTTTTACGTGTAAAATCTATTTTACTCCTAATTTTTCTTTGAGCATGATTTGTATCTAACGCATGACCTCTATTGTTAGGTTGGTTATGGCTACAACGTTTTCATGCCAGTCTGTCCCATCAAGCATTGCGGCGTATGTGAATGTAGTTGAGTTCAGCCAGTCACGTGATGGCCTTGAGGAGACGTTCCTGGATCGGTTCTTACGACTGGAAAAACCCCGGATGCAGGATACCAGGACACAAGTGGTTGATGTAAGTGGTTGCATGAAAAACAACAATAATGGCGAAGGAAAATTGGCAACTCTTAATATAAATGGTGATAAATGTAAATTGACCACCGTACAGGGATTCTAAAAGCTGACGTTTCGAGCGTTAGCCCTTCGTCAGAGCGGATTTGGATTCGCTCTGACGAAGGGCTAACGGCTCGAAACGTCAGCTGTTAGAATCCCTGTATGGTGGTCAATTTACATTTATCATCTCTGTTGATAATACCAAAATCTTTGTGTACTACTTCCCCACCGACGCAGCACCACAGTTTCTTTAGAAACTACCCCCTGTATTCTTAATATGAGTGAATGAGACGTGTTTATTCCCTTCCCCCGTGATAGTATCTAACCCGAAAGCGTCGTTTAGAGTTTTCCTAACCAAAAAGAATCACGGGAGAATTTTAGGGAAAACGTTTGACAGTGGTGTTGCGGATTACAAAAAAATGTAATATGTTTACCTACGGAACACCAAAGAGCTCGAGAGAACTCGTTCAAACATTTCCGTGTACCCAGATTGAAGATAGGAAACTCAACCCACATATGGGAGAGGGGAAAACCGGAGTACCCGGAGAAAAACCTCTTGGAGCAGAGTAGAGAACCAACAGCAAACTCAACCCACATATGGCGCCAAGGCCAGGAATCGAACTCGCGCCACATTGGTGGGAGGCGAGTGCTCTCACCACTGTGCCATTCCTGCTCCCCATCCCTTACTGAATCCGAAGTAATCACCACAGCACGCTAGCTCAAGGGTCATTTGAGTTGTTGCTCTTTAGGCACTTGTCATTAATAAACAGCGCGGCTTATTTTTGTTAATATTCTTTTTGTGGGTCAGGAAATGGTTACCCTGATGGAAGGATTGCGTGAAGCAGAGGAGAACATCTTGGAATGTTTAGGCAGTGGACATCGTCTGTTGCACAACTTGGCAGCCACAAAAAAGCTTGCCTCCATTAAGAAACAGCACGAGGAGATCGTTGAGGGGTTGGTTGGATTGTGTAGTAATTTTAAAGCTGAACAGATGTTGAAATGTTAGGTGATTCACACTTGCGTGTTCCATAGAAATAGAAAAAAGGATAGTGGCTTGCAGTGAGTGTAACTCAAAACCAAGCATGATGTAACTGGATGATAAGATTGCGGGGGCATTTGAAAAGGAAGAGTTGGGAAAGAGTTGGTCTCCTTGCACCATGACAGAAGTTGCAAAATTTGTTAGCTCTCAGTCTGTTGTTTGTGTTTGATAAATGACTGTTTATAGCCATCGTTGTTACATTGAACTAATTTGCAAGTTTCTTTTTCTGTACAGCCAAACACGTGCTCGCGGCATTGAGAACTCGATTCTTCAGTCACGTGAGGGGTATCGACCAATCGCGCGCCGAGCAGCAGTGATGTTTGATGTGGCCAGAATTATGGCGGAGATAAATCCTGCTTACCAGACCTCTCTCGCCCAGTTTTTGATGGTATTTGATGCTGCTATAAAGCACTCTGAGAGGTAATGTCTGTTTCCATTCACCTTAGTATCTACTGATAGTTGGTTATTCAAACGACGAATGATCCTCGCAGTTGTAAATGTAATTTTTATGCAATTACGTAAAGAAGATTTAAAAAGGAATTCAGGTCTTCAACGGAGTTTGAATCCGTGGCCTCGCGATGCCGGTGCGATGCTCCGAACTATGAATTTTTTACAGGCTTCTTTACGCAATAGCATAAACTGCGTTCACAACTGCGAGGATAAGTAGTCATTTTATTTCGTTTGCTTAGTTGAATGATGTATTTCATATATTCTTTTCACAGTTGGTTTATTACTAATTAATGCGAGTGATTGTTGTAAATTGTAGCTGTAACGTCCAACAGTTGAAATTCCGTTTTTGCATAATTTACAAGTCGGTCGTCCTTTTTATGAGGGCAGTTTCTGATCTCTGTGTCGTGGAGTATTTTGCAAAATCACTGAACTGAATGAGGCATTATATTATGAAGTGTCATGTATTTCCAGAACCCACATGTAGCAGTCAGATTTCTTCTGTTCAGGCTCACTCTTCCACTATACATTTGTCCTCTTTCTTAGGGCGGCAGTTAAGGCAGTGGTGGAAAGACTGACACAGAGTTCGTTCTACACATCAGCGCGAGGCTTATTTGAACGAGACAGACTCCTCTTCGCCTTATTATGTGCTCTGGAGGTAAAGTTCGTTTAGTCAATAACTAGGGGCGGGGGGGGACGTTTTTCATATAGCCCCCTTTTTGAAAAATTAGAGACAGCCCTGGTCATACTGTATTGGGCTGGTTTTGGTCGTTCGCACAGCATGCTATTCCTCATGTAAACAAACCAAGCTGTATATTTCTGTGGATATCCCCTCGTTCATCAATGGTGAGGCAGACGGCAAAATGCTGTTAGTGCCGAAAAAGACCTGCAAGACTAGAAATCAACGTCCTAACCGCTAGGTCACACAAAATGTTGTTAGTGCCGAGAAAGACCTACAAGACTAGAAACCAACGTCCTAACCGCTAGGTCACACAAAATGTTGTTAGTGCCGAGAAAGACCTACAAGACTAGAAATCAACGTCCTAACCGCTAGGTCACACAAAGTGTTGTTAGTGCCGAGAAAGACCTACAAGACTAGGAATCAACGTCCTAACCGCTAGGTCACACAAAATGTTGTTAGTACCGAGAAAGACCTTCAAAACTAGGAATCAACGTCCTAACCGCTAGGTCACACAAAATGCTGTTAGTGCCGAGAAAGACCTGCAAGACTAGGAATCAACGTCCTAACCGCTAGGTCACACCATCGTTACATTCATAAGGAAAATCTAGTGTCACAGTTGGGGGAGTGAGTCAATGAAAACAGCTGAAAATAACTTGTGCAAATTAATCAACATATCACCTCTCACTTGACTAAGGCAACTGATTTGCACACGAGCTACCACAGAACATTAATCATAAATTTAAAACTCCGAGTACACATAGTATAAAAGTATTAGTAAAGGAATTGAAGTAATCCACCACATCGTTAGTTCATTGTAGTGACCGAGTGAGTATACTGTTTGAATCGTCGGTTTTATAGGTTGAAGACTCTAGTGGCCGCGTTGGGCCTGGTGACCGCGAGTTCTTGATCCATCCTACATTTGGTGCTGCAGTGAAGACCGCTCTTCAGCCCAGTGTTGTATCAGAAGCTGCATCACGCACTCTTTCTAAAAAGCCATTTGATTGGTTGTTGGACGAACAATACTCTAATTTGCAGGTTGGCTTTTGCTGCGCTGTCTTTGTATGGCTTTCTTAGACAAAAACTCCCTTGATACTCTCCTGTCGGTGATAGGGGAAGGGTTTGGGGTTGTAGTGTTCGATATTCTTAATCAACAGAGCAATAGTTTTTGGAGGTTCTTTTTTTCTTTTCCTCTGGGGAGTATTACACTTTGGCGCTAGTGAGCTTTCTGGCTCATTTTACACTTCGTATCGATCATAAACATTTATTTGAACGATTCTCTTTCCTTTTACGGTGTCGTTTTTTGGGTCTTGTAATGTGGTTTGGTTTTAATTCTTTGAGATACGACATGAACGTTGTTTAGAAGGGCTTCCTTGTGATGCTTTTTTAGCATTTTGTAAAAGTACATAAGGACTAGTTTGTGTTTTTTTAAGTGAAATGGTTGTTTAACCCTGTTTGGTTCTAGCTGTTGGCGAATCATTTCGAGTGGTTTCAGGACGCGTTTGATAAAATGCCGAAAGATGGACGTGAAACACAGTGGAGACAAATCACTGAACATGAGAAACCTGAACTGGTTGCTCTGCCTGATGGACTGGATGACAAGTATGTCAAGTTACAATCACTCCAAATGGGGTAGGGGGTGGTGGGGTGGAGACAGATGGTGTGGGGGGGATGGAGACAGTGGAGACAAATCACTGAACATGAGAAACCTGAAATGGTTGCTCAGCTGGATGGACTGGACGACAAGTATGTCAAGTTACAATAATTCCAAAAATTTTTTTTTTTTTTGGGGGGGGGAGGGGTGGAGACACTGGAGACAGATCACTGAACATGCACTGTCTGATGAAACCCTACCCTGCGAGCAGAGGTCTCTTCGATCTTCCTAGATAAGTCGGGAAGAGGAAGAGACCTCTGCCAACCGCCTCGACTTTTCTTGTTGAGCATGCGTGAAATGAAATGTAACCAAGCCTTTATTACCCTCGCTTTCATATAAAATTTCAAACACGCATGCTTCCTTTAACCGATCGAGGCTCTCCGAGTCCACTTTACACGCTTTAATTCCCAGCTTTTCACATGAGCCTATCTGATCTGCGATCAGCGAAATTAGCGGAGAGATTACAACTACTATTGGGTCAGTCGGGAACTGTTCCAGACCAGAAGAAGAAAGTTCTTTCACAACAACAGGGCAAAGTTGATAGATCATTGATTTACCATGGCCGGTAGGTAAACAAACAAACGAATCTTTTCCACACAGAAAATTATTCAAGGCCTTAAACTGGTGTTCTGTGAGCTTAACTATTCCAGTGTTCACTTTTCCCCGTACGCTGTTCACTGCTTTGTCAAAGACTTTCTTTGAGAGAGATACGCCAGCCGAGGCATCCGCCGTTTTGTGAATTGACTTGCGTAAACAATATACCGCGGGCATCTATTAAGTCAGCAATTCCATCAAGGAGTATGCGCACTGCGGTGAAACGGTAAAAACCGGTTTTAAACCAGACTGACTCATCCATTTCGGTGGATGAGCGGCAAATCAAAGAAAGTCGAGGCGGTTGGCAGAGGTCTCTTCCTCTTCTCGACTTATCTAGGAAGATCGAAGAGACCTCTGCTCGCAGGGTAATGAAACCCCAAAGCATTCAATTTCTGCATGGCGGAAACTGATGTTCTTATAAACTGGTTTACATTAAGTAGCTCTTAATGTCCGTAGCGAAAACACAAGATAAAATTAATAAAAAAATAGAGGTTTCCGTTTCTTGAACAACCAAAGGAAACAAATTTTACATGTTTCTAGAAAGTAGGGTGACCGTTCATAGGTTGCTGTCATGTGATCAATATTCATGGCAGACGAGTTTTTAGTTCGGATAGCGTGAGTGTACGGCAAAGAACATCCCAAATCTAAGAATCCTAATTTGTTATCGTGTGGCGAGTGTCTGTTTACTGGAAATCGTGACCCAAGTGCCACCACTACATGTGGCAGGAATAGGGCCGGTGCATTTGAAAATGGGGCCTTCGGGTTACCAAGTGTTTTCATTTCACAATGTACCTAAAAACATATACTGTATTAGAACGTAACCTAACCTGGTTTGTTTGTACTTGTATATTCATTTCAGATTCTCCCTGATACAACGATTTATGGTTATCCGCTCCATTAGAGGAGATCGCCTGATGCAAGCTGCAATCTGCTTTGTTACATCTGTTCTTGGAAAGAAGTAAGAACTTCAAATTGCGTTCAATCAGGCATCTTTGCATGACTCTTTTTTGGGGATCCCGTTGTCTTACTTTCTCCTTGGTTGTGTATTTTTCAGGTACACTTCTGAAATACCACTAGACCTGCCATTCGCATTCCGTCAGAGTGAAAGCCGTACACCTATTGTGCTGCTGTACTCTGGAGAAGCTAACATGGTAGAAAAGTTGGTCATTGAAGCAGCCCAAAAGAAGCAGGTTGGAAAGCAACTTGATTGTTGTTGTTTACCGATTAACGTTGACAGTTTTAAGGCAAAAAAAACGTCCTTGAAATTAACTGCGTGCATTGTCATAAGGCAGTGAGACTACCTGCAAGAACACGCCACGAAAGCGGTTTTTTTTCCTGCAAATAAGATCTCTCCTTGTAGGTATGGGGAATTGAAATTGTGTTTCAAGAACCGCTACCTCGGTCGCTTGCTGCATGTTGCAGCGTAGCAATGCAGCAAGAAATGCTTGTGCAGAAACGAAAGACACGCTGTAACATCGTTCACTGTTTCCAACTGTTGAGATACCAGGCACGCTTTGTGCCGTCGAACACCCATTGTACTTGTGCATCGTTGATGCATGTCTTCTCTGCGTTTACAGGTTGAACTACATGTCCTTGCGCTAGCAAATGTTGGTATCGGTGAGGAGCGTGTAGCGAGAAAGATGATACACAGAGCTATGGTACAGGTACGACACTAAAATGTGTTTAGTGACGACTCGTGCACTACACGGGAGTAAAAATAAGAGTTTATAGATGGCTGGGTTACCAATGGTGTGATTTGCAATTTTGTACACATAATCACAAGATCAAGAGACAGCAAAACTCAGTTCGTGAGAAAAGAAAAAAAGATTGGGGAAAATCCTGAAACCTTAAGAGGCATGCTCATAACAAAATAGCGAGACGTTTCTTGAACTAACAACTTGCAGGGACGTGAGTGCGTAAACTTAGTAGCAACCAAGAAATTGATTTTCATACCCTTGACCACTGCCTTTCTCACACCTTCACACCACTTTGACTGTATGTTCCTCGAGTGATCGTGTTGATAAATTGCCTTTTTCAGGGTCACTGGATTCTACTCCACAATGCTCATAACTCCCCTCGTCTACTGGCAGCTCTAGATTCTTTCATGCACGAAACAAAGACAGTTGACAGTGAATTCAGGTTGTGGGTGTCTGTACAGCCGCATCCAAACATTCCTTCATCACTACTGCAGGGTGCTGTGAAACTTGTAGCTGATTCACCAAAGGTACAAAATAGCTTCCTCGGATCAATTTTTAATTTAACGAGTATCGTAAAACCAAAACCAAAACAATCATTCTGGCCAATCGCAAGAGACGCAGATAGCGCAATGAACCAATCAAAATTGGGAGCAAAATGTGACCGGCACAACGCGCGGGAAAATTCGCGCGTGCTAGTTGCAATAGGCCATTTCCGAATTACCTCAGGCCTCTTTTCCAAAGCGCGTCTTAGTGCTCATCCTTTCACATGCAAATCAATTTTCATTCACATGAAAATGAGTTTAATTCGCGTGTGAATGAATTTGCATATGAAGGATGAGCACCAAGACTCGCTTTGAAAAAGAGGCCTGAGGTAATTCGGAAATTGATTTTGTTTTTCCTTTTCATTGGTTGAGAAAGTGTCGCGAGTTTGTCCAACAAATTACGGAGTGATGTAAAACAAACCAAAGCAAACGAGGTTTACTTTCGACACTCAACTGAAAATGGTTCTAACAATGCCAGTGATTACATGTCAGAAAACTCCAAAAATACCTTTTCATGGAAGCCGCGTTCTTTCGATTTTTGCTCTAAAGGAGTACGGAAACACTTTTCCGTTTATTCTGAAAGCGAAATGAATTGGATCATGGTAGACATTTTCGTGGACATCTCTAGATAGTGGGTGACATTAGGGGATTGCAGCAGCGCGTTTTTAGCGGCAAACTTTTCTAACAAGGTTATTAGATGCTTGTGGGATTTTTTTTTTTTTTGGTTAATTCCATGCTGTTCTTTACAGAACACGAAAGACAGTTTACAGCGCTCGCTTCTTTGGGTCGATGGCGATCTGTTGCGTGTCAGTGCTCGTCAGGAGTGGCCCGCTTTGCTCCACAACCTGTGCATGTTACACAGTCTGGTCAGGTTGCGGACCAGGTATGGTCTGACCGGCTGGAACAAAGGACTGGACCTCAAGAATGTCGGGACTGCCGAGCTTTGGGTGAGTAAATGGTAGTCTTTCGAGTCCAAGACTCCTCCAACGAAAGGTTTGGGGCACCAGAGGAAAGAATGATTTCGCGCAGAGTCAGTAAAGATGCAACAAGGTTTAATCCATCGGGAATCCAATAAATTTTTTGCTTCGAATCGGGGTAGAGGAAACAGCCGTGAAAATAAAATTGTATAGCTTGTGTGATGTGGTTAGGAGTTACAAGAATACCTCACAAATTTATTGACCACGTGGTAGCGGGCATTACCCCTCAGGAAGCTGCTCAAATTAACCAGAGGTTGTGAATCGAGATTCTTCAGACGCTTGATTCTCTTTCTATATCGTTTTTCAGCAAGCGTTGGATCTTGCTGTACGGGAATTTCAGGACAATACAGACCTTCTGGCCCAGCCTGCTGGCTCGACTCGAAGTATTCAGTGGAATGGACTACGATACATGTTAACAGAGGTAACGCGCAGTGTACCATCCATAAACCACATAAATCAATTGAAGGCACTAAGCTGTGTGATCACAATTTAATGGACCACAGAGTCAATCGTACCACTTGTTTCCGGCAGCAAGTTACCGCGTTATGGGAAGTTGTTATCTCAGGTGTTGGAAGTTATGCTCAACTGAAAGAAGATACTGCGAATTCAATACACACGAACGTTACACGTTTGGATTAATTTTGGTGAGCAGTAATTTGCTGTTTTGAGGTGAATGGTACGGAAAGGTGCTACTTGGTACCATTAATCTGGCTGGTGGCACAACATTGGGAGGAGACTCGGCACGCACAATGGATCCACATTTAACTTCTGACCCCGGTTGTTCAAACGTTGGATAGCGCTATTCACTGGATAGATATTTATCCGGTGGATAGCACTATCCAGCCTTTGAACAACCGGGGCCTGGTCTTTAAGGGCCCGATTACATGGCGAATTTCAGCCCGGGCTGAAATTTCATCCCGGCTTCTGAAACAAATCCTCTGAAAATCAAATTGTCGATTACATGGAGATTTTTTCAGCCCGGGGCGAAATTCAGCCCGGGCTGAAAATCCTAGCCCGGTTTGACCAAAGCGGGCTAGGATTTTCAGCCCGGGCTGAACTGCGCCCCGGGCTGAAAAAATCTCATGTAATCGAAAAGAAATTTCAGCCCGGGCTGAAAAGCAGGAAATAACATGGCTGCCTGATTTTCCCGAGACTCTTCGCGTCAAATTTCATATTTGGTGCCGAGACTAATATTTCAGCCCGGGCTGAAGTTCATCATGTAATCGCAACACAATTTCAGCCCGGTTGACCGGGCTGAAATTCGCCATGTAATCGGGCCCTAAGAAGAAAAGGAAAGAGATAAAGCAACACGCTAGGTCCAAAATTCCCAACAGAATTCAACTAACACTAGTAATCACGCTTGATTCTCTGTTTTGAGTGAAAACTAAATCAGCGGTTTTGTGCATAATTCCAGGTGATATATGGAAGGAGTATGAGTGACGAGTTTGACCGCCAGGGCCTGAGCGCTATGGTTGATTACTGGATCAGTCCCGCAGCAGTTAAACGAGAATTCGAGGCGACCAAAAGTGGGTATTTTAGTGATCAATAAGGAATTTCTCCTCACAATATCATTACATTGTCAAGCAGATAGGTGATGAGAATAAAGAAAAAACAACTAATGGGGGATGTTGTTTGATTTGACACCACATTCTCAGAACTAACATTATAAGCAATGCATGGCAGACACTAAGGAGAATTAGTATTGAAGGAGAATTGTGCAAGGGTTAAAGTTTGAATCAAATGGCCAGTTTGTTTCATTCTGCTTCTAAGGTTATCTAGTTATCTTTAGAGATCAGTCTGTTGAAAAAAGTTGCCAAGGAAAAAATATTTCTCTAGAGTCTTATACAATTAGCTGAGAAAGGTTGACTCAACTCGCCTTCAGTTTTTCGTGCTTTTCCCCTCCCCTTTTCAATATTGGGCCAATGTTGGGTCAGTGGTGGATATTACCAGACAGTAGACGCTAACAACGAATAGTCGGCACGGTAATCAAGGACAACATATACTCAGTCTGACTGTCTATCAAGCCTTCCCAGGTATAAAATTTATGACTTTAACAGGGAGCTCAAACTCTTGTTGTCCTTCACAGTTAAATACAAGCTACCCTCGGCGTTGTTTAGCAGTCACGTCAGACTTAATAACCTTTGGTCAGCATTGGAAGGGTTTCCTGGTGAAGGACTTGAAGTTCCTGAAGCATGTGGCCTCCACCCCTCCCCTGAGGTGGGTAAAATGCGCCATCCACCCCTTTCTTTACTCAGTAACTTACCACGCTTCTGCAACCGTTAAAACTTCCTAAATGATCGTGATAAATCGCAACACGAAAAATTCGATATTTGAAAAAAAGGTTTCTGCAACAGAAGGCGAAGATGCAAGTTCTCCTCGTGCAATCTCGTACTGGCTTTGGCTGAAAGCGGATCCTTAAACATGACGTGAAAATGTAAAAATGTTTGGAAACTGTTCATCTCAAAGTTCTATTACAAACAGGCTAATCATGTTTAATGCTCGATTGTGTTCTTTGTTTCGTTTTAGACTCAGTTGGCGGACGAGCAGTATGTGTTCACCCGTTTAAACTACCTTCTTGACCGAATGGCGTCATCAGACTCACTCACGCACGCTGTTCTAGAACCTTCCACTATCATGCCATCCTCGGGTGTGACACAACAGAGTTCAGCGGTACACACCATCGGAGCAGGCTCAATCAGTGTTGCCGAGGCAGGCATCTTCGCAAGTGCTAGTCTTGTGTCGTTGCGTAATCGGAAAGAGGTCGATCTAAACGAAGTTTGCACGACAATGTTGGCAAAGATTCCAAAAGTTTGGTCAAAGGTTGGTGATAACATTAGTCTAATCTCTTGAAACTCACGACCGCCCAAAAGGCCATCAAGCTCTAGTTCCCCTTGTCTCCTTGTCCTTTCCTCCCCAAAGTGAACTCTTATTATTTGGTTTGCAGGTTGTTTCTCTCGTTACCTTGTCAAAACGTGTTTGCTGGTTTTGTTTTAGCTGAATTCTTTCAACATGTCACTGTCGTCTATAGCTGACCGTGTGATCATTTTACCGTTAGAGAACTTCAGTCAATCTTACAATTGGTTTTCCTTTGTTTCCTGTTTCTCTCAAATTTCTCTTCAACTTTCCTGCAATCGTTTGCCAATTTGTAGCCTCATTTATGTTGGGATTCTCTTTCGTACCCAACAGGAAAGTGTGTACGAGCGGATGAAGAAGGCAGGAGGTGCAAACCCCTTCAATCTTTTCGTGTTAGCTGAGATGGAGTGCATGCATAGATTATTAGCAGCTGTGCGGGAAACGTTACTGGTAAATTGAATTTTGTGTAATCGCACTATTTTCCAATGTCTTCGTACATTTTGTTTTTGTTTTGTTCTAGCGTACGTTTGACGTCCTTTATGCCAACGGAGCTCTTAAGAAGCTGTAATTTCATTGAGGACCTATAGTATTCAAAGCTAGGAATCATTTTTGACTGCTAGCACGTCATTTTTTCTCCCTAAACCTGGGAAATTGTGTACCCCCTCCCCATCAACTTCCGAAAACGCGTGTTGCCGGTTTTTCCTGAATATATAGCCATTTATTTTATCCTTGCTGTTCCAATCTCAAAGCACTGTAATTCTGGGCTTTATTGGACCCATTTTGAAATCACTGGTTATCCTTGCAATCTGATTGGGTCTCAGCAGTGAGCGGCTTTCAATAGGCCATATTCGTATTCTCGGTATTGAACTGGATCTAGCATAAAGTGGAGGCTCCTGTGGGGGAATCTTTTCATATGTAAATGTATTCCCCCGCAAGAGCCTCCACTTCATGCTAGATCCAGTTCAATACCGAGAATACGAATATGGCCCTTTGAGTGTCGAAACTAATTTCTCAATTGCATTGATTTTGATTTACGACACTACGAAAAACCGCTTTGACATCGTGTGATAATTTCAGTTAATAAAGGCAGCAACAGAAGAGAGTTTGTGTGGTGACCGTGTCAGTGAAGAACTCCTGGAGGCAGCAGATGATCTGTATCATCTGAGAATCCCCACCAAGTGGTGCAAGCTAGGTGGCGACTCGTCCCCTCCCCCCACGTGGAGTCTAGCAGCCTGGTTTACTGATCTCGGCAACCGCTTCTCACACATAGACAGAATTATTGTGCAGGTAAAAATAGGATTCCCGAATGCTGTTGATAATTAAACGCCCTAATCGATGTTGCAGATGATAAATCGGAATGTTGGTGATGTTAAGCAATACCCATGTTGCCCTCGTAAAAGCTTGAAAACACTTTGAAAACAGTGTTGAGAAACTTTCTGTGTGCACTTCAGTGTACTGTAGACCAAATTGTAAAAGCAACATCTACTACAATTACAATGTTGTTTTGTAATCCAAGACGTTGTGCCTAGGAATCCTCGCAAGGTTTTCAGTGTAATCCGGGTTTCACATCTTTGGCCAGTGGGACGTGAACGTTGAAAAGTAACTTCTGAACGTCAACTGTTGGTCTCACAATCGACAATTCAGAGCAAATGTCAATTCAAATTCAATTCCAATTTTATTCAACTCACACGAATGTTGCCAGCAAGACCCTGTTAACATCTAACCACAGTTCCTTCGTTCCCTTCACAGGGTCGTGACAAAGTTCCAGCTTATTGGCTCGGAGCGTTCTTCAACCCGCGGAGATTTCTCTCAATCATCAAACAGGTACATAAGAAGTGCAATCCAATGAGATCTTGATTCCTAGTCAAAGTTTTAGCGAGAAGAAATTCAAAGAAAATTCACTTAATCTCATAATTTTATGGGAAACGTGCCTCCTGGATGCCCTAATCCGCGAGGCCATAGATCTATTGATATTAAGCAGATTTAGCAAAGACAACGTAACGAGAAATGAAGATGTGGAAGTGCTCGGAAAGGACTGAACGCGACTTCCGGTGCTCAATTTGCCGTTCTGCTGTTGGTCAAGTCGGTTGTTAGATCTGCGCGCGCCGTCGTCATTTCAATCACGTCTGCTAAATCTGCCGTTATTATTTTACAGGAGGCCGTGAGAAATGCAGAAGGAAAATCCTCATCAACAGAACCTTTCATCTTCCAAACCGAGATCACTGGAAGAGATAAGGATCACGTAAGAAAATCTTTTTATTTATCCTTCGTGCACTATCCTCTCCCACTTGCCTTTTGCCACGAATGTCTAACTATTTTGTTCGCCATCGTTTCTGTGACTGTTACTTTGTAACAATAACAACATTTCGCTTCCCTCTCCTCAACACCATCGAATGAGGCTTTCCATATCGTTGATCTCACCAGTGTGCCAGAAGGGAAAGACAAGGCGCGTCTCCTCTCTTTCACGTCTCCCCCATGAACACTCCGTTTCCGACTCACGCCCCAGCCTTTTTCTTTTCCTGCGGTACCCAGGCTGCTCTCCCAGTGGCCCTAGTATTTCAATTGCGTATTGGTCCGGTTATGACTTAGCTCCTATCTGGGACGCAGAATATTTAACAATTATTGGACGAGGTTGAGCAAAATATTGTGATTTGTCAGTGGCGAGCAGATCAAATAATTGATCTGCGAGACACTGGCAAATCACGATATTTTGCGATAACCGAGTTCAATAATTGTTTTATCATTCGATCACCAAGTTTGTTTTGATACTTTTTTTTTGGGGGGGGGGGAGCGGTAAGCGTGCGCTGCTGGCAGAAATCAATTGGTTTCCTTCTCAGTTAAATAATTTATTCTAGCGTGGTTACAATTGCGCATGAGCAGAATATTATTTGCAGCAAAAACGCATTTAGACGATATTACGCATGAGCAGATCATTATTTGTAGGTTATTTGCAGGTCACGTGGTGGGCTCTCAGCCAATGAAAAGGGGGGAAATATCCATCGAATGATAATTTATTTTATTTGTAATCCCGAGTTTCCTAACTTTTTTCTCTGCCTTACTCTTTCCTTAGTTGCGGGAACCCCCGCTGGATGGAATGTTCGTGTACGGAATCTATCTCTGGGGCTGTGCTTGGGAGAAAACTACTGGGGACCTCCTGGACGCGCCGCCTAAATCTGGCCCTACCCCTCTCCCGGTTGTTCACATTGTGGCTCTTCCTCAGACTGAAAAAGCATCTCTGAATGATCCTGTTAGGGCTGCCATATCCCACTCGTGCCCTTGCTACTCATCCAGGATTTGTGCGCGGGAGCCAGTTATGTTGTTAGATGTGGACAATAAAGATGTGCCTTCCACACGCTGGCCACTTAGAGGACTTTCTAGTACTTTAAGGCCTTTTTAGTGTATTATGTTTCTAAAACTTGGACAATTTTGTCGGAAGTTAAAAGGACTTTGCTCCTCAGCTTGTTAATCTTACTTTTAAACAAAGGCCACGCAAATATGTTTCTACGTAGAGTTTCAGCGTTATTTGACTGAATTATTATCTGCTTAGATTTTTAGTCGTGTATTCAAGCTCTGACCCTTCAATTGATTGTGTATAACACACTGTTCATAGAGTGAGCTGCGAAGGTATGGTAAGAAGTTCTACTTTATTGCACGGTCAGTCCATAACAGAAGAACTAGAACATAAGTGGATGGAAACGTGACTTGGTACTCGCGCGCTTGTTTTTGTCTCGCTCCATCAGTCTTGAGTCACCCTTAGAACTTGTTCAAGTGTGAATATAAGTTAATTATTTAACGGTTTTTTCACCTTTGTACAGAAGTCTTATTAAATTATTTTTTGAAGTGTTTGTGTCAACTTCGTTGACTGTTGGGCTCCCTTTGCTGTCTGTATAACGTTTATAGCTTACACTGAAATATATCCCGTCTTTGTGGTTCAGAAAACCCAGTCAAAAAGATCAATTGCTATTGTCTGGGTATTCTGTAGGCAAGTGCCTTCAATGCACAATCCCCCTTATCTCTACGTTTATGTTTTTGCCAATGAAATCCGAGACTGTCCAACGAACTCCCAACAGTCAGATTGGTGTGCCAAATAGTTTGTGAAAGGTTACTACGGTGTAAGTGTGGAGAAGCAGGCTATTGCTTTGAGCTTTGTATGTTTAAATATTAAATTTTCTCACCAACAAATACCGTTCCTTCGATAGCTCAGTTGGTAGAGCGGAGGACTGTAGTGGTTTGCTTGTAATCCTTAGGTCGCTGGTTCGAATCCGGCTCGAAGGAAGATTTTTTTTAACATCTTTTTTTTTCGTTTTCATTTTTTTAAAAATAGTATTCTATACTATTTTAAACTTGTTTTATTAGCTTTGTTAAGCAAAGAGAAAATAAATTTTAAGGAACAATTGAAAATTAATGAGAAGAGAACTGCGTCTCGAAGTCAACTGCCATTCCTTCATTAGTTTCCAGCGTTGAAAACACGTTTATTAACCAACAAATTTCTGAAAGAAGCAAGCGAATAACCTGAGGTTTTAATCTCTCCTATTCAAGGTGAAACTTAAGTCGTAAATATATCTATAAACGTTCAACGCTTCAAGAACCTTTGATCGATTTTATTACACTCAGAAGCTGCTCACAGTCTTTGGTTCACCGCGGCCACCGGGACCTCCAGAAACAATGGTTTCAAAATGTATTATTTTATTCTTCTTGGAGCAATCTCCTTCTATCAGTGTTGCGGTAGCAAAATCGAGATGTGGATCGCCAAATAGTTAAACTGGTTTCACGCTGAAACAATTTTCGCTACGACACTGGGCCGAAAGAGAGAAAAAGAGAGAGATCTGAGGCCGAGTTTTCAAAGAAGGTCCTTGGTGGGGTAGGGTGGGATCAAGCATGGAGTGCAATAATACCAGACAACCGCAAAAAAAAGAAAAAAAATTGTTCGCATCATTAATTTTATTTAAACTCAGAGGGAGGGGGGGCGGGTATATGCGATACAACAAACCCTTCTTGGTGATTTGTAATACAACCTACTTAAACAGGTTGTTGTCTGTGAAGGTAAGGGACGCACCATTAGAAAAGTGATTGGGGAAGGGTGGGGAGAAACAAAAAACAACATCATGAAGATAGAGGAACAAGAAAAAAGTGGTAATATACCTCTTTCATAATGGCGGCCATATAAAATATTCTTTTGTTTTAATGGTGATAAGCATTTCTAACCTCCCTGCTATGTGCAAAATACAAAAGAATGTTTGCGCTAAAATGAGGCCAGTAAGTCTAATTAACATAGATACAAAAGAACAACATCGGCGGCCATTATGAAAGTGGTCTATAGGAAGAGGGCAAAGGAAAAACTACATACACATACAAGCAATGGGCGAAAACAAAGACATGCGTCATCACTACCGTCCCTGCTGAAGCATGTCATGTGTACTGACTGCGAAGAGTAGAGTAAAGCGATTTTAGAGTAAGTAGCAGACAGATGTCCGGTGGTTAATGCAGCTTGGAAAGGATGATGAGGGGATGACGCCTCGCTTGCTTGAACACAAAACAAGAAATGGGCGACTTAAAGTTAATTGTTAAAGTACCGAACGCGTATTTCGGTACAGAGGTGCGCGCCGACAAAGTGAGGTTAAGCAATAGTTTTACTTAACCTCAATTTCAAACGAAGAATGATCGTCGCGGTTGTGATCGCAATTTTTACAATTGCCTAGTAAAGAAGCCTGAAAAAATTCAGGACTTCATCGGGGATTGAACCCGTGGCCTCGCGATTCCGGTGCGATGCTCTACCAACTGAGCTATGAAGCCACAGACGTTGGGAGCTGGTCAATTTTGGGTTCATATGTTTCAGTGAAAGATATGTAAGTGAGTAATGCATGTAAAAGAACTGAATCATTTGTGAACTGCGGATATGAAATCAAATGAAGAATGATCATCGCAGTTGTGATCGCAATTTTTACAATTGCGTAAAGAAGCCTGAAAACCTCACTTTGTTGGCGCGACAAGTTCTGTCAATACAGCGAGTTTTCGTGCGCCCTTCTTTCCATTGCTTATCACACAATTATTGCGTTATCCTACAACTGTTTGCGTGAATTAGGACCTTCACCTCTTAAAGAAAACTCGGGCCAAAGTCGTCTAATAATAATGACTTTATTGATGTGTCAAGCAGAATCTAGCAGAGGGGATACACCACTGCTAATAGGGGACACCTAACTTTCTAAAATACAATCTAAAAATACAAATCGAATCAATATAGAATCGAACTATGGGGAGCAGGGTTGGCGAAGTGATGAGAGCGCTCGCCTTCCACCACCTTCGGGTTCGACTCCTGGACTTGGCGTCATAAGTGAGCTGAGTTTGTTGGTTCTCTACTCTGCTCCGAGAGGTTTTTACAAAAACCAACATTTGATTTAATTTAGTAGAGCACTCGTGTTTAGCTAGAACGATTTGAGACTTAAATAAAGTTATATATTATTATTATAACTAGAATCTAGAAGGGGAGCTGGGTGGGGCCGCACAAAAATCGACGAACCTCTTATGTTGACGGAAAGAAAACTCTTGGAGATACTATTATGAAAGAATACTTTTTCAGTTTCTCTAACGGTGACTTCATTTTGCAAAAGGTAACTGCTCCTCATCGCGGCGAAGATGTCAGAAACAAAACACCCAACCCACTGGCAAAATTGAAACCTCAAATTTTATAATCATGTTGACCACAATCTTGCCCTTTGTTAGTCTCTGTTAAAACAGATTGTTGCAAACGCAGATGCCGCACCATCTTTATTTCATATCTCTATATTACTTTTTACAAAAAGAAGAAACGCTAAAAATTTTATTGCTATAACTTCCTCTGATTCTTTAACAATTTTACAATGGACTGGTGCTTATTTGATATTTGGTCCATATCATTAAAATTACTATTTTTTTTTCACTTGAATCATTTGACTGAAGAAAAACCTGGGACCATTTATGTGGACTAAAAGCTCGATGAGATAAAATGTAAAACGCAACAGGCCAAAAAATTAGGCGTTCTTTTAAAATAAAATAAAAAAAGCACGTTGCAACAATATCAACAATGATTCAGACAGTATTGCAAAACTCACCCTAGTATACATATCCTTGGCCCGCGATAAATAAATAAGTTGCCTGCACAGTAATTCTCGTGTTCTAACAACTAGTGTATTTTCACGCAGATAAACAGATGTTGAGGGAAAGGATTTCCACAAACACCAGGAAGTGAAATTAACAAAGGGAAGGATGAACAGTTAACTTGAAAAAGCAATTGAGGAATTTTATTATACCTAGCTTGAAGCGAATGCTAACCTTTTCGCTACTGCAAAGTCGTTTGTTGTTTTTGTAATAGGAATTCTGATATATTTCTAAAAGGTATAACTGAACACTTTAGTGGATGCGAAGGTTAAAAATTAAAACGGGCAAAATCGGAAGGCTACCTAGTAATTTTTCCTGAGACCGATACATTGAATATCAGCGACCAAACAAGACAAATAAACTTAATATAGAATGGCTGTTTTAAAGAGATTTTGGCTGCTACTGGTGGAAAAGCTAGTGTGCTTTGTCTTTCCAACCTCCTAAGTTCAACTATAGCTTTGAGGTGGTTCCTTAAAATCCTGATTGGAGTACAGCCGAAATGCATGGAAACGCAGTGAACGTACGATGTGATTATAAATAGCATGCGGAGGGGAATCGTACTTGCGCGCATACCGTGTAACGGGCAACGACGGCGTAGAGCGCGAAAAGAAGGGAGCGGAGGATAAAAGGAGCACTTTACGATTCTACCAAAACTTTCGGTTGGAAATTCCAGAAATTTTTCATGTCGAAAACAAGAACTCATTGACGGGTCAAAACGCGAGCGCTGCGCGCTCTATTCACCTCGCCCCTTCCCGTTTTTGCCGAGCAGGTTAGTTTTACATTGCCGCGTTTCAAGCTGTACACTAGTCCTAATTTAGCCATTTTGTACGTTTTAGGGTTACCCAGGACCGAACTCGTTGACGAGGAAATGATACATAAACCTTGCTTTCTTCTGCGTCAGTTGATTGAGGGCTCGTCTGCTGAGACCTGCTTCTTTATTCTTAGGTGCTCGCAAAAACAGCGTACCAAACAAGGTTGCTAAAGTGAAGAAAACAACATGTCAGCTATGATAATCACTATTAGAGATAAAACAATAAATACCTCTTACTAACCGAGTTCGAAGTCCGTACTGTAAGTTACGGACCGAGTTTTTTTTTCCCGTTCGCTCATAGCCCAAGCGCGAAGCTCGCGGGCCATAAATCAACAGGAAAAAACGAGGATCCGTAACTCACAGTACGGACCGAGAAAACGAGGTTAGTAAATTATTTATTATATCTTTGAGGTTAATCAGGCGCGTGGTGAAGAAAACTTTCAAATCTAGGGGGCCGTACAGTAGAATACGGCCGCAAAATTGAGCAATCACAGCGCGCGTACTAACTGAGATATATGATTAATACTACTACTGACCCAGAGTCTTGGCGTCCAGTTTATTGTCGTTTGAATACAGCAGCAGCTCTCTGAGAAAGGCGCTGATGTAAGTGAAGACATTGCGATGGCTCTGAGAAATTTGAAATATTAACTGCAAGAGAGAAAAAGAAACCTACAGTAAATCCGAGGTACAACGTGGCACCAACTCGAATAGACGTCATGAGAAAAGTCAACTACCTAAAAACGCCAGCAACATGATCACGGACGGGAAATCGATACAAATTCACGCCCCATAAATCAAGCTTCAAAAGGTCAGGCTCTATTTGCAGCCTGGATTCCGACTTGTGATTTACACTGTCTTGTCATGAACCGACAATTTTAGTTTTTCCAACTGATTCGTTTCTTTCTATTTTTGGGTTTTCATTCTAAACTGACGTACCTGTTTATGTTAGCCTGCCGTACCTGTTTATAGTAACCTGCCGTACCTGTTTATAGTAACCTGCCGTACCTGTTTAAAGTAACCTGACGTTCCTGTTTAAACAAGGCTCACGTCTCTTTTGTGATAATTATCGGCCTATTTCGATTCTTCCTACGTTGAGTACAATATTTGAAAAATGCATTTTCAATCAAATTATGTCCTATTTATCTACTGAAGATATTCTTACTTCAAAGCAATATGGCTTCCGCCCTGCTAGTACTACTATTTATTGTTTAGTAGATCTAATCGAAGAAATTACCTCCACTCTTGACAAAGGAGACTATGCAGTTTCTTTATTTTTAGATCTAAGCAAAGGAATAACTTATTACGGAATAGTAAATAGAGAAAATAATTGGTTTCGATCATCTTAACAACAGGAAACAAAAGGTCTACATAAATGGGGTTATGTTACTCTGCGAGCAGAGTCTCCTTCGATCTTCCTAGACAGGGTAGGGTTATGTCCGAGCTAAATAAAATATCTTCAGGGGTTCCTCAAGGTTCAATGATTGTCCTAATGCTTCTGCTTACTTCTTGGTTAGATTATATACGGATGACACATCACTATAACAGCGTCTGGAAATGATTGAAATTATTGAGTGAAGTAAACACCCATTTAGACGATATTTTTTACTGGCTCTGCTGTAATAGATTGACTTTAAATTTAAGGAAAATTAAGTATATTAATTTTTAAACCTCGGCAGAAAGTAAACTACAATCGCACCGGAATCGCGAGGTCACGGGTTCAAGCCCCGTTGAAGTCCTGAATTTTTTTCAGTCTTCTTTACACAATAGGCCATTTCCGAGTTCATGTCTGCCTCCTCTTCAAAGCGAGTCTAAGTGCGAAGTTTTTGTGATGGTAATTAGTTCTACTTTACATATGAATGAAAACTAATTTTCATAACAAAAACTTCGCACTTAGACTCGCTTTGAAGAGGAGGCAGACATGAACTCGGAAATGGCCTATTGTAAAAATTGCGATCACAACTGCGACGATCATTCTTCATTTGATTACAATCTTTATTCTTCGTTAGTACAAGCAGATCAAATGTTACAGCAATCCCAAAGGGTTTAATACCTTGGTGTATATATTTACAGTTTAGTTAAGTTGGAACGATCATATTGATTACGTATGTAGTACGATACGAATTTGAATATTATGACCAAATTAAAGCACGTGACGTCCAAATCACTCGTCTCTGTTTACTGTTCTATGATATACCCTTACCTTTATTATGGAAACAATTATGATGCTCCTCTATCAAAGGTTGTGAAATTACAAAACAAAACTGTTTGTATAATTAACGATGTTCCCTATATGAAACCAATAACTCTTCATTACGTAGCCCTGCGTTTATTGAAACTTCCCGATATAGTTACACTTAGCACATGTTTGTTGTTCTATGAGTACTTTAATGATGATAAAGTTCCGAGTTTTTCTCTGACTTTACGCTCTCAGCAGCATACTTAGGTTCCGTACCAACCTAAGGAAATTTTCTCCAAGTATAAGTGGTAAATATTTTTGGAACAACATTTCCTCTTGTATTCGTTAAGGAAATTTTCTCCAAGTATAAGTGGTAAATATTTTTGGAACAACATTCCCTCTTGTATCCGTCAAAAACCGTCAAAAACACAACTTAAATGCGCACTGACAAGATGTTATGCTGCTCAGTATTAATTTTAATTTAATTTGTTCTGCTGTCCCAATTATATCTATCTTGTATATCTAGTTTTTTCGCTGTCATAATGTACAATCTTACTAAGGGGCCCAATATTAGTCTACCTAGAAGTGCCCCTCCCCTATTTAGTATTATTTCATTCTCTGTAATCAATAGTTCTGTAATTAATGCTACATGGAGAAAAATACAAATACATACTTTGTAGTAACCTAACGTACCTGTTTACACAACATGTAGTTGTTGCAGCATTCCAGTGCTCTCTGGTAAAACGCGTAAGGTATCACGGGTTCTGGTAACGCTTCCAGGAAAATAAGTAACGCTTCAGCTACCGAATAAACACTGCCAGCTGCTAACAGTTAAGGAAATAAAACCACGTATACAGGATTTACCCCACGCTGGGTTACCTTTGAGAAACATTAAGCGCTGTAACCGTTCATTCCGTTACTTCCTTGCATCAACATGCAAATTCTTGCAACTGGTCTTCTCATATTTCGTATACTGCTTGTTCAGAGAATTTGGTTAAACATCTAGACATTTCATGTTTGATGCTCGTTTCATTTATACCTCTTTAAAACCGAGTTCGAGGTCCGTACTGTAGGTTACGGTTTGAGGTATTACGTGTTCACTTATGGCCCGCGCGCTTCGCGCTTGGGCCATAAATCAACGGGAAAAAACGAGGATCCATAACTTACAGTACGGACCGAGAAAACGAGGTTAGTAAGATATTTATTATATCTCTGAGGTTAATCAGGAGCGCGGCAAAGGGAACATGCAAATTTAGCGGGCCGTACAGTAGAGTACGGTCCGCAAAATTGACCAATCACAGCGCGCGTACTAACTGAGAGAGATAATAAATTCTCAAAACGTATGATAGCTGAAATGTTAATATTGTAAGGACAAAGAAGGCTTGGGTCGCTGTTGGGCTTAAAGGGCGTTGCTTAATGTTCCCAGTGATGTTCACTGTGCCGTAGGCAAATCTTAGTCTCAAAGCAGTTTGCTGCGTGTGTGAAGCTCAGAAACATATTCATGAGACCAGGGCTAAACAACGAATGGATACGCAACTTGCCGCCTTTACAACAGTCTAAATGCGTCCTGATTTCCTCCAACTCCTCCTCAAACCCAGATTGCCTAAGAATATTCTCCTGCAATAAAAGTACGTGAACATGCATGTGATAAACGCAGTTGTGAACACTAAAACTTGAGCGGTAGTGAAAATGAAGCCTAAAAAAGAAGTTGTAGGCATGAGTTTAGTGGTGTGCGTACACCACTAAACTGGTGTCAGACAGCACTAAACCGATGCCTACAACTTCCCGCACCTTACAAACGACTTGTCGACGACATAAACAACAAACAACAGACTAACCGACAACAACACACGTACAGACATTGGACTGACAAAAGACGGATCGAAACGCACCAATCACTGCTTACAACAGACAAACAACAGACCGACTAATTTTACTAACAATACAAATCACTTGGCTCTGATGATGACTTTCGCTCAGGTTGTCAAAACGTCAAACAGTCCTTCTCAGGACTACACTCACCCGGATGATCGTACTTCACTTAGTTATCATAGTCACTTACATCTTCATTCTTTAATCTACAGCTCAAATATGATTAAAGTACGAGACAAATGTTAGGAAGACTTGGGAGTGATGCAAGTGACCGAGTCAATTTGACATTACAGTATTGCTCAAAATGTCTCTTTCCTCAGAGATAATCTCACGTCGTAGTGCTTGCAAGTCGGTTTCCCTTACCTGACGCATGCCACACTTAAATAAGTGATCTGTTAAAAGCCACAGCTCTTTGGGGACTTCTAACGGTTCGGTATCTGATACTGTTGACGGCGTTAAAGGATTGATATGTTCCTAAAACGAGAAAAACACAAACATCTTTTAAATGTGACGACGAGTTAAACTCAGGGTTGAGGAGAGCCTATGAAAGCAATCGGGAATTTTAACATCACTCGAAGAGCACAGGCGTCTGTGTTTCCTTTCACTTTTTTGTCAAATACTACAACAATGTCAACAGAAAAGGAAAACGAACAAAATCAAAGTATTGCAACTCCCTGCCCTACTCTACTGAAACCCCTAGCCCTTACCACCGTGGCTCTTATCGCCTCCACTTGGCACATTCCAATAATCAAAACCAAGACGAGAACGGTTTTCAATGTTCCTAAGACGCCCTCGTATGAGGAGTCACCTTACGCTTACTCACACCAACAGATAGTCTCCTTCGCAGCCGTTATTAGGCTTGTCACGTAACGCTCCTCCCCACTAACGGCTGCTCACTCGAGCTCTGCATTCCTTTCCTCAAACTGACCAATAAGGAGCAGGCTTCCATTTCCTGGAAACCTGGACCTTGTTGTGCTTTTGGCGGCAAATGTGACGAGAAATATGATTGGTGCAGCTGCTAACAGATATATGCAGGTTATTGGTTCTCAGTAACAAAGCGAAAGGAATGCAGAGCTCGAGTGAGCAGCTGTTAGTGGCTGCGAAGGAAACTAACCAACAGAGCGACATATGTACTTACCAAGTCCACGAGAGTGGCTACTGGCACCTCCCTGATAGGACCGTACATGCGCACTAGTGCCTCAATAGATGAACCAAATACACTGGGAACATAATTACCACTGACCGACACCTGAATTGTGTTAAGGAGTATAACTGACCCAAGAAGGGGTTCGGTCTCAAATCAGATGCCTCACAAACGTCCCAAATGACGTTGGTTTAAGCACTGTAAGAGAAGCAAAGCAATCCACACTCGCCAAATAAGTGGCAGGTTCTGTGATGTTGTGAGTGTCGTGGCCTTGTCGGCGTAAAGTGGGTTTATGAACAAAAATGAAGCATCGCTAATTTGCAATAAGCCCGGCTGCGAGGTTGTCACCACACAGTACATTCATGGCAGAATTTTTAGAACATCTCAAACTGCTGCATATGTTTTAGACAAACTTCGAAATAACAATAGAAGTTGGAAAAATGATTTTAGGGTCAAATTTCGATAAAATAAACCGTTCTCAAACTCCATGAGAAGCTGGCTGGCTGCCATTTTTAACTTTTAGGTTATTTCGGGCAGCCAGCACCCCTATCATTTGCTGTATGTATATATATATTTTTTTCTCTTGTAGTAATTATGGGGTGAAATAAAGTATTGTTGTTGTTGTTGTTGTTGTTGGCTCCCAGATCGGCAAGGTACAAGCTGAGCTGGAGACCGACCAAACTATTCGAGTATATATAGCTGATCAGGGTGACCAAATAATAACTTCTCTGTCTTGCTACTAGTTATTACTGCAACAAGGATACAAAAAAGTCCTTTCCTCCTTCCAAATGTAGCACAAGAATATCCTCAATTTTCTCCTCCCCAGAGTTCATAGCTCTCGCAGATTCTTTATCAACATACACAGTCAGTTTAACTTGTTTGGTTGAACCTGCAAGACCAAGGAACACGATGAACCAAGATGGTATTAAAATGAGTTGCTTTGTACATAAAACTATTCTTAAATGGAACCGGCTCCAAAAAAAAAGTAAAATTCTTCAGTGAGGGTTACCATTCATCAGGATTGTTTTCCCCTGACGTCTCACCAAAGAGAAACCAATTTTCATTGACTCAGTATCCAAGTTTTGCTCCATTATCGCTGACCGTGGATTAACAACTATCTTGCGAAATTGGGCGGAATATCGCCGTACTGAACAAACTGATAACAAAGCACAATTTACTAAGTTTACTACAAAAAAGCTGGGAAAACGACCATTTTTCTACGCGACACAAAATTACGTACACGCGGTATATCGCAGGGCATTTGTTGAGTACCCACGGTGAATGTTGAGAGCGCCATGACATTTGGACATTGTAACAACGCTCTGAGTACAATATTATACATTCAAATATAAGGCTTTACTTCCACTTGGGAATTCTCACTCTCTCGGTAACGAACTGACCAAAGTATCCACAGTGGCATGTTTAATAATGAAGAAAGCTAAGGCGAATCCATGGTCAAAAAATGTTTGTCATTTGACTGTCGAGTAGTAATTGCGTTTGCTTTGGTTTTGCAACGCTTTGCTTTGTGATTGGCCAGCAAAATTCGCGCCACTTTCTTAACCAATCAGAAGCAAAACAAAAAACCAATCGCGACTAGCACGCGCGCATTTTCCCGTGCTTTACGCTGGTCACATGTAATTGTGGAATTCTGATTGGCTCATTGCGCTATCTGCGTCTAATTGCTTTAGCTGTTTCACGACACTGAATTGAAAATAGCTTAAATTAACCCAACATACCTGTCATGATTATGCCCATGTAAGGTTTGACTGTCAGCCATGGTTTGCAGTACTCTGTCTCATCTAACTTGGCTATAAATGCAAACTGTGCTGCCACCTGTCAATCAATTACATTTGTTAGACCCTGTTCAAATCCTGCGGTATTCTTCAACAAATAGCTGCTTTTGGCAGTGCGTGTGTACTCTGACAGCGTACGGATGACGACCGATGACGACTTAATAGGCCATATTCGTATTCTCGGTATTGAACTGGATCTAGCATGAAGTGGAGGCTCTTGTGGGAGAATACATTTACATATGAAAAGATTCCCCCGCAAGAACCTCCACTTCATGCTAGATCCAGGTCAATACCGAGAATACGAATATGGCCTATTAGGTAAGAACAAAGAACTACGCTACGAGCCGCTTGACGACCTCCGCATGTTATGAGTGCACATGCGCTGGTCAATGGTGTGTTATATGTATTATTTCTTTGTTTGTTTTAACATTCTGCGGCCCATAACGTCATTAATATATAACCATAATTCACATTCTCACGGTGGACGGATGTGAATTGCTGCAACAAACCCTGGGAGTGATCAGCATCAAATTTCTCCTTGTAATATCAACGCTTCACAAAACAGAGTGGTCACGAGAATTAAGGACAGGATCAAACAAGATAAATCTGCTTGACATTTTAACTAAATCTCCCTACTACTTCTGTAGGAAATGTGTAGGGACGACAAATGAGAATTTAAAGTTTGATCTTAAGATTTAAAAGATTAAATAAGTCCACTACCTGGCCAGTGTTGACAATCTCCAGGGTAGCTGTCTGTTTCTCAAGGAACTGAACATCTTTGAAGATAATCTGGAAGGAAAAATGACTTCGCTCAGCTTTTACACTGTGGAACAGGCTTACTCGGTGAGTTTCAATATTGATCAATGTCAGACATTCATCATAATAAAACCCAATAAAAGGAAAGACGCGAAAAAATGTGCATTTCTAGTACTGGACACCTCAGTGGAAGCACTGTGACATCTAACAATAGGACGCTTCTTGAATGAGGAAAAGTGAAATACAAAAACAAAAAAATGGATGGAATTTTTATGAGCCCGACTGATGTTTCACATTAAATGTTGCCATAACATTTTTCACTAATGCCTCACCTCAGTTGTACCTAACTGGACTTGTGGCAGATTTTCATTTTCATGTCTGTCCAGAGTCCGAATAACATCCTCCATAACTTGTCTTTCCTTTTCCACGTCCACCACTCTCACCTGTTGAAAGCATGTTAACCGTTGACTAATCAAGGATTTCAATCAAGGAGGTCAATACACCCATTTGTTAATGATCAGTTCCAATTGAATTGTGGGTAGATCCAGGGTTCCAGATAAGTTTTTATGGCAGGGTGTCAACAAGGAATTCCAACGTGTCAAATTCCCAAAGCTCCCACCAAACCATTATAAATTTTCTATAAATTTGTCCGGTCATTAAGCTGGCCTTGTAGGATTTTTGACCAGGGACCAACTCTTATCTGGAACACTGTTGATCTAGTCCTTTGTGGGGGCAAACTGCTATTTAAGACTTGAAATCGCAATTTTGACCGTTTGGCCTTTTCAAAGGACTGGATCTACCCACAACTCAATTGGAGCAGATCAATTTCATAAGCGAAATGGTTTACCAGTATTCGTCCCAATCGAACTTTATGTGGGGACATTTAAGTTTTCGGGGGGACATTGTTTTTGCAATCTTTTAAACAGTCGATATTGAAATCTTATAAAAGTGCTTGTTCATGAATTATTAACTTAATAAAGCAGTTATTCATACTAGTTTCCAAGAACCTCAAGACTGACAGCCATATTGCTTATATTAGAGTTACATGCCCGTTGGCTCACATTGGGTCCACATTGGCTGCTTTGCAATTCGGTAGTTGTTTATTGTTAAAAAAAAAAATTAACTAGGCCAAATTAAATACTCGTACTAAAAGAACTGAAATGAACCAAAATGGAAGACGAATTTGTAAGGAACAATTTGCTCAAACCACGTCAATCCTGCAATGGCATGCTCTAGATCAGACACTGTAGTTGAGCTGTATAAGATCAAATGGGTATTTGATGCTTCCAAGATGCACCACCCTTGTGAAGGATTACCAACATACAAATGTATGAAATGTATGAAAACAGTTAAATTACTGTGATAGACAAGACCAACTATACCACATATAGAGACAGTTCTCACCCCAACTTCAAACAAGCAGCTAACAGGTTTATGGTCACTGATCTTCAACAGGTTATGACTGCGATATTCTAACAGTTTGACCTGTGATCCTGCTCTCCATAGAATACGATCACACCAGGCAGGGGCACGGCCTTTCTCACTAAAAAATTATAATTACTAAAAATTAGAAACAAATACAATAGAAATACAGTTCTCTCGTCAAGGTCTTAGTCAGGATGATGAGGGTAGTATCGAAAACGAAGCACTCGAAAACGAAGATCGAAGCACGAAGCACCCCGAAACTCGAAAACGAAGTACTCCATGTCGAAAACAAAGCATCCCGAAACTCGAAAACGAAGCACTCTAAGTCGAAAACGAAGCACCCCACAACTCGAAAACAAAGCACCTTAAGTAGAAGACGAAGCACTTTGTTTTTAAGGCGCCGACTTCGACTTCGTTTGATCGGAAAAAAAAAAAGAATTTTGCCGTTTGTTACAGAATACCGCCCATCAATGCCTTATCTCGAACATATTCTTATGAACAAATGGCATCTTATACAAAACCAGCCCTTACTAAGAAAAATATTCAAAAACCCTCCCCTGATTTCATATAGAAAAGCGAGGTCTTTCAAAGATGTACTCGTCAGAGCAAAGCCCTGAGGTCTTTGAATTTCCCATCCTGACCAACAGGAGCCGTGTTTGGCCTGTCTACACCTTGAAACATCATTTTCAACACCTCACAGTTAAAATAGTTTTTGCGCAGTACTGGATCCATTATCGTGCTAGATTCGTCCCTTAATTTCGACCCTGACAAGTTTGATCAACGCTGGATTAGGGACTGTCTTGTTTACTTATCTCTGATCAAACGAAGTTGAAGTTGGCGCCTTAAAAACCGAGTGCTTCGTCTTCGACTTAAGGTGCTTTGTTTTCGAGTTGTAGGGTGCTTCGTTTTCGAGTTTTGGGGTGCTTCGTTTTCGAGTTTCGGGGTGCTTCGTGCTTCGATCTTCGTTTTCGAGTGCTTCGTTTTCGATACCACCGGATGATGAGGCTGGTAATAACTCCCACAGTCCACACATAATAATTATTCTAATTAATGCAGCACTGCATGTCTAGTTTTGAACAGTTTTCCCATTAATAAGTTATTGTACAAGATGGCATTTACAAAAAAATTGGTTCACTTCCATATTACATGTTTGTACTTTGCCGCAAGGGCCTTTGCTCCACTACTGCAGTAAGGTGCTCGTGGAACAAAAACAATTGATCGGTAATTACCGATCAAATTTACCAGCCAGAAATTAAAGTAATAAAATTTCACAAGGATAAAATAAACACGTTAACTGGACAAAGCTAGCTGCTAATCATCTATCAATCTGTTTTCCCTTATTTCCACCTCTGTCTATAGTACCACAATGTGCCGGAAACTGAATGCTAACTGAGCCTAAACCAGGTTTAGTGCAAGACTGAGGGGGCTGCAGACCGGGCCCTTTTTTTGTACACTTCTAAAAGTTTCTGTAACCAACCGGCTTTCAAGTGGCATTCGGCATCACATGGTTTTATTTTATTTTAATTCTAGTTCCTTCAGCTCCATTTTTCTGAATATGCCCCAGTAAACCCTTGAGGACAGATTTACCATCTCTAAACTAACTTAAGAAATGTAACAGTCTTAATCTTACCATTGCGTGCAAAACACCTGCCCACCTCAAAACAAAGTGTTATAACATAAGTGGAGACACACCTTGTGTCCCAGTTATCTGTTCCTGGATCATATTTATAGGTAGGTTTAAAATTGATCACACCCTCCTGAAACCCTTTGAAACATTTCTTCTCTTTCTTCTGTTGGATAAGTTGATCATTTTTGAGTAGCATCTCATATTGGGCTTTATCTGCCAGTCTCCTCACACGCTCACTATCCACGTCATGTATTCGATAATTTAGGTCTCCAAGCCAGATGACAATTCTGAAAAAAAAAAATTAAACAATGTCACAGGATCAATTCAGTGGGTTTACAGCTTGCAAATCATGTATCCATGCCTTAAGCCAAGAGTGCAATGTATTGTTTTTGACTCAGTGATGCAATACAGCTAGAAAAAATGCTATAAAGCTTTTGTACTCCACTACTTGTGACAAGAACTGCAAAAGAAACAGTGTGATTAACTTGTTGTTGGGAGAACAAAAAAATCAAAGTACAATACCAGGAACAAGTAATCCATGCACATCAGACAAGCAGATGGAATAAGTAAACTACTCTTTCACTGAGTGTATATAATTACAAAATTACGTGTAAATATAGAGTGGCTAATGTCGTTAAAACAGTGCTCAATACACTTTTAAGTGTAGAGCTTTGGATAAGAGGGAGATATAACGAAGAGACAAAATTCTCTGTTACTCCGAGTTTCGAGTATAAATACTGTCTGATGAGTGCGTGAGCACGAAACTCGGAGTAACAGAGAATTTTGTCTCTTCATTATATCTCCCTCTTAATTACAAAATTATGAAAGTGTTCAGAGTCCAGACTTACTCATGATCAATAATAGAAGGTGATCCATGAGGCCCATCAAACTCAAGTTTGCCAAGGATATCTCTGTAGTCCTGTAGGTAATTAATAACCACAACATCAACTGAGCTGTGAATTATGTTGGCAGATGATAAACTACAACATAAATTTTATCCTTCATTATGCCTTGATGTTGTTACCTGGAAATGTTTTGTTACCTTTAACTAACTTATTGATACAACTGAATCTGTAAATATAAAAAGTTTCTGAAAGCTGTTTCTGCCAATTGAATTTTGTAGATATGAAGTTGCATCATGGTAGTGATGAATAAACAATGTATCCATTTGGCACGAAAATAATGCTCAGATATTTGTCGAGGAAAGTATCTGTTCTGAGCAGCGAATTTAAGTTTTCCAAGAGCAAAGCTCGAGGAAAACTGTGAGCTTTGAGGAACTAATAATGTCCAAGGACAAATATCCAGGCATATTACTTTTTTTAAGCCAAATAGAGGCTAGTATTGTGTTTACACATGTACTAACCTTCAAATATTTTTCACAACACACATTTGGGAAATATCACTCAGATATTCCCCAGTTTAAGCTGGGATATATTCAGTCATGTGATCTCTTTATACCATTCCCATGTGAGCAAAAATATTTGATGGATTATAAACTGAAAAATTCTGAATTTCAAAAATACTGAGACTGGCCAGGGTTGTGATTCATAGTATTCCTTAATTATCTCCAAGAATCATCA
>OX419338.1:3846443-3881443 GCA_948470475.1 Galaxea fascicularis | reverse complement strand
ATTTTCAAAACTTTTGAAACTCCCATCTGGAATAGAAATCAAAACTGCTTAATGGGCCCGGTAATTACCAGGAGCTTCGAGAAATGGCCCCCTGGTGTTGTAATGAGAACTACAGTGTACTGTAAATTTATGGGTTTAGTAGAGGCTGAGCAATGAGCTTCATATAACCACCACTTCTGCCTCAGTTGGTCCAAATTGCTGTGACTGGGAGTGGAAAGGACTAAGTGCACTTACCATTAGTCAGAACTAGCTGGCCAGGCCAGTCCATTTGTAAAGAGAATTCCACTATTAATACGAACTGTCCAAACAGATCAGTTTATTTCTACATAGTATGCATAGCAGGAATGTTTTTTTACCAAAAACTCTCCAAAGAAGCCTATTTCATTTTCAAAATGACCGGTCTGGCTGGCCAGTTCTAACAAATGGAAAGTACCCTAAGTCTAAAGAGGACAAGGTAATCACAAAGCATATATGTGCGTGGTAAAAGTAAAAAGAGCAGAAATTGACTTGGAGTAACAAACTTCAAGTGGACTTAAAAAGCGGACTTTATAGGAGATACTGATCCATATAAAATTATACACATGTTACAAACCCAATTACTTTTGTATATTGTCCTTTAGGGTGAAGCCCTTTTTCTGTAACTTTCAGCCATTCCTCTTCTTTTGGAAGATCCTTTTTCAAGAAGGAATCAGCAGTGAGATCAAGCTCTTGAAATCTATAAAAGATAGAGACAACGCATATGTTGTGGTTTAAATGTTTACCTGGTTTAAATTAGTTTGAACCAGATTGATTTTTATTTTCCTTGTTTCAGATTATGGTAATGAATTTAAAACAAAGGAAAATAAAAATTAAAATGGTTCAAAACAATAACTAAGAAAAAACAAATTTAGACTACAACACGTCCACTATTAATAGTAATGTAATAAACTAAGAAATATTTAATTGTGGTGCAGGAATTGTGCTAAAAATAATGTATAATTATACATGTATGCATGTTAAAAAAGAATTATTTTTAAGATGGCTGATCTACATTGTACTTCCATACAATACATGTACACTGCACATGTGCACTGTTACAGGGCATAATTATAGTCTGTAGATATTGCTAGCACAGACTGTTACCTTACTTTACAGAAAATCATTGTTTTTGCACAAAAAAATACAGTAAAGTACTTTAATACTTCAATATACTTTACTTTTCTCATAGACAAGGTTTTACAAATTTGACATACCCACAGGCAGGTAAACATTCAAAATGAACACAGTACTGTTAACATATTACCCAAGACAAAACACATCAGGGGGGTCTCGATCAACAACAAGCCATGGAGTGACATCTGTAGCAGGTGACTGACCATTAACATTCCATGTGCCAACAAAGACTCTGCAATCGCAAAAATAAGACCAATAGTTCTGTACTCATGGCTCTTAATTGGTGTTATATTCATGCAACAAATTAACCATTCATAAATTTGCCAAAGTTTTCAAATCAACACAAATTGATGGCTGAAGAGAAGAATCTCACTGGGTGTCCCACTACAGTCAAGTTCACACAAACAGATGCTGCAATGACGTAACCGCAGTAATATAAGTCTTGCAGCTGTCATGTGTTAGTCAGTCATTAGCTCATTCATATCACGGTCAAGCTACCTTCTTCCCTCCCATCCTTATGGTGTTGGAGTGTTATTGTCAATCCAGTTTTGTATCGCCTTTGTAGCTTATGACAATAAACTCCTTGTTTCCAAACTCATGTTCAAGAACCTTCGGACACCAGTTCTGTTCTTCTTTGGTGGAAAATGATCACTTTAGGAGAAGTGCCAAACCTTCCCTGTGCAAATTTTGACACCCTGTATACAGTAACTATACATTATAAATACCTCTTACTAAACCTCGTTTTCTCGGTCCGTACTGTAAGTTTTTTATCCCGTTCACTTATGACCCAGACACGAAGCATGCAGGCCATAAATCAACAGGAAAAAAACAAGGATCCATAACTTACAGTACAGACTGAGAAAACGAGGTTAGTAAGATATTTATTATATATCTGAGGTTTATAATCAGGCACACGGAAAAGGAAACTTTCAAATTTAGCGGGCCAATAACAGCATGCATACTAACTGAGAGATATAACAAACAACATGTACATACTTATGTATGTAACTCACTTGAGGTGTTTAGTATGTGTGTATTCACTTCCCCTAGCAGCCATATGGAGTTTAATAAACCCATCCCTAGCACCAAAGCTTGTTGGTAGCATAGACCTCCTTGGTAGTGCTGGTGAGTTGGTGTTGCTCTTATCAGCTTCATCCATTGCTGATAGACTTCCTACAGACAGTGACGGGTGGATTGTGGGAGAAGGTGAGAACCCTGGCATTCCAAACACATCTAGACCAACATCATCAAGTTTGCTTTCTGAAGCTTCAAGAAGAAAATTGAATAGAGTAATAAACATATAGCTGTGTGAAGTTTTTGTGATGGTAATTAGTTCTACTTTACATATGAATGAAAACTAATTTTCATAACAAAAACTTTGCACTTAGACTCACTTTGAAGAGGAGGCAGACATGAACTCGGAAATGGCCTATTAAATTAAAAACTTAGTGATAAAATAAATTGCTATATAACCAACCCTGATTCTAAAATTCCTTACTTTCTTGACAGCTCCTTAAAAACTTATCAGAACGCCACTTAAATGAAAGGAAACTTGCAAGGGCATTTGTGCTGCACTATAACTGCTCCCTGCAGTTAAATGCAATTTAACTTAGTAAACAACAAAACGATGCTAGTATTTATGCGACAGACAGTGGTGCATGTAGCAAGTGTTAGCACAAGTGCAGAGCACATACATGTAATAATATTGGAGTTGTGTGTGTTCTTCAGTGCAACATACACTGTAGCATGGTAGAATTCTGTGGAGCTTTGGAAGCATTTTCAGTGTTTTCAATAAGGGCCAGTGGCCGGCAAAACTTGCCGTCTACTTGACATGATTTCACCACTTACTTTGATTAAGAAGTTATCTAAAATGTTATGAATAGCATGGAACAATGTTGTATTTTCTCCACCTACTCCTACTGATTCTTATTGACAACCCTAATTTTATCTGTTCCTTTCTGCCCCTTCTCACCTCATCCCCCTTTTCCACTGTGTGGCGGGTGCCTGTTCATGGCTGGGTTATGGGAACTGCTAGCCACGGGAACATTTTTTATACTGTCTAGAGGCTGGCTGGTCACAGTGGAGGCCCTTGGGCACACCAGGCAACCATCCTCCATACAGCTCTACTAAGATTATTTTTGTTGTTGTAACTACTTCCGATTATTACTACTGTTATATCATTATAATTTGTCATCATCATCACTATCATTATTTTACCTGTTACCACTTCAGAGCCACTTGAGCCTGCTTCTTCAAGATGATTCCATGGCCATCCATCTGTTTCAGAGATTAAGCAACATCACTCAAACATCATAAATGAAAGAAAATTATAGGAAAAAAAGATTGTGCTCTGGGTCCAGTCCTCTCTCTGCATCCATATGGCTATTATATTGGCTACGATCAGTTATTATATTATTAGCATCAAATTATTTTTTTTGTTTCAGAAGTTTGCAAGTGTTACCAACTATAAGAATGATTAAAAACTATCTAACATACCAGTAAATACATGATTGTATTTGATGCATGGAAAGCTTTCTTGATAAATTATGTGAGCGAGAGGTTTGATATAAAGCCAGCAACTGGCGAATTTTGCTGCCCATATGAACTTTGTCTCAGGAATAAATTTCACTCAAATGATTAAAAAAATTCACCAGTTCACCACCTTCTTTGGTTTGCTCAGACAGCTTTTTCAAAAATTACTGATCTGAAACCCCTGGTGAGTTTAAATTTAATGATGGTCACACCAATATCATAATTAAATTATTAATAGTGAACTATGCTGTAAAGGTAGACTCGATCAGCGTTACAATTGACTGTAAATTCACGGGATTTTCTGACAAGGGAGCATATGTCCAATAAATAAGTATAGGTAATCATACGGTTTTGAGTTCAATTTGGGATTAATTTACACAAGTGAGTTTTTCAAAAGGCTGAAATTGCACAAGCCACTTCAGCTTTAATTAATTAACTCCAAATTGAACGAGAAAAGCCATATGATTACCTATTAAAGGCCCATTTCCAACCTTGATGCAAAGCGGTCGTTTGTTTTTGTTTTGAAATTGTGCTACTGTTAAATGACGCCTCTGATTGGTCAATTATTTTATCGGGCTTTTGATCTGGTTCAGCGCGCCGAGTTGTCGCTTGTGCGGTTTCGCAAAGACTACAAATTTCTTAGTTGAAAGCAGGAACAATCCGTTAACAGTTTTAAAATTAAAACAACAAAAATTAAAGTATTGATAAAATTCGCTGAAAATGTGTTTTAGGATAGTGGCAAAATATTTGCAGTAAGGAAAATACTCATACATTATCATTCAATTAGCCTGTCTTTACGCTTTATACTGTGTTCAAAACCAAGTCAGACTAAACACTGAACATTTAACCAAAGCCGCAGAACCTATTGCACATTAACTGACCTTGAGGTAAAAACATCAAACTGCGGAAAACATTGTACAGACTCGTATAATTTACTCGCCATCGAATCGCAGCAAGTCGGCTCCAACAAGCTCAGTGAATTCTTGAAAACTTCGAGGTTAAAAAGACCGAGGTAGAAAGCACCAAATATGAACAACGAGTCTCTGTAGGTTCTCCTTGAACCTCACTACATGATATAAACCATGCCGGCTGCGGAGTGACCGCTACTGTGTTGCCACACCGACGCTTCTGACTTAAAAACAGGCCAGACATAACAAACACATGCAAAATGTTCCCACAACAATAAAACAAAAATAAAAAAGAATAAACAGAGAAGATAAATGCGGCCATCAATCTGGACATTTGTTCACCATGGGCCGATCACAATGCGATAAGACACGGTCTTCGAAGGTCTGAGTAATTTCCTGTTACACGAAATTCAAGAATCAACAGTCGCGGCGCGCGATGCCTCAAGGTTGGAAATGGGCCTTTAAAAATATACATGAAAAAATTCAAGCGGAGGAAGTGCTGGAAGATCTTATTGCAGACAGGAAGTGAGCATTCGCACTTGAGAAAACTTTTTTAAAGTTTCCGCACAGAATGTTCATCATCATTTTACGTTATATCATTGGCTTAGAAAATTTTCCATTGTCTTTCAGCCAATCAATATCCAGAATTTTGATGTGTAATTTGCACTGAATTATACTTTTTGCACTGATGTTACGCTTGAACTGCACTGCTCTCAGCCAATCAGAATAGAGTAATTTTTTCATGTAGATTAATTATTAAATATGAAACACTGACAAAGAGGCTCTCAAGAATGACTTACTGGGGTTTTACTTTGCTACAAATTTTCAATAATTCACAATAATTTCACAATAATTTAGAGGCTTTTTGTCTGCTGGTATTCAAGACATTAAAGTAATACAGTACCGCTCAAATGTAAGTTACCACCGTCTCGCGAGAAACGAGATTCGTCTCGCAGGAAACGAGAACTGTCTCGAGAGAAACGAGACTCATCTCGCGAGTGCACTGGAAGTACCGCTTCTGTATTAATGGTTCTTCGCAGGAAGGATTGTCGTGTGTGGAGAAAATCGTTGAGCGGACATGTGTCGTATCGTTGATTTTTTTTGGTGTGACTGAAGTTCAATATTTTTTAGCACTAAGTGGGCAATTTTTGTGTTACATGTATTGATCGACTTGATCGGTATTTGTTTTGTCTGCGCGTCTGAGTTAAAGATGAAAGTTCGCAATGGATATCTACATCGGCGCCGGCACGCTCACGTATAGTTTGAACCCTCGATTGACTTAATAATTATTTGGGTCGCGTATTCACATGCGAAGCCACGCTTCGAACACTAAATCTACAATAACTTTTTATTCACAAAGTGAAGCCACAACGCTTTTGAACACGAAGCCTCGATCGATTGACTTTGTATTTTGTTCTAGTATTCGCATGCGAAGCCACGCTTCGAACACTAAATCTACAATAACTTTTTATTCACAAAGTGAAGCCACAACGTTTTTGAACACGAAGCCTCGATCGATTGACTTTGTATTTTGTTCTAGTATTCGCATGCGAAGCCACGCTTCGAACACGTAATCTAAGTTAACTGTTTATTCCTGACAAAGTGAAGCCGCAACGCTTTTGAACATGAAGCCTCGATCGACTTTGCATTTAGTTCTCGCATTCACATGCGAAGCCACGCTTCGAACACGTTATCTAAGTTAACTTTTTATTCGCAAAGTGAAGCCACAACGCTTTTGAACACGAAGTCTCGATTAATATTCCCATGCGAAGCCACGCTTTGAACACGTAATCTACAATAACTTTATATTCACAAAGTGAAGCCACAACGCTTTTGAACACGAAGCCTCGATCGACTTTGCATTTAGTTCTCGCATTCGCATGCGAAGCCACGCTTCGAACACTACAATATTATGAAGAAAACACGCTACATGTATGTTGGTCATGAATTTTATAGATGTGGTGGCTCCTAAAAGAGCCGTTTTAGTGTAGCTCTGTAAAGAGCTGGTTTTCAGATATCAATGTCCAGACGCACGGCCTTCTCGCTTAATCACAATCGGCACAACCTTCTGCAAGTGGTTGATGTACGTCGTGCACTTCTCAGCCGTCATCCTTGTTTGCCAAAACTGTGTTATCCCGCCGATCAGCTCATCTTTGGTGGTGGGTTTTACGATGGTGCGAAGAAAGTGCTGTAGTTCGTGCCAAAGTAACTCGATCGGGTTCAGATCAGGGCTTTCTGCGGGGGTCTGAAACCAGTTGATACCATTCGCGGCTATGAAGTTTTGAGCAAGGTTGCTAGTATGCTTCGGATCATTGTCCTGCTGAAAGCGGTGACCATCAGGAAAACGTAACTGGATGAAAGGTATCAATGTCTTTTCCAAGATTTCATCGACGTAAAACCTCGCGTTCATGTTCCCGGTGAACAGAAGAACCTTGGAAGCTCCTCGTTTAGAGATACCAGCCCAAATGTGAACTTTGTAGGGATGCTTGGGTCTTCCTTTAAGTTTCGGCTGCTCCCACTTTCGACGAAAGCAGATCTTGGCGTGATTTTCCATGAGCACAGAACATTCATCAGTGAATATCACGTCGTCGAACTGCTCGTCGTTTTCCATGCACCTCAGACAGAATGCCAGTCGTTTGACGCGGTTCGCCTCCTTTATCAGCTGATAGTACTTCGTGCCAGTCTGCACCCACAAAAGCTTTTTTCTCAGCCTCTTGATTTTGCTTTCGGAAAAATCGACGCCAAATTCATTCCGGATCTTTTGTCGAAGTGTCGGTGAGGTGAGTTCGTCATTCCTTTCCATTTCAGTATCGATGAAGTTCATGATTTCGGGAGTGACAGTCTCACTTGGACGGCCGGTTGGTGGTACATTGGCAAATGACTGCCTTTCCTGGAACCGCCTTAAAAATAGTCTCACACTGAGACGACTTATGGAGCAGCCGTCCTGGGCAAGGATTCTTACAATTTGGCTGATGTTAGTATTTTGATCTCTAAGCCTGACGATTTTTGCTTTTTGCTCATCCGTTAAGCGACCCATGATGTTAAATTGCTCTTACGACAGTAGACGGCAATAAACCAGGGTCGCCTTAGCCGAACTACAGGGTATTGTATTCAGTAAGACAACAATAAAAAAAAAACAACCAATGAATGATAAGGATTTTTCGATCCACCGTAAACAATAACTAAATTTGAATATTATACATCCAATCAACGACTGGATTTTCGATCCTCCGTTTAGCTCGCCAACGATTGCTGTTAAGTGTCTTTTTTTTTCCTCGTCTCGTCGGTCGGTTTCATCACTTTCGTAGCGACCTCTTTTACGTCGGAACCGGCTTCTTGCGAGTAGTATATTCCATACTAAACACCTCAGTGGTTCTCGCGAGAAACGAGACGAGAGGTGGTAACTTACATTTGAGCGGTACTGTATGGATAAGATTGAGGCTACCTCAAGTTTAACAAACTTGTGTACCTGCACTTAGAAAGCTTTTTCTTCCAATCATCTGCTGATATCTCTCAAGCCATTTAAATTCTGGCACACCAACCATATGGGCCCTCTGTCGGTAGGCTTGAAAAAGAAGATTGAAGAAATCTCAACAATATACCAAATATTAAGGACAAATGAAAAATAAATTGAAAGATGACTCCATTTTTACCTCCAATAGCCTTGTTTAATTCAAGCAAGAAACTATCCCCTTGATCATCCTTTCGAACATCAAAGACAAGCTTTGTCTGGTCATCCGTCAGGATTTGAAACCTGATGATATCTGAAACCAACATCATTAATGAGAACATTTATTAGGAAAGCAGCATTAATACCATTAAGTACCCTCTAAAATAATGACATAAAATCCACAGGATTAGAGAGAGTAATGTGATAATTTAAGCACACTCTGATTGGCTTCAGAAACTGCATAGCAGCACTGCCATTTATTCATCAATATAACAAGTTCCCTGGATTTTCCTTGTGTATTTTGAGTTACTGACAGTAGATCTCTGGCTACTTTGATAGAAAGGCAGCAGTTTGCAATTCTCCCTGCCTACTTAACAGAAGCAACAGTCCTGGATTAGTTATACAATGTAAGTTTGCTAATCACCCACTGCTGGCAATTAAGCCCTGTATTTTGTCAGTTTTTCAAAGAGATAGTTGCTAAGTTCTCTGTATTAAAGTAGGGCTAGCTATTCAACTGGTCTCAAATACAGTGTAATGTATCAATCTTTTTTTATTAAAATGACAGTACCTCTCAGCTAGGTTTCAAACAAAGGCTGAGTTACCAAAAATAATAATTGTCTCAAGATTTAGAACTTTGTACACATGTAGATGTGGATCTTGATGTTTGAACCACTATACATGTACAACAGTACTGGTCCTCATCAGACATTTGTGTCAACTGGTTGTGGATCAATATACAGTAATATTACACTGTAGATCACAAAGTGTTTGGTGGTGATTGGTGCATTTCAATCCTTGCTTGGGCTGTTGTTGATTGGAGGAAAATGAGACTAACAGCACAATCCCCTTTCTTGTCACTTTGGTCAAAAGAGAGTCAGATGGGTACTGCTAACACCTATGTCAACAGTCATAGCCCTCATATAAAAAATGTTAAAGTAAATGTGGGCAGAATACAACCCAATTAATATCAGAAACCGGGAATAACAAGACTTTACTTATAGTGGATTACTGCAATTTTAGCTAATTTTTTATTTACCTTTTTTATTAATGTCTTCACCACCTGTTTGATCCATGTAAAAGAGACAAGGAATTTGTTAAGTCCACCACAACAGAAGAACTGAAACTAGAACTGGAACTTTATTTAAACTCAGAATTCCATCAACAGATAAATTGGTTTTCATGAAAGCCGAGTAAGGTTTAAAATGCAAGTAGACCTAATAAACTAACAATAAACAGTAAAAAAGAGGAACAATCTATCATTAAGAAGATAGTAAAACACCAAAGTCAAGTTCTTCCAATCCTTTTTTAAAAGCAGCTAGAGAACTAGCTGACTTTATGGAATAAGGCAGAGAATTCCACAATTTGGGACCAGCATGGGCAAAACTCCTTTTCATGTAATCAGTTTTTGGTAGTGGTAAGTTAATATTAATTCACTGTTCCTAATATTGAATGGATTTCTTGCCTTGACCTTAGAGAATTTATCAGTTTATAAATAGGATGGGCCCTATGCTGTAACCTCTGTAGTCTGGTTGCAAGACCTTTAGATAAATTATCCCATAATATATCACAGTAATCAAAAGAGGCTGGATAAGGGAATTATACATAGTCATGAGAGTGTCATGGTTAACAAATTGCCTCAATTGTCTTAAGCCTCTGATTGCAGATGAGACCTTTTTTGCCACATGGTCGACATGAGAGGACCATGATAAACATTCCATTTGGATACCAAGAGGTTAACCAGAGTAAACTCTTTTTATTAGTATCGCCTAACCTAAGCTCAGGAGAATAGCCAAGATTAGCAAGATTGTAATCCAAGCCAATAATTGAGAATTCCATTTTAGTGGTGTTTAAACTAAGTTTGTTTGCTAAGACGACCTGATTTGTACCACTCTGTAATTCAAAATAGTTTTTACCGGAAATGGTTAAAGTGTCAGCTACTTCGCTTAAAGAAGTTGGCTACTTTTCCCCCTAAATTTATTTAAGTAATTAAAGAAAGATTCTTTGAAATAAAATTAAAGTAAAGTTGGTTACTCTTCTCTAACCAGCTGCCTAATTCAAATTTTACTGAAACCCCCAATGTGTATCATGTCAATTGATCAATCTTTAGACTGAGGTCACAGAAAAATGATAATTGTAGTAGCTTCAAAAGCTTGACTTGGCCATTATCTTACCTGCTACAGTTGCATATGAAAAAGGTCCCCGAATGGCAAGAACATAAAGTACAAGTGGACTACTGTTTTGAAAAGAGGATTCACTTTCCCACTGAAAGATGATAATTCTGTCAAAGCAAAAATGGTTTGATACAGTTATTGAAATCATATTAATGATGATGTGCCATTCTGATCATTCTGCATCCTGACAAAAGCAACAGGAAATTCTAAAGAGGAAAGGGTGCATCAAAGGTCACACTTTTTAAAGAAAAGCATGATGTTAAATTCTTAAATTTTGAGAGGGGTGGGGGGGGATCTTAATAGCTTAAACCAAAAATCATTCTGTGGGGGGAGGAGTGAGGTAAATTCATGTTTTCTGGGTGAATGTTCAATCTCTCAAAATGGTGGCACTACTGGTCACCTAAGGTACTTTGTAACAGGGAAATCTTGACCATAATTCATTGATCCTACTTACCCGGTATCGAACTGTTTTGTAACAATAGCAAGTAGACAGTCTATTTTGTTGTTGTCCTTCAGAAGAACTCCTGCAGCACAGTGCAGGGTGTCAAGGAAAACATCACGCAAACCAAATGATATAGCAAATATATTAGAATTTAGTTCAAGTACTGTGCAGTTGTAAATTATCATTCACAACTTGCACAATCCCATAATACAATGTGTTTTGGGGGGTTCTTTAAATAAAAACAATACAAGTTATTTACTCTTGGAACTGTATCATGCTTCAGTGAACAGGATACCCATTGTTTTAATGCAAATAACCCCCCACGATGAAAGGTATTACGGGATTTGTGCAAGTAGTGTATAGGCTGTAAATGCCATCACTATGATAATAGGTTGAGAGCTTTGAGTTGCAAATTACACCAATAATGTACTATGTATGTCAAAGTACGTGTCTGTACAAGTTCTTAATTTTTCATTATTTTAAAGGCTTTTAATTTGCAAAGTACATCTGAAACATTTTGAAGGTTACATACACTGAGGGAGAAGACAAAAAGCATTTTTTCCTCTTTTCTTTGTTGTTTTTCATTTTCATTTTTGTCAATCACTCAAGTCAAATTTACAAGAATTAGATACTGGGTGAAAGAAGCAGTCTTTCTTGCAAGATCTTTCTATTTAATATTTTATTGCTGATGGTGGGAGGGATGAACGGCTTTTAGTCAAATTCCACTGACCAGATGCAGAGCCCTGCTAAAATTAATTCACTCTTTGAAGATGATCATGTCTGCTGGTCAAATATCACCTTAATTATATGGGTATTAGCAAAAGAGTTGACACCACACTGACTAAAGGGAAAACAACAATAAAAATGAAAATTTTAAATCTTGCATTCAGTCATCTCTGTTCCTTTGTTTACGATCAGTAATAGAAACTTTGCTAGTAAGGTGACCTCAAAAGTGCAAATAAGATAACGAACTTCTAACCAACTGTACCAAACAACATTATTTTGTGGTTGGCAATTTTTTGTCAAAATTAAACAAGTTCAACGTCAATGTTAATTTTGAATAATTCATTAATTATGTTATGTAGTAATTTACCTGTCTGTGGCAAACATGATTCACAGAGCTTAAATGGCAGGAATATCTTACAAAAACTGTAAGAGCCATACCCTAAAATAAACTCGTGTTCAATGGAATTCTAATAAATAATTTCAAAAACCTAACAGTAAACCTTATTAAATATGAACCAATTCATCCACTAGAATATTTAATTTGTTTTAGACAGACCGCACTGGCAATTAACACAGTCAGAAATGAAAACACAAAATTGACATTATGTAAATAAAAGTTATATTTCCTATCACGCCACACTTTTAAACAGTGCATTTACAAATTTCAAGCGTTGCAGCTCACCATGTAGTTTACTGTCTACAAGATTCCAACACACCCGGCAATTAAGAAGATAAACAAACGTAAACGGACACACGGACAAACCGGACACACGCCAACAATTTCTTAAGATTCAGTCGTGCACTCTTATGAAGACCACATTTTCGGCCTAGCTTCAAGGAATAAAACTATGTTGTATTCCCTGAAGGGATTAGCAATGCACGTAAGCTTACATAGCTGAAGTAAACCAAGTTTCAAAAACTTGCAGAGTGCGAAACATAACCTTACTAAATACGGTTTAGCTGAAACAACAATCATAAAGGTCAACTAAACATAACGATAAAGGATATTTTTACACACTTCTCCTCGACTGCCAGCTCTCTTTGCACTCTCGTGACTAGATCCATAGAGAACTGCTTCAGTGCTGGTTTGGAATCAACTCTACTTTGCCCTGACCTGAGCTGCTCACCGCCAATACTTCTTCACATCCGCCATGTTTATTTTGGTTGCATGACGGGAAGAGACTGAGTTCCACTAAAAAATTCCGCTCTTTCACTGGGCATGTGCTAACACCCAGACGATGGATTCTAGGCGATAGGCGATAGGCGATAGACGATAGACGATAGACGATATGTCCATTAATTTTTAAGATCGAATTTCTCAAAAACCAAATTTCCAAGAAATCAGTGGCTAAGCAGTCACATAAACACGGGGAAGCGACATGTGACAAAATTTGTCACGCAATCTTTAGTGACTGTAAATAATTGGAGTACAATTAAGTTCGTGATTGAGTGTTAGGGCCATCTTTTAACATAAAAACTTGGCACAGAGTTTAGAATACTGCCTCGTACTGATGTCACATGAGAACCTAGTCTCTTTGTGTAACCTTCTTGTGTCTTTTTTTTTTTTTGACCCGTACACTATGTCAAGTTCCGAACTTTAATCCCACTTGCACCTCTACACACGCGTTGCCACATCACGTGTTTCGGGGCGCAAGAAGACAGCATGTCATGATGGTGTGATGGTGTGTGGTTGGACAAAAACAAACCACACATTTAAACGCATAGCTACAACCATGCTCAGAGAACGTAGCGTAGCGGATCTGAAAAGACCTACGGTCCGAAATATATGTACGTTGCAATATAAGTACGTTGGCTTCTACGCTGGTGTTACATATTATTATAGTTTAACATTTTAGAATACTCGGGATCAGCCAAATCGCACGTTTTCTTTATAATTTGTATGAAAGGAAAAAACGATTCATCCCGGAGCTTACAGCTCCCTCCCCACGGAGGGGTTGCGTCACAATAGCCACTGTTTTTGGAAATTTGGTTTTTGAGAAATTCGACCTAAAAATGGGCATATCGTCTATCACCCTAAAGAGACTTATAACGCACCGGGTACGTTTGAACATTTATTCTTTAGTACCAATGAGGTCGTTGTCGTTTGTAATTTGGAGCCGCAATGTACATTATATCATATTTTGTGGTGACAATAAACAACTCGAACTAGATAAATTGTTTAAGGATAAAAATCAACGAAAGAAGTTTCACGAAACGTTTCGATGTTGCCATAACATCATTTTCAAGTGACAAAATAAAATTCATTAGTCATGTTAATTTCAATTTTATTTTGTCACTTAAAAATAATGTCATGGTGACATCGAAACATTGTGAAATGTCTTTCGCTAATTTAATTTTTATCCTTAAATGACAATAACTTAAACCTTAAATGGTTTGAACTCAGGACTCATACCATAATTATAACTAAGTGAAGTACGATCGTTCGGGTTAGTGTGGTCCCGAGAAGGTAAAGGTGACATTGACTGGCGTTTCGACAACCTGAGCGGATGCAGGGGCTCCTGTCGGAAGTCATCATCAGAGACAGGCGATCACTTGAGTCTGACGATGACTTCCGCTCAGCTTGTCGAAACGTCAGTCAAGGTCACCTTGTATAGTCCTTCTTCTTAAGACTACACTCGCATCATGAAAGGTCGTACTTCACTCAGTTACAACAAATTAAGCCGATTAGTTATAAAGTCCCGCTCTTCATACACGACGTGCCCATTCCACCTGTTAAAATATTTCCCGTTATAGCTCTTTATTGCAGTGTTCCCCGTGGAGCACGCGCTTGCCAAGGCAGTCATCCTTTGTTGCGTGTTAATTAACTTATTGTTACGAGATTGAAATTTTCTTCTTAGAACACCATGGGGTTCATGCAAGCTTTCTTGTGTGATTTGTGTATCAGCATTCTGTGAAAGCTAAAAAGACGCTACCATGTTACCAAGTTTATCAAATCAGAGTAGAGAAACCTCAGTCCTCCGCAGGCTTCTTGGTAGCAGTGGTCTGACCAGTGATTCTCTTGGTAAGAATCTGTCTACAGAAAGACAGAAAGCTCAAAAAGCCGTTCTAGACTCGATGCTCGATCCTTGCTCAGTCGAGGGAATGTCTGCAATGGCAGTTCAAGAACCACACAGATCAGCCTGCTTTGCTAATCTTCAAAAGTTGCGTACTGAATTAGCCAACAAACCAGAACTGCCCGTTTCTTCAGGTGGGGTCCAAAACACCTGCAGAATTATTACTGTCAAGGAGATGAAACAAACGGAAGAGCAGGAAAGGAATCATGATGAGGCGCCGAGGCAAGAAAACGATGGCCGTCCACTAAAATCTCTTCATTGGAATGCACTTAGTACTTCTGCTACAGGATACACCAAAAGGCACTACTGTGAAGGCAATTCGTGGAACTGTGAAAAGTGCCGGAGAGTGATGGAAATTAGAAAGGCCACAGAGAGGTTCGAGGCTAAACGAGCTGCTAAGCAAATAATACAAGAAAGCGAAAACACTAAAAAAGCACTGGCAGAAGCCAAAAGTGAGGTTGAAGAGAACGAGCAGAAAATCAAACGAGAAGAACGCTTTTGCAGATTTGCACCGCCAAACGCTCGAACCGTAGTTCAAAGATCAAAAACCACATCTATGGGGTACGCCAACTTCCTTCCGATTGCTGGAAACTCTAAATGGGCACAGCCTGTACTCACCGAGATGCCTCAAGGAGTATTCATTGGGCGCCCTATTGATTATACTAAGCATATCGCACCTTCCGATAGCGACTGGGAAATTAAGCTGGAGCGAAGTGAAAGTAATATTCCGAGTTGTGTGTCCGACCTAAGGTTCGAAAACGAGTATATGGACGATGAACCGGACTTTGAGTCAGAGAAAATAGCTTCCGGGAAAATAGTTCGCAAATCGCAGACAAGCGTTGTGTTTATACCGCCCAACTGCTGTGAACGGAACTACTTTGTTCCCAAACCCATTCAGCCAAGAATTCGCATTATTGATATGAGCTGGGGCGAGAATGATGGCATCTTTCACGAGAGTCGAGGCTTGTCATCGCTTCGTAAATTGATGCCAGGCAAAACTCAAGTTACAGAAGTTCTGGAAGTCAAAATCACTGGGAACGCAGAGAAATGGACAGATGACATAAAGTCTCCACAAGAACTGGATGAAAAGGACAGTGATAAATTGGAATGCGAGTCTGAGGAAGTTTTAACCTGCTAAAACCATAGAGAGCTTCAAAGAAGAATTAAATTGCTGCAGAAGTAAAAAATAAAACAAAAGACACGAAGAAAAGGAAATTAATTTTATACTCAGCTTTTATAGTCATTGTGGTGTTTGTTTAGCTACATAGGAGTAAAACGGAACGTCGATTTTATCAGCGCATGTGACACGTCACTCATGGCAAAGGTCCCCGTTATTATGCGCGATATTGTTCAGTTCGGGTGAAATTGCCGACAGAAAAATTCGACAGAACACTGTAAGAGCCCCGTGTAATGAGATCTCATTCGTGGACCGGTAATGTAGACTTTAACCCCGCCCTGGTTGAATGAGACAAGTGAAAATTGGCATCCCGATTAATTTTCAATGGGTGTCGAAAGCAGTTTGTGTTTACTTTGAAAATATATAAATATCAACATAAATTGGCCATCAAATAGGGATTCATAAAGCTGACGTTTCGAGTGTTAAGGTTTGTTTGTACAGAGCGCGACCACGACCACGAACGCGGCCACTGCGCTTCAGCTGGAAAGTTCGCATGAACTACCGTTCATACATACCACAGAACACGGCAATTCCGCCTATGACGGTTGCATCGTGCAACCCAGACGCGCTACTAGTACCGAGTGTCACATGGGCCAAGTGACACAAAAACAAAAGAACTGGTTGGTTCACAAGAAATAGTTCGTGCGATCATCGCCTTCAAATTCCCTCTTGGGGCAATCTCTGCGACTTTCCGCAAGAACCAATTACCAGCCGCGTACGTGGTCGGCTTTCCAATAACCGGATTCGAACAAATTGCTTATACGCAATCAAATGCGAACGCCGCGTTCTCGTTCGCGCTCTGTACAAACAAACCTCTTGCCCTTCGTGAGAGTGAATCGAGCAATGATTGGTTGTGTTTGATGTATACAGAAAAGATGGGGCTAAGCTATTGGTGGGAATGCGGCAACGTGAGAAACAACACTAAATTATTGAACGAAAAGCGTTGTAATTTAATTACCACAACAAATAGTCTAACACATAAGTACGCCAACATTCTAATCTATGACGTTCTTAAATCTTAAACGTGGCAGCAAAAAGCCTGGTTTGTACTCACGACACCAGCATAAGGGCAAGCGTAAGATGCGCTTGTAAAACGGTGATGCGAGCATAATATGATTGTGGGTTCACACTAGACATTTCAAGTGCACTTGAGATGAGCTTGTGTGTGAACGGTTGTCGTTTCACTTGACTGATCGTACTTACTCGCAACAGAAACATCAAAACATCAAAGTACCCAAGTGTACTCTCAAGTAAGGTCGAAACCTTCCTTGAAAGTGCACTTAAAGTGCACTTGAGGATCTAGTGTGAAACCACTTAATGATAATAGGGACCTTTAGATTTGAGTACGAGCACGAGATCGAGTACGAGTACGACTTTTCAAATCCTGTTCGCGTGCTTTAGATGATCACTAGTGACATCAATCTTGTTTCTACAATCTCCTGATCTGCTGGTAAACAACAAGGAAGAGTGAGAGTTCAGGGGAAGTGACTAATTTGAAATTCGTACTCGTACTCAAATCTAAAGGTCCCAAATAACGCGAGCACGACACCAAACAACGGCGGCCATATTGAACCAAGGCGATGATCAACGCTTAATTCTGTCACCTGGCGATTCCGCGTTTTTGCCTGCCATCATGAACATCTATGTGCTTGTGTTAACGTTGTTTGCGCTTATTTTGGATTTTTGAATCAACCTAATCCAAGGTAAATTCGTGTCAATTATATTCGTACTGCGACGTATAAACAGGGCCTTAGTTTTACAAACGCGTGCTCTTGCCGGCTTCAAATCATCTCTGAAAACAAAAGAGTGGTGAGCTTTGCTTGAATCACCTCCAAAATATCGAAGAGAGCGTTTTTTCTTTGTTTGTTTTCCACAATAAATACCAACATAAATGCCGTGATGGGGCCTGAACCATCAGTTTTAAGACGTCGAGATAACGTCGAAATCTCTCTCAGTTATTCACAAAAATTTGTTCCGAGTCAACAGAAATCAATTTTACGATAGAAACACTAGTTCAGGGAAGATCAAATCAAATGGTTTGCACGGACAACGGTTTATCGCTATTCCAAATTTTACTCACGTGTTTTCGCATTCTTGCAATACTTTAAATAACGTGGTATATAAATATATCTATATATATATCTACCTAACGGTCATATCTTCACTTCTTCATTTCAAAATCAAAGCTGTCATTCTAACTGTAATTTTCTCGCTCCAAGTACCTCAAGTTTTTCCTTTGTAAAGGAAAGTGGATTAATTCTGAATTGGGTTACGGTGCAAATTCTGCCATTTTGTATTCAAGACTAAGTCACCTTCATTTGCAGTCGCGCAATTTAGCGAGGAAAAGCAATTTCCGCCTTGCTTTGTAGCCTAAGTACTAACTCACTGAAAACATGATTTGCCTGTGGCTAAATATTACATCGTACATGTATAAATAGTCTCCATTTGGCGCAAAATTATGCTCAGATATTTGTCCGCGGACATTATCTGTTGCAAGAAACTGATAATGTCCAAGGAAAAAAATACCCGAGCATATTTTCGTGCCAAATGGAGACTAGTATCTTTAGTATCCTTCAAATATTTTTCGCACCACGCATTTGGGGGAATATCACCGGATATCTGATTCCCCAGTTTTAGCTGGGATATATTCAGTCACATGATGCGTTCAGATCAATCGCGTGCGAGCGAAAATATTTGATGAATTACAAGTGAAAATATACGCCTTAACGCGTAAATGTATCTGCTGTTTCTAATGTTTACAGAAAACAACCAACGTTCCCGACTTCAATAGTGCAAAACCTTCAAAGTCGCCCCTCTCTGGCCACCACTCTGCTGTAAAGCTACTGACCGGCAGTATCGAGTTACGAAACTAAACTAACCTTCAGAGCAGGCGTATTTTAATAACTATTGTAATAACTATTTTTTAAAACGGTACTGTTCCGCTGAAAAAACGCCTGCATTGCAGGCTACCACTAAAACAGCTTGTCATCCTCATCATCGTCTCCTTCCACAATGGCGTCCAGTTTCTTGACGATTCCTCCTAACATTTTGTGTAATTCTTCCTGGTTACATTGCATTGTCTTTAAACGGTTCTTCATTAAAAGCACAGTTTCCTGGAGCTCTTCAGTACGATCGTTCAGCTTTTCAAGGGAACTCTGGAAGAGAAAACAGATTAGCAAGCACTCGACTTTTTACACTGCTTAACCGCCGCAATTAACTTTATCCTTCAAACTTAACATGTGAGTTTAGTGAAAGTAATTTATTACCATAACCTCAAAATAGATTAGCTGAATTGTGTTTTTGGGATTCATCCTCCGCCGCACAAACTACCTTCACTTCTCACGGTCTTGCGATTTCCAATTTCGTTTCAAATTTTTCTCTACGAAGGTAAATAGTATGCCGAACTTTCCCCCCTCCTCAGTGAGACAGTTTCATTTTCAGTTAGACTCACCTTGTTTGGTTTAAGAGCCGTTTGGATGTCCTCTGTAGAGATGGGCGGCCTGAACCACAGGCGTAGTAATCCTGTGTACTGATTTGGTCGGACTGTTTCCCTATCTGGCAGAAGCCGTTTCCTGATTTTTCTTGGTAGAGCTTTCTCTACATCCATTGCTAAGTCAACCTAAAGCATTAAAAAGAAAGTCGAGTTAGGTATGTCTCACATTAGCCACATGGGTGCTGAGGGAGATTTACAAATCCATCTGTCCGCCAATCCCTTCATTTTCTATAGAAATGTGATGGGTAAGTCCTCTTGCTTCGTCAGCCCAGTATCCCTATTGTGCAGAGTAAGCCAGGACGCCGGCAATGCTAACGAGAACGCTATGAAACAGTGGGCCTAACGAAAGAAACCGCCCAACATGTGCGTTACAAATTCTGATTCTCTCTCAGATCATGCGAACTTCATTGCGCATGAGCATATCGCCCACATTCCAAAGAAACCATTGTTATGCACATTTAATGGTATAGAAATCAATGTACAGCAAAGCCAGGCTTCAACTAAAACAGCTCATTCGTCGAGAACGTGAGCGCATGCAAATGAAAAGCATAAAAACCATAGAAAAAAGAAAACATAACTAAGGTAAAGAGACCTGCCTTAAAATTAAGATGTTTTTACCTACCTCTCTTTTCTTTATGAAGCATAAACTGTTAAATTTTTTTTTTTGGGGGGAGGGGGGGGGGGGGTTTCTTGCTTCTTAATTCAACTCGGTCCATAGTATCTTGTTAGTTCTTCTGGGATAATTTGACCATATCTAAATCTAACTTTATAATAAGGAATGGCGATTTAAAAGCATACAGTTCATACCAACATAGCCTGCCGTTCGAGAACCGCTTGATCCTGGACACCTTTGATATCATCTACTGCCAAACCGATCTACAAGAATCGCAGACAGGAACAGAATGTTACTTCACGGGTATATTTTATATGAGTCCCTCCTTCAGCAAATATAAAAATCTCGTATTGTAACTCTTGTGGTGGCAGAATAAACAATTTGAACGTCGAGTCTTCATTTAAAGAATTAAAAAAAAAAAACAACAACAACAACAACAACAACAACAACAATGATAGTAATATATCTCTATGTTTATAGAGGGCTTTTTCTGGAAGATCCAAAAGCGCTAATAATAATAATAATAATAATAATAATAATAATAATAATAGAGTACTAAAGTGATGACGTCATGAAAATGAAATTTCTGAAATTATGGGATTTGTCATGATATTCTGAAAGAACAATGTCCAAGAGGCCTGCTTGCCAAAAATGAGCATTTGGGGACAAATTGTCTCTGAGATCGTAGCCCAGTTATGGGTCGACCCAAAAAAAAATTAGAAGGGTTTGTATGGAATTTTGTAAGCATAACTGGGCTACGATCTCAGAGACAATTTGCCCCCAAATGCTCATTTTTGGCAAGTAGGCCTCTTGGATATTGTTCTTTTAGAATATCCTGACAAATACCATAATTTCAGAAATTTCATTTTTGTGACGTCACACTTTAGTACTCTATAACATTTATTTACACCACGCAAATTCAACGTGAGTTTCCAAATGCGCCTTCCAATTCTAAATTCTTTACAATTCGCCTTGTGACGTCACAAGTCCTCTAATTTGTACAAACTAAAGTCTTGAATAACTCAGCAACCAAGAATGCTATTATAATACAATAAACGCCATTCTTCATCATTTTGAAAGCTCTTCCTAATAAGCTAATAAAATATTTCGTGTCATATACACTTTAAATCAAATTTACAATTTTTAACAATTCTCGAATCAAATGAAATGTTAGATTTTGCAGAGAGGGGAAAACCGGAACAGAGTAGAGAACCAACAAACTCATCCCAAATATGACGCCGAGTGACGGAATCGAACCCGGGACACATTGGTGGAAGGCGAGTGCTCTCACCACTGCGCCAACCCTGCCCTTACATAAAGAGGCCACAACAAACAAAACAAAAATAATAACACGTATGTACAAAATGCACTTTAAAAAGAAAGGTCTTCAATTTCCGTTATAAATGTCCATAGAACTCGCATTTTCAATGACGTCCGGCAAGCTGTTCCAGCTTTGTTAAAGCTTTAACAAACGAAACACAACAACTGGCATCTTACCAAGAGGTTCATCAGTATTAGGGTCATGATGATCAAGAAGACAATAAACAGGAACCACGTGACTCCAGGCACGGAAACCGAGTCAGAGTTGAAAATGTCGTCAAAGTCAAATTCTCCAATCATCATTACTCCTGTCTTTACAATAGAGCGGCCTGGATTTGAAAATGCATTCTGAAATACGACGGTAATGAGGGCTGTGAGAGCAGACCTAGCTTAAAGTATTCAGTATGTCATGATTATTTTTGTTGGGGGTCAAATTAAAACCAAGATCTGTCCAGTAACATTGCTCACAACCAAAATGCGCCTAGAACACCAAAACAAGAGATCAACCTGTTTTCTCTTTAGGGGAAAGCAAAGCATTAACTCAGTGTATTTGGTTATTTTTACACTCTAAAGGGAACCTCAAAAGATGGCCCAATTTGTTTCAACTTACAATCCATTTCAATCCTTGCCCTCCTGAGCCAAAGATGTGTATTAATAGTTTTGCTAAATTGGTACAATAACTTTAAACAACAAATCAACATTATTTTTGGCTATTCTTTATTTCTAATTTTTAGCATTTCAGAGTAGTAATAAATTCGTACCACTTCTGCTTTAAGAATTCTTTCAGCAACGTAAAAGAAACTAACAGAAAAGGCGAAAATTTAACAGCATGTAAAACAACACTGAAACTGTGAGATAAAGAAATTAAAACCGAAACACCTATGCACCTATCAATGTTTAGACGGAGAGGAGGGGGGGGGGGTACGGGCAAAGGTGCGTCATTTGAACACTTCTGTTGTCCCCTCTCTGGGGAATTTGACCACTTGTACTAATTAAAGTTCAAATATTATAAAGGATTGTTAAACTATTTCCAGTCCCAAGGGTCGGGAATTTGACCAAAAAATTGCAAGAAAATTCAAATGACGCACCTTTGCCCGTACCCCCCCCCCCTCTCCGTCTAAACATTGATAGGCGCATTAGCAATAACCCATTTTATTAACGATTAATTCCAAGTGAATTATGGGTAGATCCAGTCCTGCGTGGGGGCAAACGGTCAAAATTACAATGTCAAAATTCCGTTTGCCCCCACAAAGGACTGGATTACCTACAATCTACCTGGAAATTATCATTAGCAAAATTTTAATGGTGTATCAGCTTTCCCCGTCTCTCATCTCCCGAAATAAAAATGTTTTAAAAGTACCCACCCCAGGCCGGAAGGGCTGACTCTGTCCTGAGAATGCCGGTGGGAGAGGGGGAGAGGGGTGGTAGTAAGAGCAAGAAATGAATGAGCGAACGAAACTAGCGGTTTGCGGCTTCGTCGACCGCCTCTCGCATATCGCGTTCGTTCCGACTGTTGTTCATTCCCCAGATTTTAGAGCAAAAGATGCTCGCAGCCTTCATCAGTCTAAACAGAAAACATCAGCGCTAATTTACAACACAAGTTTATAGCCACCTTATCTTACCTGTTGGTCTTTCAACAAAGTGTAAAACGCAAGCGCGAAAGCCACCAGGAAGAGGACGAAGATCAAGAAGAACTTCATGAACGTGAAAAGAATGCTGGTAAACATTACCACGTATATTCCAAGCATGGGAAATTTTCTGATGAATAAAACTAAGGACATCCAAGCGAAGAAAATTGATAATGCGCCAATGGTTTGCTTTTCAGTGCCACACCTGTCGAGGAAGCAGACAAGCAAATTGAACACCGCTGTAGTTTACACACTTGAGTGATTTTGTGGGATAACTGCTTGCAATGCGGATGCGAACAAGACGCATTGATTGAACAATTTTTTCGGCGACATTTCACGGTGTTTTCAAAGCCAGTGATGGTCAAATAGCAACATCCAGTTAGTGTGGTGTTTAACATGACAGGTCTCAGATATTAAGCCCAAGTCCATAACACGTTGTCATTTACTGATGGCAAAATCAAAGATATGTGTCAAAAGGGTTTTTGCTTTTGTTTTACTGACCATCCAAGGGAAATCCTTGGGCAATAAAACCAGCAATGAAACCACAAACCAAGTCCTTTTCAAGGATTTTTTAAACCAAAAACACCTTTAGTTCCAAGGAATCTCCTTCCCAAACTAAATGGCTGCGAAAAGTATAAATTCCCTGACTTTTCAGTGACTGTCACGAGGAATTAGGAATTTCCCTGACTTGATACACAATTCCCTGACTTTTCTCTGACCTTGAAAAAAATCTGTTTCACTGATTTTTTTTTCCCTGACCGTGGTAACCCTGATTATCTTGACGCCAGCAAGGCAGCGATGCGAAGTTAAGCTTGGAAAAGTAAACGGAACCACAACAAAAATTTGAAACCGAAACATTGTGTCCCATTCTGCATATCACAATCCAAAGACAACCAGTAACTCTAGTATTACATCCGTTCATTACGATAGCCAAATTATGAGAAAGCTACCCCACGTTTAAGTTTACAACCATTCAAATGAAGTTTTGGTAATGGCCTCGTTTAGTTCACTTGCGTAGCTAATGTGGGTTTACCTGTTTACCAAAGGTAAGTCAAACTCATCTGCCACGTATACAATTGCCAGAATATACACAGCCCATTCCAAAAGGTTCTCCCAACTAAAGTACTGCTTCAACTGGTAGAAAAGTTGGAATAACTGGGAGAAAAAAACAAAACAAATAAGAATAGGGCTAAGGTGTGGTAACTGATGCATAATGACATCTAACATTGAGCAGTTTTCAATTGAGAGTCGAAAGTAATCCGCGTTTCCTTTGGTTTTGCTTAACTTCGCTCTGTGATTGGTTGATAAAACTCGCGCCACTTTCTCAGCCAAAGAGAAGCAAACCCAAAACTAATCGCAAGTTGCACGCACGCATTTTCCCGCGCTGGGCGCCGGTTGCATTCTGATTTGTTCACTGAGCTGTTTTCGTCTCTTGTGATTGGTCGAAGTGATCGCTTTGGTTTGGTTTTACGGTATTCAATTGAAAACCGCTCTAGATGAAAGATATAATGCAATACAACCTAGTACTACGTACAGGGCTGTCATTAAGGGTCGGGGGCCGGGGATTTCCCCCTTGTATTTTGAGGTATATCCCCGGCTACTTTGATCTAAAACCAGCATGTTGACTTCACCACAGCAACTCGAATCCCCGGCTACTTTTTGTATATCCCAACCTACTTCAAAAATTAGTGACAGCCCTGTTACGTAGTACAATTGGAGGCAAGTGAAACAGCACACACGATTAGAGGCAAAGCCTGACAGCATGGCAAGTGCTTTGTCCAGTTTAGCTAACCAACCAAAAGCGTAGAAAACTACATACACAGGAGAAGCTTTTGACGGAACTGACAGCTTACAGTAACGACGACAGTAAGTTTGAAAAAAAAAAACGAAAAGAAAAGAAATAAAGAATGGTCCTCGTAGATATGAATGCAATCTATGCAATTGGGTAAAGAAGGCTGAAAAAAAATTATGGACCTCGACGGGGTTTGAACCCGTGACCTCACGATGCCGGCGCGATCTCTAACCAATTGAGTTATGAAGCCACTGACGTTGGGAGCAGGTCATAGATGATTTATTTCACATACTTAATGTTTAATGCGCAACTACAAATTCTCTACATTGCGGTTTATATTTTCATCAGATACGGAGATATTTCACGTTTGACGATCATTTTCGTTATTCCCCTAACTTATAAATTCGATGTAATAGTGATGACATAAGGAGAACCTAAATGTTGATCACTGTTACCTGGGCTTTAAGGTTCAAGCCATCAGAAGCTACTTTTTAGAGATAGTAACTTACTATGATCATACTTAATTGCAGACCTAATAATGTTATACGCTTTCTGGTTCCTTTGCAACCTCGTTCCCACGGCTTTTCCAGCCCCTCCCGATTTCAAGGGGAAAAGCCCTAAGACGAGAATTTTCCCTGCAATTTTTTTCTTTACATTTTGGTTAATGTAATTGTTGTAATTTCTGTTGTGTGGCTAAATGAAATAGAGATCGTTCATTTTTTAATGAGATGGGGGGACTGGAGTGATTTGGGATGGGGGGGCATGCCAAGAAAATGGCTTTTAAGGGGGTGGGGTGCTGCCCGAAAAATCAAAGGAAAAGGGGGTTCGAGCGAATTTTGAGATAAAAAATAAGTGGAACACTAGCTGGTGTAACTTGTTTTGGAAGGGAGAGGGATCATCCAAAATAATTCTTTTAGAGGGGCGTTATGTGACTAAAACTGGTAAGCAGGGGGGGGGTCATACAAAATCTGCATGACACTCCCCCAAATCTTCACAACAACTTACCTCAGAAAGTATGTGCCATGACGCTAGCGCCAAAATGACGACACGACCAACGCTTATCCACAGTATGTACGGAACTGTGGTGTCATCCACCCTTTCTGCAATAGCAGTTGTTCCATTGCACGGGGCATTATCAGTGGAATAGACCGTATACCCGGTCAGGAATAAGAGAAAGATGCAGAACAGTGCAAGTTTGGTGTAGTAGATGTACCTTCCAAATTTCTGCCATTTGTAGTCTAACAGGAAGGTGACAAGGGGATGACTCAACAGTTGTTCTCTTTTGTTCTTCACCTGCAAAATGAAGTGACGAGAAATGTTACGAGCAGCAAATCTCCCCTACAAATGTTTCTCTTTCTTGTTAAAGTGCACCTAAACCCAAAATATTTTTTTCGCTTAAATAAATCTTTGCACCTGTCCGAAACATTTTACGCCTATTTCAACCAAATACTGACTTTTTATAGGCTGTAAAAGTTTCGAAATCTAGCCATCATCTGTCCCACGACCGAGCTTGAAAGGGGCATGGATCTATTCCTTACTTGATGTCACAAACTGATTTGCATTACATTAAGTCTTTGTAAAAATACCTGCAAAGCAGTTTGTGACGTCATGTAAGGAATAGACCTATACCCCTTACTAGCTCGGTCGTGGGACAGATGACTCGTAACTTTTATAGACTATAAATGGTCAAGATTTGGTTTAAAAATGCGCAAAAAGACTCATTGTGTTTCCAACAGGTGCAAAGATATATTTAGGCGAAAAAAATATTTTGGGGTTAGGTGCACTTTAAAAGGAAACAGTAACGATACGTTCATGTAAACTAATGGCAACTCAAAAATGCGCAACGTGTTGTTTCATGAATGTTGCCACATTAACCATCCTAATCTGGATATACCAGGGGGGGTCCAGACCAAGAAATAAGGGGGGGGGTCGCTCTAAAAAATGCCTAGCCATTTTGCTGGGTCCTGTGGTCCTGTGGGCCTTGGCTTTGCTCCAAAAATAAGAGGTTGGGGGCTCCCATTAATTACTACTGCAAGGGTTGCAATGATCTGCGAGACTAAAATTCTCAAGCGAAAAGTTTTCTTGCCATTATCATAAGCGGATGGTTTTGCTTTTTCTCCAGCTGCTCGATAGCTTCTGCCATAGCAGCTTTTCCTCGGATTTTTTTATACTGCTCTTCTTCGGGAACGTCTTCCATGGAAAAACTTGCTTGACTGGATGTTTCGGATGCGGTGCCATCACCGCTATCGGACCAATCACAGTACACGTCTTCCAAAAATTCATAATATAAAGTGATCTGATAGTCTTCGTCTTCAATTTGGCGGTCATTGTCTTTGATGCAACGGTTGAATACCACTTCCGCCACCTCTGAGAAGCCAAAGCAAAAATAACAAAAACAAATCGAACAGGGGAAAAATAAACAAGTAATTAAGAAAACATACTCCTTCAAACACACCAGCATTCAATACATTTTCCACGACATTAACATAACTCCGTCGTCAAGATAGCAGCCACCGGCGCTTTTGAGGTTTAAATATTTTTTTGTTCCTAATGGTTTCTTCCATGTGTCAGTGTTTGTCTTAAACACTGAAGACAAAATGAAAAGTGTAACATAATTCTCAACGCAAGTTTGACCCATTTTCATTTTCACGTAAATATTTTCTCAAACTGTAATTTACAAATAAAGCACAAATAGAGCGGTTTTCAATAGAGTGTCGTTAAACGAAAACCAAATTTTAAAATTATTTTCATCAAACACAAGAGACGCAAACGGCGCAAGGAGCCAATCAGAGTACGAAGCAATTCCATGTAGCTAGCGCAAAGCGCGGGAAAGCCGCGATTGGTTTTGGGTTGCTTCTCGATGGTCAAGAACTGGCGCGAGTTTCGCTGGGCAATCACAGAGCAAAGCAATGCAAAACCAAAACAAAATCAATTTACTTGCGACACTCAGTTGAAAAATGCTATAATCCAACAAGATGGAATGTAATTGTGCAACAACTCTAAGTCTTCCACAAATTATTTGAAATAGTTTTAAGTGTAACTGAAGCAAAGCAATCCATTGAAATTAAACAGACACGTACCAGGAAGTTTTGTGATTAATTTTCTCATGGGGGTGGAGACGCTGTGTTGTTCCCATGTTTTGTTTCGCATGACTTTCATCCAGTTCTCATCTTTGAGGATAGTAATTGCTGCTTCCCTGTGCCCCCGAAAAAGAGTGCTTTAGTAAAGCAATAACCATGGATGGTCTCCTTTATCTGCCACATTTTAGCATAAACCATCACTGGCCACGCTTAGCCTCAAAAGATAACAACATGATACCCGCCCATTTAAATTACAATTTAGATATAAAACTGTATCCACATGGATTTGGAGTATAACAATATTGTTTAATTCAAACAGAGTTAATAGCACCTAAATCTGCTCATGATTGTTTACTTGTACCAGAATCCATTGTTGGAATTTAAGAGAAAAAGGAATTATTGGCTGAAAGATTGTCCTTTAAACTTCATAGCGCTTTGCCTCTTGCACTGGGCAACAGCTCGTTTCTTCCCCCTATTTATTTGTTTATCTGTATCTGTGTGTCTATCTGTTTTTGACTTCTCTCACAGGTTTTATCCTAAATAATTACACCAGCCTGAGTATTATACTTGTCTGTTATTAGACAACACATGCCTACATTCTACATTCTGATTCATACTTGCGGCCATGATCAGCTGCCAGATCAAGACAGTTTCTTCCTGTGTGATCTGTGAGTGTGATATCTGCGCCTTTTGATAACAGCAATGATATAACCTCAGGATGTCCCTCTCTTGCAGCCAGGTGTAGAGGAGTTGTCTGAAGAAAACACATCAATAACAATGGACTTAGAATTCTCTTGGTTGGATCTGAGTCTCACCCGATTGGCTGGATCAGACCTGCTATGGTCAAATCTAACTCCTCACTGATGTCTGCCTTACAACAAACATTGATTTTCCTCGTCGTAAAGTATCATCTACATTTCGTTTAGTAGCAAATAGGGGCATTTGGAGGGGACAGGGGCAGGGGCAGGGGCAGGGGTGGGGAGGAGGCAGGATGGCCGAGAGGTTTAGAGTGCTGGATTTCAATGCGGTCATCGTGTGTTCAAATTCCACCCTGGCCACTAACTGATGTTGTTCTGGGTAGTCCCTGGCATGTTCACCGTGCAGCAGCTCGATGGCAACAATGTAGATCCCAGATAGACTGAATGCAGTTAACTCGTGTTAATGTTAACAATGCATTCAACTATTTGGTTACCTTTGCTTTGTCAGTAGGATCAACTGGAGAGTCGAACTGTAACAAAATAACAGCCACTTTTGTATGACCTTTGGCTGCAGCACAATCCAGGGGAGTCCATAGCGTTGAGTTCCTACAATTAAATGGGCGTGTGCTAAGACCTTTACCTTGACATGTCACTTTACTTAAAAATGCTTAATACCAACTGAAGTAAAAACCAATAAACAGCAAAAAATTATGATCATTGTAATTTTCTTAAATGTTTTCTTAATATAGATCACATCCATCTCCAGACTGGAAATCACAAAAGTTTGTGTTTATGTTTCGATCTCAAAGGAAATTATTGTGTGGAATGTACAGGAAAAGAACGGGAATGGAGCGGTGGTGAGAGCACTTGCTCGCTTGCTTGCCTCCAACCAATGTATGTATTTTTATATTCCACGTAAACAGAAACAGAACGTCATAGTGTAAGTGCAGTACGATATCGGCGAACTGTTACCAAATTTCCTGTCAGCACACCACAAATTTCTCACGTCTTTAAACCTCTCAAGAAGCATTACTTTTGATTATTTTGGACGTTTAATTCTGCCATCTTGTCTCAGTAAATCCAAACCAATCAAAATTCATTTTAGAATTGCACCAATCAGTGATCGTTTTAAGTCACTGTTTGCCAGGGTCTTCTCCGTTCCGCCATTTTGAATCTCGAGAAGACCCTGGGGATAAGGTAATCAGAATATGAAGCAACTGTATGTGAATTGCATGCGCATGCAATTGCATCTAACCGGTGCAAAGTTCTGGAAAATATGCAGGCCACAATTGGTTTTGGTAAATTATTATTGCTTCTCATTGGTTGACAAAGTGGCATATGATTTAAAGGGGGTAGTTTCTAAAGAAACTGTGGTGGTGCGTCCGTGGGGAAGTTGTAGACAAAAATTTGGTTTTATCAACGGATTCCAAAAGCTGACATTTTGAGCGTTAGCCCTTCGTTAGAGCGAATCGAATGGATTCGCTCTGACAAAGGACTAACGCTCAAAACGTCAGCTTTTAGAACCCTGTGTGGTGGTCAATTCCCATTGATAAAACCAAAATTTTGGCATGTGTTTCGTCAACCAATTACATGCACCAAGCAAAGTAAAACAAGACCAACACAAATGTGAATTACTTTCAACAATCAATTGAAAACCACTTTAACTGTACCTGGTTGCTATTATAATGGACAAACACAAGCTCAGAGTTTAATTAATGAACAGCTTATTTGACATAAAAGCAAAATCTGACATCACTTCACCTACCTTGCATCCACTTCAGCTCCTCTTTCCAGCAATTCTTTACAACACTTTACATGGCCTTCTGTCGCAGCAAGATGAAGAGGAGTGTTTGATGCTTCATCTTCATCATTTATTATGGAAGGATCTTTTCTAACCAGTTCAGTTACAGTTCTAAAAACAGAAAATTGGCATTTAATGGACTAGCTCTGTGATAACCTACAGTGTCAAATAAGCATCCTTCTCACTTCACTAGAAAAAAACTTAATCCCACTTAGACTGTCTTTTCGCTTTTTTGTCACAACTTCAAAAGCATTAAACCTCCATAACAATGAGACAGTTTTAGGCTGGGAAACAACCCCTGCCTGTCAAAATTTGGTTGAAAAAATGGCAACATCAACATCAATGAAAGTTGACCACACAAATCAACTTTTTTCAAATTAATTACCCAAAAGGTCACCCACCCCACCCCTCCAGTGTAAAATGATGAGTTGTGGAATCATGGGTAATGTTTGGAGATCAGGCTCATTCTTGCCTTTTGTTTTGCTTGTAATCGTAAAAATAATAAATAAAAAATTAGTCGTTCGTTTACCATGTTCTGCAGCATTGTTAATAGAAACATCCACTAGAACAAAATATTCTGACTTACTGTTTAGTATTAGCCTGTGCCACAAACGAACTAAACACTAGTCAAGTCTGTCTGCAAATCGATATTGTCCTCCACAGACTACTGAGTGCATTGGGCATATGTATGCAAATCTCATTGGTATGTTTACTCCAGAATTCAAATGCACTATGTGATTGGTTGCCGTGGTATCAGATATACCAATCACATATATAGAACGTTCAAATTCTGGGAGACACAAGCCAATAAGATTTGAGTACATAAGCCCAATCCATGAGTTCAGTGGACTGTGGACGACAATATCATGCACTGATTTGCAGACGGTACTTAATACTAGCATTTAATTCACAGCCACCACCTGCACACAGATTATTTAGTATACAATAATTATTATTAGTGAGGAATATAGTATGGCAACTATGAATGATGTAAACAACATGATAAAATAAAATTGTTATATACATTATATATATATAACTCCACAGGGATGGCATATAAAACACCGTACCTAACTTTCCCATTTTTGGCTGCCAAATGCAAGGGGGTATTCTCATCCTCATTCCTTGCATCTATCCTGGCACCATGCTTCAACAATGCCTACAGTCCAATAATTTGAAATCAAAACTAAATCAAAATATATACCTGTATTACTGGTACTCTTTCTGGAATCAAAGCATTTAAAACAAAAAATTCAAATTGAAATAGAAATTTCACTGCTTTGCACACTACTGTGGGATATTTTGCCCTTGGGTTACAAATTAGAAAATTCACAGGAGGTGGATGCAATTTCTGTGCAGTGAGGCCTAATAATTTCAGGGCTGTCATTAAGAACCTGGGGCCAGGGGTGTTTTCTAGATATGGACATTTTGAGTAATATCCCCAGTTACTTTGTTAACAAAAACAGTATATTAACTACACCAATGACAACAGCTGGAATTCCTGGCCACTTTTGGCACATCGGTCCACTTAAGAAGCTAGGAACATCCTTGCATTTGTTAAATGAAAGCAACCATAGAGAAATAATCACTCTTAGCTGCTTTTTAATGACACATACAATGTATCATTACTCCTTCCAACAGAATCTCTTCGTACAACCATTTGTTGCTATAAAAAATGCCCAGCAGTTTTTGGCAGATGAGAATTTGACAGTTAAACCAATTTTAACACTTCCAAATACATAGTGGCAATTTCAGTTCTAAAAAAGGGGCCTGAACTTGTTCCCTTGTTTAATTTGACAGCAAGCCCAAGACAAATGGCTCAACCACCTTAGTTTATAGTTTTAAGGGCACAGAGTGTCTTGTATACTAGAGAGGAATGAAGATTTTTTGCACTTTTCATTTGAGGTTATATACATGTATGTACCTTATGTGTACTGAAACTGTTTGAAGATTTCTATGACCTCAGATAACGAGGAGGAAATGGATTTTACAGTAACTTGAAAAAGTTAGGCCAACTCTTTGTTATTTATTTTTGTGATTCCATTTTGCAAAAGTCACCATGAAATAATACTGTTTACATCTATAGTTTCTTTTTCTTTCCAAAAACATAATTTGAAGTCTACCTCTTTATATTACACAGGCTGTTCTTGTAAAACAAAAACATACTTCTTCACAATTGGAACAATTATTATAACAAGAATTCCCATAATGGTGGCTCAGCCATTTTGCAAGTCAGAATTTCTTAACCCTTTTTCTTTTTAATGTTTTGTTTCCATTTTGTTTATACATGGTTTGTTTCATCATTCCTGAGAAGCTCAGGGAAGTGGATAATTATTTATGCTACCACCCTCGCCATCATCATCATCATCATCATCATCATTACCATCACCATCATTGTCATAGTCATTACCATTACCTAGTACACCATGTTGTCAGTAAAAAATTACACAAGAGCCTACAGATGAGATCAATGATATTTCCTTCAACACTACCAACTATAAGAACAACCAACCTCAACTACCAGGGCATACCCATTTATTGCTGCCACATGAAGAGGGGTATTTTCATACAGATCGCTCTCATCAATAAGTAGTTTAGCATCTTCATTTTGAAGAATTACCTGAAAATATGATCATACATACTGTTACAATTTTTCGACTTTCAGTACTGGTAGCGAATTTGAATTCATCTAGTACAGGAACAGGTGTATGTGTGTAGGTCTGGTTATTAAAACTGCTGGCATTCCCTTTTTTTTTACAAGCTAAGTGAGATGGAACAAGATCTTTACTGACTTCTATACAGTGGAACCCCCCCCTGACAGCCACTTCGTTAATACAGTCACCTCGTCATTATGGCCCCTTTTTTTATCCCATACATTTTCTTCAAAAACTCATTAAAAATTCATTTACATTTACATTTATTGAGCACATCCCGACTGGGGCTTTTCAGTGTTCAATTACATAATATAAAATCACATGACATTAAGTGAAATTAAATGTAGAATAATTACAATCATAGCTGAATTACACAACTATGCATATAATACAATTTTCGCATTTTAAAACCTAGGTATACATAGAAGACAATTTTCGCATTTTAAAACCTAAATATACATAAATGGTAAAGCGTCATTAAGATAAAAATTCGCTCAGAAGTTGCTTTTTCAGAGCTCTCTTAAAGGAAGCTGGTTTTTCACATTGTTTCAGTCTGGAATCAAGTTTATTCCAGATGGCTACACTTCTATAATAAAATGTTCTCTGGCCTGTGGTGGTTTTAAAGAGGGGAATGTTAAGTTGTTGAGAATTCCTCGTTAAACGCCGAGATACGCTGCCTCTTGTTACAAACTCAGATGTCAAATATTCGGGCGCTTGGCCCGCCATGCATTTAAATGTTAAGATGGCATCTCGATAGTAAAGGTTTGTTTTTACTGGAAGCCAACGTAGGTTTCTTAATGTAGAAGAAATATGGTCGTACTTCCTTACATAATGAATGATTCGCGCGGCAAAGTTTTGTACATATTGTAATTTATGAACGTTACAAGCTGAGGTGGATGACCATACTGACGAACAGTAGTACAGCTTACTGAAAACGAGAGTGTTAATTATATTTTCGAGTAGTTCTTTGTTAAAAACGAATCTAATTCGGCTTAGTTGGGATAGTTTCGACATGCAAGATGAAACAGTAGCAGAAATGTGATTATCGAAGGATAGTGTGGGATCAAAAATAACACCTAGGTCTTTGACTGTCTGAACCGGGATGATTTCCTTTCCAAGCAGGGACAATTTAAAGTCTGGTACTTTGAGAGCCATTCTTCGACTGCCAAAGACCATCAGTTTCGTCTTCTCAGGATTAAGCATTAAGCAATTGTCGAAACACCAATTGCAGATCCGTTGTAAATCGGAATTCAACCTTTCTATAGCTTGGGTAGGATCGTTTGCATTAAAGGATAATAGAAGCTTTGTGTCATCCACATAGCATTCAGTTGAACAATCCTGACAAATATTTGGTAGGTCGTTCACGTATATGCTGAATAGTAATGCTCCCAGTACACTTTCCATAAAGGAAATACAAAAGAAATTAATGCTTAATGAGTGTCTTTATATCTGATATAGACATGACTAAATTTTACAGCCGATTCTGTCCGGAAAAATAATAATAAACCCAGTGATTATTCTTCAAATGAATACATCTACCACCAAAGTTTTTGAAGCTGTTTAAAAAACACGCAGACGTGTTTTATCGGGCATAAAAACACTTGGCTACGCCTCGTGTTTTTAAACTCGATAAAACACTGCTGCTTGTTTTTTAAACATTAATTAAAGGGGCCACCTTGTTAATACGGTGAACAACCACATCATGAAATCCTAAGCTGTATAATCCTTTATAAATTTACCCTGTTAATACGGCCTCTCCCACCAAATACACATTCATTATTAGCCAAACAAAACAAATGCTGTATTGAGAAACAATATTGAATGATTCTCACACACTGAATGCCATTCGTCTGCCACACAAGGCAACAGCACTTTATTAACAAACCCAAACTGACTTCTACAATGACAATAAATGTGACACCACAGTAAAAACAAAACCTAAGCCCGTAGATAAAGACTGAGCATCAAGGCTACCAGGGATGCAAGGTGCATACAGACTGGCAGGGGTGGGTGGGTGGGGAAAGCTGTTGCTTGTATGGCAAGAAACAGAAAAACTGGGTCAGGGGACT
>OX419338.1:3838943-3843943 GCA_948470475.1 Galaxea fascicularis | reverse complement strand
CAGACTCAGGAGGTCATGGAAGATTTTTATTAAAGGGATCAGTAACCATGGGTCTTCCCAAATCTTCTTACTCTACAACTCTGTGTGTCGAGTCAAGGACCCAGCTTTCTCAGGTTTTGGACCCAAGAATCTGCTCTTATCTGAAACACTACATGCATAACATACTGATTGGCCCTAAAATGTATCTCTCTTCAAACTTGCTCTCTTTTGGTATACTGAGACATGTCTAGTAATGATGTCAGCAATGGAGTTGAGCACCAACTTTATTTTGTGACTTGAAGGTTAGAATTTGATGAATTCACTCATAGCTATATATTGCCAAAAACTCAAGTCCAGAAACACAAAGAAAAAGGATCTGTTGCATGGCATATATTTTTTTTGGGGGGGGGAGGTAGAAGGGGGGAGGAAGGCAGGGGGGGTGGTTTCAAACGAAATAATTTCATTTTCAGGATGCACAATTAAGACATATGCAAATTTGGTAAATTCAGGCATTCAAATCACAAAATACAAGTGCATAACTTCGTTTTAAAAGTCTGTATGCTACACCTTTCATGGAATTTAAGCCCTTCAAAACTAAAGAGGTTTTTCTTTATTGACTCCAGGATGTTACATGTATGCCATGTTAATATCTTTCATTAAAAAACAATAATTATTTATTAAATAATGTATTAATTGTTGCCATTAAATGAAGTGCAGTCTGAAGACCAAGCACAGAGTTCTGTAATAACAGGAAAAACTAACACAAACTGACGTAAACCACAAGAAAACAACTCACATCAACTCTGATCCCATCACACTGCAATAATTCTTTCACTGCAGTTACATTTCCTTTTGATGCTGCATAATGAAGTGGTGTCATACCATAATTGTCTCTTATGTTAACATCACCCCCTCTCTCAACAAGGAACATAATGAGGGACTCTGTAGAGTCGTCTCCAGAGACCTACACCAACAGATATGACACAGTTTTATTATAAAAGTAGCTTTTTATAACATTCATTGCACATGCTGTTGGTATGTACTTAAATAAGTAGTTAGCAAAGTTAATGGCGGCAGGAGTGATGGGGGTTAGGGATGGGGGGAGGGTAACATGCAAGTTGGACAACGTGAAGCCCTAGGTTCAAGTCCCACTCTGGCCCCTTGTTAGACTTGGCCACAATATTCTAAACAGCCAACTGGTCTGCCTCCCAGCAGTTTGGTTTCTTAGCTTTGTTATGTTCATTTGAATAATATATAGTTTCAAGTTATTTCTAAAGGACAGCGCTTGTCAACTACAACTGCACATGTAGCTGGATAAGCTGAGCGCAATCCCCCAATAAACATAGAATTCAATATTATTGAATTCAATTGACTTACAAGAGGCTGATATGAGGCCATCAATAAAACACTACACAGCTTTGCAGTTGTGTAATCTACCTTTTTTTTATGATCAACCAAGTATGGTTAAGGTTATTATTAAAATAGACCTTTTTACCGCTACGGCGGCCATCTCGAATTCTGAGGAAATTATGGGATACCCAGGGGGCAGATGAGAAATAATTATAAAGAATAACTTTTAACAATAATTTTTCGCTAACCATAGAAACCACTGCCAAATACCGTGACAGAAAGATGTAACGCTTGTAATATTTGTTTTGGAATATGAGAGACAAGCAGTAAAAATTTATCCTGAAAGCTGTGTATACGATAAATTTTCCAGCGATTGCCCCCTCGGCAGCCCATAATTTCTCAGTCAAAACAACAGAATTCAAGATGGCCGCCGCATCCGTTCGGTAAAAAGGTCTATTCTACAATAAGTACCCAACAAACACTTACAGCACCAGTTACAAGTGCACATTCCATGGTCTCGATTTGATCCTCATGAGAATCAAATATCAAGGATCAAATAAAAAATCGAGCTTCAGTTCACTCAAACCTGGATACTTGTAATGATTCTCACATGAAACACTCTTAATGTTATTAAACGAGTATGCAACTCAAAAGGCATTGGTGTAACCCAAGGACTCAATCGAATTGACTATGACAATGGGTATTTGTTGGAGCACCTGTGAGCACACAAGTAACACTACTGAACATACAAGCTCCTTGCCATCTGGAAATACATGTAGGTATACCACTTACATGCAAATTAGATTCTTTTTGATTAGTGACACAACAACTATGACTGGTTGTATTGAATAAAAACTGTACATGAAATTCTCCTAATTAAAACCAGACTGACTTGGACACTAAAACTATGATGTGATAAAGATCAGGTCTGCATGTACAATGTATTGAAACCGGTCCAGGACACAGTTTCACGTATGCATGACTGACCTCCAGTGTAAAGGCAGCATTGTTGTCCAGATTAGTAATAGATTATTATCATAAACAAAATAAGGATATGTCTTGGCTCAAAGGCTAGATAGCTTGGCTGGCAAGTACAGTGTAAAGTGCTCCTTAATAGGTTCAAAAGTTTGTATTTAAGCCAGAAATCTCAAAATTAATGAAAAAAATATTGCTCTCTTGATGAACAGCAGTCTTTTTGTCTGCCCGGTGTAACATGATTGCGTTATTCATTAGGTAAAGAAAAAGAGCACAGAACTTTGAGTAATTCTGAACCTGGGGTCTAGCCCTTCTAACAGACGAGTGTAATTTATTTATTAGATGGTTTGCATTCATGGGTGAGTACGGCACTACTGTAGCCCTACCAAATTCAAAAATCTTTCAGACCTGTAATCCATAATTGTTACTAGCATCTCCACCAGCTAAATTATCCCCGCTCATGGCCTGTGCTAGAGGTACAATTACAGAGCTGACTTCACCATCAATGCCATCACCAATAGCTTGTGAAACTTGTCTACTCGTTGGTGGACGGGCTGTGTTAGCACGAAATCTTGAAGCATAATGAAGAGGAGAAGCTCCATCATCTCCAGCCTTGCTAACATCTATAAAAAAGATACATTTATTTAACAGCAGTGATTCCTTTAGTACACTGTAATAAGATTACTGGGATATCAAAGAATATTGCTGTTGCTGTGATAAAAACTCTAAGAACAAGAGTTACTGTATGATTAAATACTGCTATAAAGAAGGGCTAGATTGCCTGACACAAGATTGAAGAAGTGAAGATTTGGTAAAGAACACATGTTGTATAATAATATGTCAGCACATCAAGGCTGTGCTCTATTTATTTGGAAAAGGAGTTGGGCACCCAAAATCTCTAAACCCCCATGAAATCCAGGGCGCTCAGCATACATGTATACACTGTAAGTTTTGGTTAAAGTAAAATAATGTAAACCTGACAGCACTCATACACTGTATTCACCATTTAAACCCTAAGATCAAAATTTAAATTCTCATCTGTTGCCCCTATACATTTCCTATGGACAAAGTGGGGAGAGGTTGTTAAAATATCAAGCAAATTTATCTTCTGCTTGATTCTCATGACCAATTGTTTTATACGGTAAAATGTTGACTTTTATAAACAAAGAAATTTGACGTCAATCGCTAGTCTTTTAGAATTAATGTTAATATTGATTAATACCTGCTCCACACTCAACCAAGAGTTTGACTACCTCTACATGACCATATCGTACAGCATAATGCAGGGGAGTGGTATTGTTCTCATCACCCTTGTTTAATGCTTTTAAACGTCTTGCATTATGTCTTCCAAACTTATTAAGTTTTTGTCTTATAAGATCAATTCTTCCATCTCTGGCAGCCTAAAAAAAATAACCCAGTTAACTGCATTGTAAAATTAACTACATTTAGTATACAATGAACATAATGATCTGTCATTCTGTCATTATTTACAGGCTGTAAACTCATTGCCAATATTTTGATGAGGTTGGAAGCTGGTGCCATAGAGGTTGGCTGGATCCTAAACAATTCAGGCACAGCAGGGAGGTAACCATGGCAACCCTGTCAGTGGGAACCACCCCAGCGAGAAGCTGCTAACAGGCACTGCCACACTGAAAGAACATTCAGTGGAATACTTACCAACCTTAACCACTAACGGGTGGGAGGGAACAGGACCAGAATCTGCAAAAATTCGCTCAAAGAACTAAGCAAAGGCTCACTTAATCTGCAAAGATTTGCATTGGCTGAATGAATCAGCAAATGATGGCAAGCAGTACTTTGTACAGTTTTGTATCAAATTTAATACCAATCTTTATTACCACAGTGCCTATTCAAGCTACATGTACACAAATCACCAAGATAAATAAATTCTTTCTAACGGAACAGGCACTCCACGTATAGTACAGCCATGTGCATAATTACTGCAAGTATCAATAATAGCCTATTTTTAGGAATACAATAATTAATTAGGAGAATAATAGTCAGCAAAAAAAGCTATTTTTGTGGCCCCAAATGACTTATAAGAAGTGAACTAACACACTCCATCACGTCTATTTTTGGTGGAATTCTTGATTCAAATTCATGGTAAACTTGGAAAATGTGTATCAGTTACCAGGACAACCAGGTTAATCATTAAAAATGTTTTACAAGGGAAAAAAACAGCGACCGTAAAGGTTAAAAATCTGTCAAAAAATAAATTTTAACTCCAATTACATGTCATTGACAGAATTTACGCCACACAGTTTTTGAACTTTGCTTTAAGTGTTTTTCTGAGCGCACAAAATAATACAGGAACTTGCAAATTAAAAACACCCCATCGTTTTATGAATTTTGATGACTCGCATTATTTATTGACATAAAATAAATCTAAAAAACGTACTTACCGTCGCTTTTTCCTAAATTGCCAAACTTGAACCCGCGCATTTTAAACTTTTAAAAAACTCTCAATTAAGCTCAAGCTTAAATTGAAAGACATAAGATCTAACAAGTGACATGGCTAAGCTAAACTGCCAGAGTCTTAAGCGCAATTTGTACTTGACTCTTTGTCCAGCCCAGAATAACAGAAGCAAACAAACCGTTCATTTATCACCTGTCTTTATAAATGCCGCCTATATTGCTAGATTCTTGTCTTGAACTTCAGCTAACGTACACTGTCGAGT
>OX419338.1:3801443-3836443 GCA_948470475.1 Galaxea fascicularis | reverse complement strand
GCCAAAGCCAGGGGCATATATGGAAAAGAAAATAAGAGAATCAAAAATAAATGAATGAAATAAGTGACTAAATAGATAAATTACAATGGATACAATAACACTTATCCTTTGCTAGCTAAATATATCACAGTAACAACCGAAGTAATTGCAATAAAGGAAAGATACTAGTTAGTCGCAAACAGCACTAAATTGTGGCGAAAAATAGTCGCTCGGCAAACTTTATTCAAGTCAGTTGCGAACTAACGATCCTGTTTTAAATCGTCCAGGCATTCAGAATACCTTCAATAGTTTTGCTTTGAATTTTCAGAGAGGTTTTTCTCCGGGTACTCCGGTTTCCCCCTCTCCTCAAAAACAAACATTTGATTTAATTTAGAGTTTATTTGATTTACAGTCTCTCCAATGAGTGGAGCATTCGTGTTCAGCTAAAACGATTTGAGACTTAAATAAAGTTATTATTATTATTATTATTATTATTATATCTAGCGGGGGGTGGATGGGGGGAGGGCTACAAAACTGAGAAAAAAATTTGGCCAAGACTTTGTGGCCCTCCCTTCTAAAGGGTCCAAAAAAACTCTGACCCTCCTTCCTACTCCATTAAAAAAAATGCGACCTCCCCTAAAAGGCATTTTTTTCGAAATGGCCCTCCCCAAAGTGAGGCTAAAAGAAGTAGTGACCCTGCCCCCAAATATAGTAGCCCTCCCTCCACCCCCCTCCCTTAGCTGCGAAGCCATTCTTCCCCTTTTCCCCATCGCATGGCAAATCCGAACAGATAGGACACTTTCGAAAGGCTAGTTTAAAGCATTTCCTTTAAATCTATAAAAGTATCTGACTGCCAGGCATTTAGTTATTTTGAGACCCTTCCCGGCTGCTGGGCATATAGCCACAGCGTTAATTATTTTAGTCGACTAAAATAGGAATTAAATTCGGCACATGTGAAATGCCACGTTTGAATCGGGCCTCAATACTGATTGCTTTATAGTGACCACGCAAGTGTTGGGTGTTTATCAGTCAAAACAAATGGTATTCAAACATTGGTGCGAAGGGCCAAAATTATCTAGGCGGCCTGGTCGAGGGTTCCATGTCGAGGGTTGAGGGTTCTATGTCGAGAGTCAATTCTTTCACAGAAAAAAAAATAAAAAATATAAATACAACCCAGAAAGAATTATAGAATAATTTAACCACTGCGAGTTGCACGTGGACTCTTTATGAGTTCATATTGCCCCAATATTCTGGGGGTGGGGGATGAAATAGTGAATAGCAAGTGTTTGTACCGTGACATCCCAATTTGGTTTTAGAAGCGCGATTTGTTTCCAGAGAATTACATTTAGAATCCACGAAGCCCATATTTCATCGTAAGTTTGGTTAGATTCTCGGCGTGGTACAGCTTGTTATCACGCATGTTACTACAAATCAAAGAAAATAAATGCAGCAAAAAGCGAGATGTTATATGTGTCTCGCATAACTGGTTTCACAACATGAGGTGACTGTCAAACAAACTCTTTTGTCCTCTTGGCAGACATGTATTTCCTCTCCTTCGTGACGCCATGTGTAATCCAGTCAATAAAACTAGTTGTTTGACCAGAATCGGGCACGAAAAATATGGACATGTAAGGATGCCCAGTAGCCACGGTATTTCCATTTCGTACGCCTGATAATTTTCCAAAGTGCCGTTAGGCAGTTTTAATATCAACGCCTACTTTGACACACATATGCCATTACGCAACAAGTGCTTGGCTGCGCAAAAATAGAATACGAATTTCGGTGCGGTGATCCCTCGCCTCCTACGCAGACATTCTTTTGGCTCGTTCGTTAGGGAGGAAATATTGCGTGACGAGCCAAAAGAATGTCTGCGCATGAGTAGGAGGCTAGGTAATCACGGGGCGGTGATCAACGTCTTTAAAACAGCGTAACATCGTTATTTGTCGGCGCGTTCCCTTATTACAATATGCAATTTACTTCGATTCCACAATTTGGATTCCTCTTGGAAATAGACTGCTTATGCGGTAAAAGGACAAGAATTAAACAAATGTCAGAGGTGGTACCAGGCAGAGGATGACGAGGTGGCAATGTCAGTTGCTATTGAAAAATCGCGCAAAATGTTACTGTCGTCTTGCTACTATTTGGTTAAACGAGTGTTACTTTAGAGCAAATCCAGAGCTTTTTGGTGTTTTGTAACACCTTGAGAAAAGCCGGAGCGGCACGCATTTGTCTGGTATATGGTACGAACTGCATTGAATCTTTGCTGGGGATGTTTTTAGTTTAGACGTGATCGACCGCTTGGTTTGTTACCCACGGAGATTGCTTTCAATAAAAGGTTGATATCCAATGTCAACATCTCACTTGACGGAACTTGAGGATCACTAGGGATGGTGAGGCTTGCGTACTATGTCCGAATCGTTGAATATTTTGAACACGATCGACACTCAAAACAGCCTTCTTTCTTCATTTAGAAAACGTACTGAGCGACTGATCGAGATTAGAGCCCAACCTCGTTCCCAGGGTCTCTCCTCTTCCCGTCCCCTGGAGTGAGAGAGAAGAGCTCCACGCAATTAACAGTCCATGCTGCTATCGGAATTTTTTGGCAGTTGAGTGTTATTTATTACATAGTGCAGTGAGAAGACCAAAGGCACCCTTAATCTTGACACAGGCTAATTACACATTACATTTTTTCCGGTCAAAATCGTCCATGCTGCTTTCAGATTTTTTGGGCTCTACCTCCGGATGTATAAAAACCTGTGAAGCTCACGAGTGAGGTAAAACAAAGACAACAAATGGTTCGAAACAACAGCGTAAAGCAAACAATAGATCACAAAACAAAGAAAACCTCGTTAGGTTTTTACACCGAGGTAAACCCATTTTTTTGGCAGTTGAGTGCACTGAGCACAGTGCGGTGAGGAAGTAACGTCGCTCTTGAAAACGGAGTTATCAGTATTTGCTTTGTTGTTGGGGGTAAGACAGTGGTTTTGAAAAGAAAGGTAAACATTTCCGTCCTCAAATAATTAAAAGAGAAAATTTTAAGATTATGAGGAGGTCGACATTTTCATGATCAAAAAAGGGGGTACCAGGCATTCAGTAAAAACGATCGATCGCACTTACTGACAAGATGTAATTAGTATAAATCGAGATCACGGGTACCCGTTGGTTCCCCACCGCCTCGAGAAATATAAATACAAACTAGAATGAACATGGGACGGTTCTGACAAGAGAGCCGCATTAACGTGTTAATTGCATGTGCAGCCTTTTGTTTCGCTGAGAAAACTAAGAAAAATTCGTTAAATGTGATGCTGCACCCACTGAAAAAATGTATGTGTAATTAGCTTGTGTCAAGATCAAGGGCGCCTTTGGCCTTCTGACTGCATTGTGAAATAAATAACACTCAACTGCCAAAAAATTCCGAATGCAGCATGGACGATTCTGACAATAAAGTTGCGTTAAGGTGTTAATTGCGTAGAGTTCTCTGGCAAACCAAATAGTTTTTCATCATACAGTACGTTGTGAATTTTTCAATATAGTATAAAAAGAAGTGATACATACGGCAGAGCCAAAAGTTCTTGCAGTTTTCGCCACGTACTGTGAAAGCTTATTTTGAAATCCTTGGTCGTGGTGTCTTCTTGCTGAACAACAACTACTAGACTGAGACTCTGCAGGTTAGTTCTTTAAATTAAGCATGAATTTGTGTTTCCGAGTTATTGGCTGTAACATCAAATGAACGTTAGCGCTTAAAGTTTTCTTCAGAATTTGCAATTGATCATTGACCTTGAATTTCGTTAGTAGATGATCTCCGGCTGTTTCAATTGTTTCGAGATAAATGAACATGACGTACACTTCGTACGATTTTGTTTGACCAAAAAGCAACATTTCTTCTCAAGACTCGATTGTGCATAAGTAGTTGGTTTATTTCTGTATTTCCCGCTTTGATGACTGGCTCCTCCAAAGGCGTTCAGTAAACATTACTGGTTTAAAAAGGTACGGCCTAGCTGGCTTTTGTCTTCAATTGTTTCTTTGAACGATACACGAACGGTAACCCAGGCCCGCAACATTATGTTGTCGTGACCTCAAGCATATGACGTCAAGATTTATTTCTATCACTCAAAATGCAGTTTAATAAGTGGTCAAGTGACCCTGTTACATATGATTTTTATTGTGCTTGTCTGACAAATTGCTTTTTTTTTTTATCTTTTAGGTCAAAATCGGAAGTAATGAAAGGCGCGTGTCTGAGGAACACGAAGCACAAGAATGTTCCACTCTGCGACTCCAGCCATAGCTGATTCAGTAAGTCTTACCCGGGTTCTTACTTTAGTGATGTATTTAATAGGACAAAGCAACTGATCTATGAAGATTTTGTGATAACAAGCGCACAGATTGTTTCAAATTCAAGTAAAAATTTGAAGGTGCGCCTTTTTTACAGGTTCAGCTGGTAAATCAACGTTTTGTCTATTTCGGGAGCTTTCCTAGAAAACTATAACGTTGAAATACGGGTGGACACAAGCATATTCCAGCCGACAGGAATTGCTAAACAGAAAAGCTTTTGGGTTTTCCTTTTGATACACAATCGCGCAAAACAATAATTAGAAAAATACTAAGCTTAGATTCGTTTTAGAACAAAGCTACTGCCATTGCCAAATTTTGAACTGTCAAAGGCCTTTTTTTTTTAATTTTATTTTCGGTGCTTCTCTGTCCACCCATTCATTTTTGCATCCGTTCGTATGTTTATCATTCATTCCTTTAGCAACATTAATTTACGCAGCACAACCTCAAATATTGATTCTATTTACAGTCTTAATTTAATTAACAATAGCCAATCTGTCTTCAGTAGATACTAGGTAATGGCATTTGCCAGTGAATTAAGAGGTGCAGGCCGCTTAGATTATTTTGGCACTTTGCCCCAATGGTATTGAATACCATTTGTTTTGACTGATATAAACACCCAACACTTGCGTAGTCACTATATAGCAATCAGGACTGAGTCCCGGTTCACACTTCGCATTTCACATGTGCCGAATTTAGTTCATATTAGTTGACTAAAGTAATTAAATACGGCCTTTAGACGTCGAATTTTGATGTGCCGAATTTCAATCCGTCCAACGTCAGTCTTCGCTAATACAGCACGGCATGGTTGGTAAAGTCGACGAAAACTCAGTTCGTTTTATTCAACAAATTTTTATAAGAAAAAAGCTGAATTTACTGTCTAATAGAAAACATAGAAATCCATTTGATCTAAATCTCAGACAAGAATACCATACAACACGAAAAAAGTTTAAAAAAGAACTCTTCAACTCTCAAATTGACGATCTTACACAGAATAAAGACAACCAAAAATTTTGGACATATTTGAATCACTAAAAAATGAACATACCTCTCCAAATATCCAGGATATCCCAGTCGACGATCTTTTTAAACATTTTAAACAATTTTTAACTGTTACTTTCCGCAAACGACTTAGTATTAATCTCTCACTCAGCCAAAAACCTAGAAAAGGCACTTTCTATTCTCTCAGAATATTTTGATAACCGGTTATAAACTGTGAACCCAAAGAACTAAAATCCTGATCTTTCAGAGGAAATTTAGAAATTCTATTCTTAATAAACATAATTTCCACGTTAATCAACACTTATCTCTTAAAGTCAATTTTCCTCTAATGGAAACTTTCAACATTGCAAATTTATCTTGAACGATAAAGTGAGACGATTCTTTTAGCCACTCGCCGTTTTCTAGACTTCTCTAAGTTACCACTTTATATCACAAATAAAATTTAATTCATTTTATATATCCATCCTTCTCTTTTGTTCAGAGGTATGGGGAGTTTATGATAGAGATGACTTCTTCAACACTTGGGAAAAGGATACAATTGAAAGAAACACGTAAACAAACATGTCCAAATGTTGCAGCCAGATGTGAACTCGGTAAACTATCTTTAATACTTAATATATACTGCAACATTTTAAAAATTTTGAATTCATTTGAAAAACTTGCCAAATGATATTGCAAAGGGGCTTACAATTTTCAATAGATATGGCTGAGAAAAATCAGTCGGGGATTTCACAAAAAGTTAAAATTCTTTGTGATTTAAAGTATAATTGAAACTCCATGATTTTCAATGACTGCAACGGTAAAGCTTTCATCTCTCATGTCACTGAAAACATATCCAAAGCTTTAATTAAGTATCAATTTGTTACTCCTGAAACCGAACAGAAAACTTAATTTTTATATCTCTATTAAAACAGACCAATAAATATGAATTCTTAAATAGTATCAAATCTCCTCTTCAGATCTGCTATCAATAAATTTCGACTTAAGAATGGTCAACTTTACATTGAAACCGGGAACATACACTGTACCCAAAACTCCTGAACACTTAAAAATCTGCACCTTGTGCCATTGCAATGAAATTGAACGGATGTCTCGTCATGTTATCTTGCTCATTTTTTCGCTCCGAACGCGCCATTGGTAAGAAAAAATGGTAACCCACAGATCCGATAAATTTTGGCTATGACGTCACCGTGCGACCGTACGTCCACTCCTCTATATAAGTTACAGTGAAATGTCGCACCCTAGTTGTGCGGCAACCCGCATATTTGTAGCAGCAAACCGGTAACCGGCCAAGGTGCTAAAAACACTAAATGACTGGCAGTCCGATATTTTTCAAATAATCACCCAAGCGAGTCGTGCGAGAAATGAAATGAAAGATATTTTGCATTTTATGGGAACTCGGAAAAAATCCAGATGGGATTTGAACCCACGACCCTCCGAGATCTAGTACGGATGCTCTAACCACTGAGCTACTCTTGTGGCGAGCACGGGACAAGAGTCTCCAGTAGCCACAAACGTCTCCAGTCGCTCAGTGGTTACAGCATCCGTGCTAGATCTCGGAGGGTCGTGGGTTCAAATCCCATCTGGGGCTCGGATTTTTTCCGAGTTCCCATAAGACGCAAAATATCTTTCATTTCAAATCAAGAATCCTGGCTAATCCAAACGATCGTATATCGATTAGGAAAAGTCAAGCCATCCTGAAATGATTTTTAGATCTCAAGTCCAGCGCTTGCTTTATGCTGGGCTTATTGGACGAACCGTGATATGTGACACTTAAACATTTTTTTCAGGTCGACTCGACTCTTTTGTAAGATGCATCACTCGAGTGGTTCACAGCCTTACCTATTTCTCAAAAAAATATTTTGAGAAACTCACCGTAATTTTTGAATGCCAGAATTTAATGAAATTAAGAGAAGAAAGATTCGTACTATTTCCCTTACATACAGTAGCTGTAACAACTGTCCATAGTATATTTATGACCCTGCAACATAACTTAAGAAAACCCAACATTCAACAACAACAGAAATACTCCTGAGGATAGTAACTACTAACTGCATTAATCAGAGGATACTTTTTATCTTAGATTATCTAAATCAACTCAAATAATTCACTTTCGTATTTTCTACAATCCTTGTTAGATGGACGACAGTTGTTTTATGTCAGTCGTTATGCCGTTTTTTTTAAGTTCAGTGAGTCAAGCCTCATTAAGACTTCTGATAAATTTTTCCCCTCTTGTACGTCCCATGCTTCAAGTATTGTCGAAGACTCGTCAATTTCATAACAGAGCATGCATTACGAATGCAAGAGCAAACCAAGCATCGTCTCTTGTGAAACCCTTGGAGCAATACATCGCAACTACTTAAATCACTCTTTCTAATGATTGACCTTTGATTAGAGTCCTTGCAAACCCAAAGTCTAGAGAGAAAGGTCCATGTTAAGAGATTAGCTACACCAGAACGACGGAGTTTAAGGTAGTTTTTCTGCAGTTATAAGCAATACCAATATTTAATTTCTAGCAACTTCAGTTTCATGATGATAGCATCTTGTATACTTGTGATTCTTTTGAAACATAATTCGATGTCAAATATTACCTACAATCGCAATTCAGGTTAATATTATACTTATTTTCGCTGTGAAAACCGAATTTCTTGTTGATAAAACTAGTCTTTAATTTTAAAGTAACCAGTTGTCCCCTAATAAATCTGTTCATCACTAAAACGTCTATTTCGATTTTTAGGCTGAACAGTCAGTTAAAGAAGCCTGAGGCACTTCACGGCCCTGTACATAAAACAATAATTGATGGCTGATTTCCGAAGTCCCCGCCACTGGTACTTATCGATTAAGAAACAACAAAAGAATGATCCACCTGATGGAGATACGCACAAGATGTTGAATGAAACATGTTTGTCACTCTACAAACACACAAATGAGTTGCATCAGCAAGCCACACCCAAAAAAATTAGAGAAACTGTCCGGGCATTTGCTTGCAAACTTTGCAAGCATGTAAGCTCCGGTTACAGTTTCGATCAAACACGTCTTACCGCTTACAGCATGTACAGGATGTGTGGATAATTAAAGCCTAAGTAGACCGCACAAACTTAAACAAAATTAAATCAAATTAATAACAAATGCAAGCACATTATTTAACATCAAAAGTAACAAACCTTTTCTCAGTCAACAGAAATAAAGCAAAATAACTCAAAGGATGAAAACACATATGCCTAACTTATCAAGAACTAAACAAACACTACCTAAAAAGTATTAACTATAGAGTCACTCAATTTGTCTATTCCTCGGAGTGGTTGCAAGTGTGGAGAGGGGAGTGGTTGCATGTTTAAAAGGATAGCGGCCTCCTGGGACGAGATTGAGCTCTTGATATGTCCTGATGTTTGAGGGACCGTTATATCTTTTTACGAGGTTGGCGTGGGAAAAAAAAGTAGATTTCAAATCTGTGAATTTTCTTCTGATTTAGAGGCTTCATCAATACCATTTTAAAGCCAGAGAATTTAAATAAGCCAACAACGTTTTTTTTTAATTTAGTCACTTTATTTCCATTTCTGTGTTTCTAGTGGTAGCTCGACCGGAATAGTTCAAGGTACCTGGAAGCTGCTAAGGCCTGCAAACTGTCATAAAGAAATAAATTAAAGCTACTATTGACAGGTCAAGAAATTCCTTAAGGCCCCCTACCTTGTAAAAAATGAACGGTCCCTGAGTTCGCAGCCAATCACAGGCTAGCTAGCTTGGTATTTATCCCTGGTTTTCTTGGCGCACTAGAATTTTTCAAATTTGATACGGATTCAAAAACAGCAGTTACTTTTAAAATGATGAGGGGATTGCATGAGCGCATTTGTCTACACGAAATGTACGATTTCTCTTTGCTGGAGAATACGAATTTTATCAAGGCAAGTCCTGCATGTCTGACCTTAGGCCTTAAGAACAAATCAAAAGGGGAACTTTTACTTCCGGCCACCACTTAAAACCGCCATTTCCCCGACATTATTAAGTCTTTTTCAAAACATTTTCATTTTAAATTAGAGATCACATTTCAGTCATTACATTAACCCAAAATCCAAATTTGAAGAAAATTGCCAATCTGAAGGTATACTGCAACCTTACAGTCAAACCAAGTGAAGCGTACCCCTCAAGATTGCATTAATGAATTGATTATTTGAAACTTGAACCCGCTAGTCGTTTCGAGAATGCAATAATGAAATTGATTATTCGAATATTGAACTCGCTCGCTCGATCCAAGAATACGGCTAACGGGTTCCGTTTTCGTAAATTCAATTCACTATTGCATTCTAGGAAAGACCAGTTGGTTTGAAACCTACTAGTCGCAACAGTGAATTGATTTTTCGAAAACTTAACCCGTTAGCTGTATTCTTGGATCGAGCGAGCGAGTTCAATATTCGAATAATCAATTTCATTATTGCATTCTCGAAACGACTAGCGGGTTCAAGTTTCAAATAATCAATTCATTAATGCAATCTTGAGGGGTACGCTTCACTTGGTTTGACTGTAAGTAGGGATGGGTTAGTGACTGGTAGGTATTCAAGAGTAGCGCATGTGAATATGTAGATAGATACTGGCGCTTTACAAGTCGATACTACTAATAATAAGAAGAGTTGTTGAGCTACAAAATGACAGATGAAGGACTTCCTTAAAGCCCTCTCCTCTTACTGTTTTCTAATCTCGTAGCCAGATTTCACTGCAGGCGTGAAAATCTCAGATCTGGTTAAGTTCGATACAAGGCCATTTCTGGTTGGTTACGAGAAGAAAAAGTACCTCATTCTAATCTGTTGTGTGATTGGCTCTTTCTATAACGGTTCAGCTTTCGAGATTTTATTTTGCACAATTCGGAGAAGAATGAAATAAAATGGCTCATGCGAGACAGCTCGTGAATGAGGAACATTACAACATTTTGTATTTAGAACAACTTTATTCTTTTTAAAGAAACTGAGCAAGGATCCTGTACGTTTCGTAAACGCACCTTTTGTCAGGTACACATCTTAAACAAGAACCGTTCACTCGCTAACATTTGTTTGTAAATTTAAGCTTACGTAGTTTTATACCATTTTACAGTGATATCCCTGAAGCTCCTCAGGCCCCATATGCATTAATGTCAATTTTATTCGACCAAATACCCCAAACCTTTTCTGGCCTAGAACTTTGACAGCCCGGTAATTTGAACCGATCGGAAATACAAATATATATAGCAAATGTACGGTACAAAATAATATTCGAATCTGGTCGCTTTTCTAAAAACTATAACATTCAACTTTAAGTTCCTTACAGCTTGACGGCTCATTTCAAGTTAGCTTTGTAAATGGTTTTGGTCCTGATAAATTTTCCAACCATTCTGAAGGCAAGATAACATCAAAATACGGGGGCGCCAAACGACCAATTTGTTGAAAAATGTACTATTATACCTCAGTTAATAAAAATAAATATTGCTAGGAAAAAAATATCTGTTCCTTTTTCCCAGCAAGCTAGATAAAATTTGTTGGTTTCCCATCCAGCGGCAAAGGGAACAGCCAGCAAGCCAAAATGGGCGTGACAAAAGGCCTCAAATCTAGGCTTCAGTAAGGGGGGTCCTTCCATATCATCCTCACTCTTAAGAGTTTCTCCGGCCGGCTAGGCTAGAAATGCAAGGGAAATTCAATAATTCCAAGCCGAAGGCTTCAGCAGTAATAAATTTCGAAGCCAGCTCATTTGAACACCTGGTATTTTGCCAGAGAGCAAGATTCCTCTGGGGAACAGATAAAGTGAGGAGCAGATTCGTTGGGTGCCCCTGAAAATATGTTGTGAAAGTCCCGAGTGTAATTAGTCACGCCGTAAAAGTCAAAATGTTTTTGAACGATTTGAGCGTGCAATTTCATTTTACAAACATTAGTCAGATCAAACCTTATGCTTTGTAATGGAAGATAATTAATCTACCTAGGTATTTTTTGTGCTGCAAATACTGAACTTGTTTTTCGAAATCAAAGGCAATAAAGGGAAAGAAGTAATTAATTAACGCACTATTTACCGTACCAGTACTAACAATTGAACAATCCTGACCGTTAAAAACCGACTTATTGTTTTTTTGTTCAGCCTTCAGTATAAAATTTCCTCGACCTCTACTTCGAAGAACATCTTCAAGAATACTGTCCAAATACATGTTTCCCATTAAAGATGAGCATGCGCAGTTATAGTATGGCCCGTATATTGGGCCTCACTGCGACATCGAACTTTCCAGTCCTTTTCCTTGACAGTGGGAGATCTGGTTACGAGATTAACTGTTTTCAAGAACTCTGTCCCGGCTGTTGGCTTTCGAGCTTACCAGATGTTCAAAGAAAACAAATTAATCACGAAAATCAATGCTTCCCTTGAACGACTTGCTCAATTGCAGACACATTCCAGGCTGGAAACAGCTAAGGTACAAGATTAACATGAAAACCTGTCTTTAGGCAATTGGCATAGAATCTTCCTCAAAGAGTATCGTTTTACTTGGGGAAAATTAACCTCGGGTGAATTCATTCTCCTCGGATTTCTTTCTTTCTTTTGTGACGTCATTCTGGACATCGCGCAGAATTCCTCGTCACATCCGGGGCCTTTTGCATCGCTAATAGCGCCAAATTTGAAGACGCAAAACAATGAAGAAAATGGCCGAAAACGGCGCAATTTCGACTACTGCTTGCTATTTTTTATTCCATATAGCACAATGATCGCTGGGGTACACTCGGGCTTTCATTGTAGACATTTTTCTAAACCGTTGAACGAGGATAAATTTTTTCAAACTGATCTTGAAAATGCTGCAATTTTGCCTGATATTCAGTGCATGAAAATCAGTATTTACGGTATTAATATTCCGATTGATAATAGGGAGCTTAAGCAACGACAACGGCAACGACAACGCCACAAAACAATGGGCTTAATGAGCCAAAACAATACTCTGCACGTGCTTTTACATTTTGGTACATTTCTTTGCCGTCCTCTGCAAAACAGCAACGTGAAATGACCAAATTTTAGGTTTCCTCCAGAACGTGAGCACATGACGGCACGTTTTCCTTTTGTTTTCATTATTTTAACGCCGTTCACAGTGGACAGCTCGTAAGCATTTTTCACGCTAAACAAATTGGAAGAGTTACAAAAACGAGAAGTTATATTTTAAAATGACGGTTTGGTTGTCGTCGTCGCGTCGTCGTTGCTTAATTAATTTGAAAACCGGAAAATCACACTGTCCCATTAGAGCTAAAATCATAGCTGATGATAGCCAATCAAATGGTGGTTGGGTGGTCTTCGGTCAGTGTTGAAAATTTTGTAAAGCAAAGCAAAAGGAAGGGTGAGTTTCTCAGTTTAGTCAGTTAACTGAATCCCATTCTGACACTTTCAGAAGACACTTTTCAGAATCCTGACCCTGGCTGCAGAGGAGCATTACCCAAAAACCTAAATCAGGCCTGTAGCATGGGAAAAGGCGAGGGGGGGGGTGTTCAAGCCCACCCCCCCCAAAAAAATTGGAAATTAAAAAACTTTTACCGCACTAAAACTACCAAAAGATACCACGACAGTGACGGTAGCAAAAACAACATTTGTAAAGTGAATTCGTGTTCTTTCGAACTTCACTGCGATTCTTCCAATTCGCAAAACTGTAGCCGAATTATGCTGCAGTCATATTCTGAAGACCGGCTGCAAGATTAGAAAAATTTCTCCTGGGGTGTTAAAATCTTCCATAAAGCGTGAAATTATGAAGAAATGTTCCAAAACGTGTGATAAATGTACAGAGTAAACGCGTATTTCTTTGATGTTTTTCTCGCCGTCGACGTTGCACCCAGGGTACTGAATCCTCTGACCCATGTCAATCCAGAATATGTGATAAATGAAACACCTTCCCGAGGGAACTTGCTTACAGAACCTATCCCTGCGATCAAACTCTATTTCAATTTGTTTCAATGGTAAACCTTTCCCGCGGGAAAGGAGAATATAGCAAACGCCGAGATTTTAGCTGTTTTTGGTTCAATTCTTCCAAAATACTGCCTTTTACCTGTTATCGTGCAAAAAATGCTCCTACAGAATTAGGAAGATTAATTCCAATGAAATTTTATCAGGGAGAGCTAACTATAATTTTTTTTGGTGAGTTTTCAACGCACAGCTTGAAATTTTGAAAACATTCACAGGTATTTTTCAAATTTCAATTCATTTCCATTCTCGTCATCTTTGATTGATTACAGGGGTTGATAGTGTCAATGCAGTACTATTGTCTTTGGCAGCAAAACTGGACCATTATTTTAAGGTTTCCACTGATGCATTGCCAGTTTTAAGCTTCATAAAGTGATGGTACAATTAAAGCGTGATAATGCCACGGAAGCGATGCTTGAGTTGGACCTGGTCGCAGGTTAACACAACCTACATATTGGGACGTCTCACCGGCGGTATTCGTTTTCCTTTTACTATTTGTTCAATCAAAACACATGACATCACATGGGCCTGAAATCAGCTTTTTATTGGCCTGTATTCGTACGGAAACTAACAAGGTTACATTGGTAATATCATGTATAAAATATTTTTACGAGCACTGCCTGCGGGCAGAATAAGTCATTTTACGAGCAGAATTTATCCAAGCCTAGCACGGAGGAAGCCAAAACGTGGTACTCGACGATCAGTCGCGACATCCGTGCGTTATCACAGTGAACACGCACTTGCCAAACGCCTGTATCAATTTGTTAAGTTAATATTCATTCAGTAGACACTAACACTGCATCTTTAGTAATTGGCAGGCTGGCTCGAATAAACTTTTCATGAACATGAAATCTTGCCTTAACTTTCTCCATCAGTTCAGTTTGTCGCTGAGCGTTTTCGGTAGTGTGCATTTTAAACTGATTGAGCGCCATGATTACTGCTCTGAATTTTGCTCTTGTCATTATTTGTAAATTTATTGTCTTTTCCTTTATACGCTCAAGGTTTGTCCATGTGTCTTTTTCACGAAGAAAGTCGTCTTTTTCACAAAGACGCATCAAGTCAGTAGCCTCAGCTCGATCTGGTACCGTCATAAAGTCTCCGGGCTGCAATGGCATGCTACGTTCTGCCAAATTAAGGTCCGGGCAATAAACATCTGATTTGAATGTCACTTTGTTATGCCTCTTGGACTGACCGTGTTATCGTGTCCATTGGCTACGGTGCTCTTAAGTCGCAAAAATTAAGCCCATAATGTGGAGCATATCGGAAGAGAAATTAAAATTAGACGAGAGGTTACTTTCCTTGAAGTGTAAAAATATGCGGAGCATTATGGGACTAGTTTCCCTCCCAGCATCCTTTGCCCATCTCTCACTTATCTCATGCCTTCGCCACTGTCTCACATGCACTGAAAAGACATCGCCAGAAATTTAGGACACGAGACTCCACGCGCGGTCACGCGCGGCAACCTGAAGACTGATCGGGACGCCGAAGTGTATAGAGATTTCTATGGGCATTCGAGAAAAATAGCAAATATCTCTTTAAGACTCAAACAAAGTAAAAATGTGCAACTGAACTATAATAGGTTGTTATATTATAGTGCTAAGTATGTAAAGATTACAACAAAGTAAACGACTTTCATGTATATTTTGATCGATTTTCTTCTAACGGTAGCCGCCAAAATTTTTGTAAGGAATCCTATGACATTTATGGAAATCGGGAAAACCGTTTGTTTATAAACCGCGAAATAAGCTTGATGGAAAAAATGTGCAAGTGGATGTTGTGAAAACACATCTTCAACTTACTTGCCTTCGTTCGTAGAGTCCTCGTAGATTCACTTTCATGTATATTTTCTCCGTTTGAAAATCCCACAAAAGAAGAAACGGCGAAATTTCCATGTTGATTCTTCGATAAATTCCTTAAAATATGCCGAATTCAAAAGGTCATGTCTCGGCGAAGCATGCACCAAATTCGCTTCCAGAGCCATCATTGAAAAGCTTGTTTCTTTTCCTTTCTTTCTGTGTAGAAATCATTTTGGTCAGTGGTTTTCTTATGGCACAAGCCGAGTCGATTTACCGCTGTTTCCTCGCTGTTTCGGCAAGTGGAATATGAGCCCGCCATGAGTCTGAAGCAAAGCAAAGAGGACAGCGGTTGATACCAAAACCGCGGGGTTTTTTAATCTCTTGTGGGTGAAAATCTATATTTCTGTTGTACAACACTACAGAGGATAACATGTGTAAATTCCTATATTCCACCGAAGAATCCCGAAGAATTCGCTCTCTTACGAGTCACTGCCGCCATCTTGTTTTCGAAAGATATCCGCTGTACTGTGCAGGCTCAAATGTCTCGAATTTCTGGCGATGACTGCTGCATAATCATGAAGAACTGATTATTGTGCAGCACGCCTGGGTTATGTACCGTCCTCATTTACATTACAATTACTTTGGAAAGTGACCGCTGACTTGTTAGTACCAAAGAAAGTATGCAAATTACGCCCATAATGCTTCGTGGCCACGCTGCAAGCAGCATTCCAAGGTAATTATTTTGCACTTCAGGGATTTCCCCAGTTTGAATTCAAAAGCATTTAGCAGTATTGAATAGAATTATTCGGTGCAAAATTTGGTTTGTTAGACAAATCAGCAACAGGGTCGACAGACTTGAAACAACAGATCAGAATCTCAGGACAGAATCACACCTTAATAAAATTTTTGAAACATCAAATTTTCAACAGTCGGCGCAGTATTTCTATTTAATACACATCGTCATAAACAAGTATTCAAAAGCGAGGGGAGCTCTAGTGAACACTATTTCTAGTAATAATAATGAAAAAAACCTCTATGAATTTATAACCTCATAAACTTACGGGATAAAAACGCATCTAACCGTACATTTCCGCTGAGACACACCTGTTTGCAAAGGAGTCCGCGAATCTCTTTGTTCGGAATAATGGTTGGGGAAACCTCCTTTTCTCTTCATAAGTTGTATCCGACATTACAGCGTGTCGGTAGCAAATCATGTAATTTATTTAAGGGATCATTCACAACTGACTGGAACAGTTTTTTGGTGAGATGGTTGTGGTGGTCCCTAATAGACTCAATTTCAAGCTTAAGAGCTTCACAGTAAGGAACTCGGGGAAAAATACGTGACAGGGCCATTTTTTGCACTCTTTCGAGATCTAGTTGAAGGTATATGGGAAGCGCGTGGTGGAATAGGGGGAAGGCATAATCTAATGACGATCTAATTAATACACCCACAACAATATGCCACTAGATCTTTAAGTGGAAAGAATGGATTTTTGTCAGTCCTTATCACTCAGACATCAACACTACATTTTATAGCCCATTGTGAAAGTAATGCTGTACCCTTTGGGGAAGCAAGGGGTGTTAAAACCTTTATACAGGTATACATGGATGTGCTTCGTTGTTTGTGCTCGGTGAATTGCGCGGCTACAGCTGGGCAGTGCAGTGTGTCTCGCAGTCTTCGCAACGTATCGAGGTGCAGTTTTAATTTCCTACAATTTGATATTTATCCCATTTGAATGTACAGCACCATAGCGGGGATTTCCGAAGGTTCTGCATGGGGTTTGTTCCTTTCTCCACCTCTCGCTGGACATCTTTTGAAGTCATGCTGTCTACACACCACGTAGTTAAAGACATCCAAGAATAACTTTAACTCGCATGGATTAACCTTAACATCGTCGTCAGTTGCTATTCTCGCCCCCTTTCAAAGGTGTCGAGTCACTTGTTTGTACATAATCTCTTCTACTATTACCTATGCATTCGTCAGTCGTTTTCTTCTTCTAAAATAGCTCACTGATAGAATCATCAAGGGCCTACGTGGCAATACAGTGGTTCCTAGCCCAGTTTTCAAATATTAATCAATCATTTCATATCCCCTAATATCCTTTTATAGGCTGCATGTGGCAGTCATCACTTGCGTGGCTGTGTCTGCAGCCCTATATTTGTTGAAGTAAACTACTGAGGGCCTGACCCTGCCATAAAGTACCAAATGGCGACCAAGAGGCTCAGCAACCTGTGGAACCGCCAAGCAGATGTAGTGGTTACTGAATCGTTTTTTTATCACAACGATTGATAAAAAGTGACGACTGACGTACAACTGTAGTGTTTCGCGCGGTCTTAGACGTATGCTAATGTATACTATCGTGGATGCAACAAATTCAAGTCATATAGTGTCTGTCCAAATTATTCGAATATGGCATCCGCGGTATCGCTTATGAATGGTTTAGGTCATACCTAGATAATCGCAATCAACAGTGTTTCGTAAATGGTTCGCTCTCAAATAGTCAAATTCTCACTTGTGGAATTCCACAAGGAACAATTCTAGGACCTTTGCTTTTTATTTTATACATAAATGATCTTCCTAATTGCCTGTCTAATTCAGTTGCACGTATGTATGCCGACGATACTCACCTGACCTTTGCCAGTAACAACATAGAAACGATCAATCCAATGTTAATACATGGCTCACTGCAAACAAATTGACCTTAAATTCATCTAAAACTGAGTTCATGTTAATTGGATCGCGGCAAAGGTTAGGTACTTACGATACTTCCCCTAAACTAATCATAGGTAGTGACATAATTAAACAAGTTAGCTCGGTTAAATCTCTGGGTGTGCATATAGACGAAAACCTTTCAAGGAATATGCACATTGAAAAAATAGCCAAGAAAATCTCATCGAGCATTGGAGCAATTAAACGTTGTAGGCCTTTTGTTAACCGAACCACGCTGGAGTCCGTTTTCAATGCCTTAGTTCAACCGTATTTTAATTACTGCAGCGAGGTGTGGGGGCATTGTAACAAAAGTCTTTCGAATAAGCTCCAAAAGTTGCAAAACCGGGCTGCCCGTATTCTAACCTTCTCCAGTTATGGCACAAGCGCTGGTCCTCTTTTTGAGCAACTCAACTGGAAACGGTTGGATACTCAGCGACAAATACAAGTGGCTACCATGGTCTATAAATCTATACATGGTCTTGCGCCCGACTATCTTGGTTCTCTTTTCACTAAATATGATCCACCTTATAATTTAAGGAACTTTGAAAACAAACTAGCTGTTGCATTGCCCCACACCAATTTCCTGAAAAATAGCTTTAGCTATAATGGTGCGGTTATCTGGAACAGCTTGTCCCCTGAATTGCGGCAAGCAAAATCACTTCAATCTTTTCGAAATGCATGGTTGTCGCGATTTCTTCGTCTGAATCGACAAAACGCACACGGCATCTATGTAAAGCAGAATTGTTTTTCTCTATTTTCACTATTTAAATTTTAAGATCATGTTTATATAGATTAATGTAGATTGTAATTTTTATTATTATTATTTTACCCGATAGATTTACCGTGTTTAAATAAAAATAAAGTTCAAGTTCAAGTTTATTAGGTCATTCATGAGAAGAAAAAAGGCCTACTGCTTACATCATCCTGGGCCAAGATAGACGTGAAATTATTGCTTAAACTGATCTTACTTTTGATGTAGATCAACGCAAGACATTTTTTTTCCTGCTTTTTGGCCCCCATCCGAAAAGATGCCATGAATGTTTGCGGTGCTACTATTCGGATTGTAGTCCTGTCCCAGAACTCCCTCTCGCTCCGCCTTGCATAGGGTGGACCGAGAGAAGAGAGAGTCCTGTACAACTTGCAGGCGCATGCTCGGAACGGCGCCATTTTTTCCCCCAGTTCTGGGGAAAAACCATATTTGCTTGTAGTGTCCACTACTTTCTCAGATCCATATTTTTCTTGAGAAAATGGCGGAGAATTTGAGTTGTTGCACATCCACATACGATGCCAAATTATTGGATGCGGTTGATTTTGCGTTTAAGAAGTGTCATCCAAACTTCGCGCCCAAGAAGGAACAACTGCAAGCCAATCATGCAGTTTGTTGGGGAGCAGGGTTGGCGCAGTGATGAGAGCGCTCGGCTTCCACCAATGTGTCCCGGGTTCGATTCCCAGACTCGGCGTCATAAGTGGGCTGAGTTTGTTGGTTTTTCACCGGGTACTCCGGTTTTCCCCTCTCCCGAAAAACCAACATTTCATTTGACTTAGTTTGATTTGAGAATATTATTGTAAAGATTTCGAATTGTAAGGCGCATTTGATCATATTCACATGCTAATTTGCGCGTAATAAGTAATAAATTATTATTATTATGTAGTCGTAACCGGGAATGATGTGTTTTTGAAAGCAGCCACAGGATTTCGCAAGTGTTTGCTACATAACAATCCCTTTAAGTTTATATGTTTGTGATTTTCTGCGATCTGAGGCTTCCGAATTGGATGTTTGTAAGTCAGTCCTTCTCACTGTGAGTCCATTAAAGGCACTGATGGAAGATCAGCTGAGAGATATTCGAAAGTGCGGGATTGCGTGCCAAAACCGTTATGGAGAACTTGAAGTTGAACAGTTGCGTGATGTTGGCAAAGGGGAATTCCAAATCTTAATCTCTTTTACAGAACTTAGAACTTAGAATAGGTACTCCCATGAGCTAGAAATTCCTCTAATACTTGGAGGGACTTGCCAACGGTTTAGAGCCTGCCTGCCATAAGCGAGCAGGTTCCATAGTCGAATGGTTCTTGGGAAAAAAGAGTAGTTAAAAGACAAAACATTAGCATGTAACTGTTGGTAAAAGAGCTGGTGGCGTCGAGTAGTTCTAAGTTTGCGATAAGAGCTTAGTGATTCCGGAATATTGCAAGCAACTAGGTTATTGTAAAACTTAAAAAAAGCACTGATTGGTTAAGAAGACGCCTCTGTTCAAGGGTGTCCCAGCCTAAGGACTTAACCAGCTTGGAAGTACTTGTAGAGGTTTTATAATTGTTACAGACAAAGCGGGCCGCGTTCTTCTAGCCTTGCTCAAGGCGGTTGACATCACAGTCAGTGTGTGGGCTCCACGAGGAAGACGCATATTCAAGGTTGGTCTTACTAGGGACATGTAAGCCTTCTCCTTGACATCTGGTCTGCATGGCTTCAGTAATCTTCGGATGAGGCCAAGCTAGGAGAGAGTCTTGTTTATGAAGAAACAATTCGAGCGCGGCTACTGAAGTTACAAAGGAATACCGTCTGTATGGCCGTTGATGAGGCTCACTGTGTACTTCAATGGTTAGTAGAAAGCTGAAGCCAATAATATCAAGATTACAAGTTTATGATATGTCATCTAAAGCTAAATTATTATTTATAAGTGTGGAAGATAATTTTGATTTTTTAATATTTAGTTGTTGGTCAAACTGTTAACTTAACGCATAAAACTGTGTTATCTTATCATGAAGTCCCTTGAAACGCCCGAGGTTCAATTTTGGCACAATTTTGCGACGGCAGCTTAGATTAAAGATTGCAGTTATTTTACAAGAAAATGAACCCAAAAAACCATTTGTTTTAGCTAAAAAAAATTCTGCCAAGACTTAACTTTTAGCAGTGCGCCGGGATGGTTTGTCCTGCAAGGACAAAATATTTTGACTTGGCCAAATTTATCAAAGGAGCCACTGCCCTACTTCGAAGGCTGACAAACTTTTTGTGTGTTACCTTTTGTTTCCGGTTCCTTCAGACCTCTTGGTTTATATATCGCAATCAGATCCCACAAACGATCATGAAACATACAGTAACAAAATTTCTAAACTCAAACTGCATACAAATTTATTTTGAAGAGTAAGAATCGCACAATCATACGATTTGGAACCATGTTTACATCAGTAAGGTGAAAGGCTGTAAACAAACAGTGCGTACGCGTCAGGGAAAATAATTTTTGTGGAGCTGGACAAAATCTCCAATTTTGTCCTCAGTGCAGATCGAACCAATGTCATTAGCTTTGTTATTCTGTTTTTGACTTGTTGGCTCAGTGCTTGTAATTATGCCAATTATGCCTAGAATTGAAAAAGTATGTATTGATACCTAGGGTTACAGATTGGCAAATGATTATTTGACCATTGTCCTTATTGCTCGGCTTGTAAGTGCGAATCTAAATAAAAACTTGAACTCTGCGACCAAGCTTTTGTGCAATCTTAGAAACAACAATCATCAGTGTTCCAAATAAGAAGAGGATTTGCTGATTAAAAGTATGTCAAATCATAGGGATTGAAGTTTCAATTCCCAGACTATGTTAGGTTAACTAATTAAAAAACATTTGAATTGTATATTTGATTTACAAGTACCATTATATTTACAAAGTTCTTATATGTATAATAAATTTATTTCATGTTTTGATCTGGTAAGTTTTTTACCCACTTATCACTGTACAAATTTGAATAAAGGCTGAATCTACTAGGATTGTTGCAAGTGGTCTGTTTTGTTTTTGTTTTTAGTAAACACACGAGTAAGAAAAATCAATGGCCCCATCTGTTATTGGTACCCCTAAACATGACATCTACAACATTTTACCAGAGTTGCGCTGTTGACAGGATTTTAAACTCTTTGCCATCAGCCCAAGGTCAACTATTCTGTCAACTATTCCTTAGTTTCTTTAGAAACTACCCCCTTTATTCAACTATTCTGTAGCCATTCAAAGAAAATGGGCCCGGCTTGGTAAAATGAACTTGGTCTTTTTCGCCATCTCTTGAAACGAAGGACCAATGAAATCAAAAGTAATACGACATGAGTTCCGGTAAATGGTTTAATATTTATGGCAAAATAACCTTCAAGGAAGAATATTCAACCGGTTTATCTAAATTTCCACCTACAAAGTCTTCTGCAAGTCTTTTGGAAGGTTTGATTTTTCCCCTCAAGATGTGTGGCTCAGCCAGGACAGGTAACTAATTAGGGAGATGTTATCTGACTCCTCGTTAGAGAAGAGTCTACGTTTACATCTAGATCTCTCAACTCGTGCTTTTTCGGTTCGAGCTTTTCGTTTCTCAGCTTTGCGCGTTCGGGAAAAAATAAAGTTTGTATTTGTAGGAGCAGTAGCATCTTCGTTGCCGCAAAATGCAAAGGACTATGAAAGATAAATGGACACTAAAACAGCATCAGGTAGTCCCAGCAAAACTTGATAACTACACGCGTGGCTTTCCCGCTGGTTACTTTGTTTTACGATCACGAGAACCATTTTTTTTAGCACAGAATCGCTACAAAAGACACTGCATGCTTGAGGGCTTCAAGGTATTTGCCAAACCACCGGAAACACGACGAAAATATTTTTCTCGCAATTGCCGCCATTTTGCTTGTTTTGGTTTTTAAAAGCCGCGCACGCTTACAACACCGCTGACCGCGCGGAAACTGTGTTCGGCCACCGTCTTGGCCACCTTATTTTGATTGGCTCGTTCCGAGCATGCGCCTGAAAGTTGTAAAGGACTCTCTCTTCTCTCGCCCTGTGATGGGGGCGTCCGCAGCCGTACCAAACCGCGAGACGACTGGTTGATTGTTGGGCTCGAAACACTGCATTTTAAATTATTATTATTATTATTATTATTATTATTATTATTATTATTATTATTATTAGGAAATTTGTGCACTGACTTAGGTATTGCAATGTGTGGTTCCTTGACAAATTCATGATAAAATTGGCCGTAGAAAGCAAGAAGCGAAAAAAGGTAAAAGGCTGCAGCTAAATCCTGTGCCTTCTGTCAATCGATAGCAAGAGAGAATGAAGTGCCTTCATACTCTCTTTTCGAAAAATAACTTTGTCCGTAAATTGCCATATAGAATCTAATATTGCTTTGAGCTGAGAGAGATACTCTCTTGTTTGAGCAAAGGTGTTCCTGCTGCAGATCTATCTCAGCAATATCAACAAACTGAGTCTGGCTAAACTATGTGAATTGCGATTTGACATAATTAAGGAAAGATATCCTTTGAATTTAAAGATGTACCTGAATTATTCACGCTTTTACCTTCACTTTTGGCTACCTTGGTTCCTATCAAACTGCCTTCAAACATATGGAATGTTATCTCAGACAACCTACTTTTTCAAAATTCATGCGGGAGGATACCCGCAGACACCTACGACGCTCGCTATCATGATTTCACACCCACAGTGCTAATGTGCATCCCCAAACACCAGGAGGGAGGGGGGGGGGGAGATTTTCATATTAAACAGACTACGATGCTCGCCGTCCCGCTTAGGGGTGTAAATTTCGGATGTTTGGTCTCGATTAGAATGTTTCGGGCAAACGCCAATAGGGAGTTTAAGCAACGACGACGGCGACGGCAACGAGAACGTCATTTCAAAATATAACTTCTCGTTTTCAAAACTTTTTCGCGATTATTCCAATTTGTTTAACATGCAAAACGCTGGCGAGCTGTCCAGAGTCTAAATTACTGTGAACGGTGTAAAAGCAAAGAAAAAGAAAGAAGATTTTGCAGTAATACGCTCACGTTCTCGAGAAAACCTAAAATTTGGTCATTTCACGTTGTTGTTTTGCAGAGGACGGTAAAGAAATGTACTAAAATGTAAACGCACGTGCAGAGCGATTGTTTTTGCTCATTAAGCCCATTGTTTTGTGGCGTTCTCGTTGCCGTTGCCGTCCTCGTTGCTTAAACTCCCTAATATTTCAAGCCGTCATGGTCTCATCTAGGGTTGCACGCGAAGAAATAGAGAAAACTAAATTACATTTTAGGTAGTTTTGGATTCGTTAAAGGTACGAAAAGCTCAAGCCAAGCATCCACGTTTGTTTCTTATGGGAGTCCCCCCCCTTCCCCCACTAGGAATAAACATGCCGGACAAAGTAATCTTGACTGGAGGGATAGGTACTGAACAGATAGGATAGGATAGGTAACTTTATTTTATACACGGTAGTTCCATCAGCTTAATTAATTGTTACTACTGACTCACTATCTACTTAATTACCAGAGAATAAAAAATAAAAATAGTAAAAAGAAATAATAATATAGGCTGCTTTTCTTGGAGGCCGTGTTTAAAATCTTATTTAAACTACTTAAAACTTACTCAAAACTGTGGCGACTCAATTCTTTCTTAAAATCTCTCAAGGAAGTCGCTTGTCTTAATTCCAAGGGTAAACTGTTCCACAACTGAGCTCCACTATACGAAAAACTGCTCTTTAGATAATCAGTGCGAGGTTTTGGAAGGGCCAGTGCGTTTTCAGTATTCCTGAAATGATATGAATTCACACTATCGCGAAAAACAAAACCCGATCTTAAACATTTAGGTGTCATGTCACGTAAGATTTTGTACAACATAATAGATTTCTTTTCTAATCTTTGATGACAGAGTTTTCGCCACCGTAGTGCCCGGAACAAATCATTCAAATTACTGTCATAATTAGCAGACATCAAAATACGGGCTGCTCGATTTTGAAGTTTTTGGAGTCTATCAGAAAGGCCTTTGTTACAGTCTCCCCACACCTCACAACAATAATCGAAGTGAGGCTGAACAAGGCTATTATAAACATTGACTACACACCTTAAAAGGGATTTGATGTCGTATGCGCTTTATTGCGCCAATGGCAGAAGCAATCTTTTTGCTGATGTTTTCTATATGACTTTCCCAATTTAAAGTTTGATCAATGCAGACCCCAAGGGATTTTGTTGATGATACCTGCTCCACGGTCATGTTATTTATAGTTAAAGAAGGACAATCTGAAAGGTTCGATAATTTCTGTCTGGATGCAATTAGCATTAACTCGGTTTTTGTCAGGTTTAAGGTAAGCTTATTAGCTGATAACCAAGTGTACACTTTGCTTAGATCATAATTAAGACAATCATTTACATCCTGAACGTCGGCACTAGCAAACGTCAAGCTGGTATCATCACGGCGTACATCCTTGGTAGTGAAAATTGTAAGTAATTTGGTAAGTCATTGATATACAACAGAAAAAGTAGCGGTCCTAGGATTGTTCCTTGGGGAACGCCACATTTCAAAGATTTCGGGGTTAACTTACAACAATTGATTTGACAAATTTGAGTGCGGTTATCTAAGTAAGAGGCAAACCATTTATAACTGGACTGACGTAGCCCATAACATTGCAATTTACGTAACAAAATTTCGTGGTCAACTGTATCAAAGGCCTTTTTAAGGTCTAAAAAAACGACAGCGTTGATGAGACCACGATCAATATTCATAGCCCAACTATCAGTTGCCTCAAGAAGTGCCGTAACCGTAGAGTGTAGAGAACGGAAGCAGGATTGATGACATGTCAGAATACTATTCTTAATTAGATAGTGGTATACCTGTTCATAAATTATTCGCTCAAAAACTTTGGCTACGACTGGGATTACAGATATAGATCGATAATTTGTCGGCTCATTCCGTTTCCCAGAGTTTTTGTACAATGGAGTGACTCTAGCAGATTTCCATTCATCAGGGAAGATGCCAGTTATCAAGGATTGATTGAATATAACGGTAAGAGATTCAGCGAGTAAGTCAGGTATTACGCGTCCTTTTGATCTTCAATGGAGCATGTCTATCGCAGACAGTTAAAAATAAGTCTTTCCACTTCTTCCACATATCATTAGGGTTATGGAATTGCTGAAGGTCACCCCAAGGTTGCACAAAAATATCAGCTCGGAAATTGGCGCTATTGAAATGTTTGAACTGTCGATAACTTTTAAGTTGACTCCTTTTGAAGCAGAAGGAAATGAAATCTTACGGAAAACATAGACTAAACTGTGATCACTAATAGCAATGTGAGACTCCAGAACAATATACATTGTCTGATTGATTAGTGAAAATTAAATCAATTAGAGTACTTGTCAAAGGTGTGATTCGAGTTGGTTCATTTATAAGTTGTTTCAAACCATAAATGCCAGTAACATTCAGGAAGGCCTTTGCATAAACATTGTCTTTTGATAACAAGTCGCAATTCATATCCCCCATGAGAAAAAGTTCAACATTCTCTGAATCTAATTTGCGTAACAATGTCTCAAGGTGCGCAAAACGTTCTTGAGGGGAATTAGGAGGTCTATACCAAGAAGTGACGACAAAAGGTTTTGAGTTGGGTTTACGAAATTCGATTGATAAAATTTCAAGAAACTCGTTGTCCAAATCTTTACGCATGGAATAATTTATGTTTGAACGAATATAAAAACATACACCGCCACCGAACCTGCCATTTATAGGCCTATCCCGGCGGATGATATCATAACCCTGAACATTTACTTCCTGATCGGAAATATTTTTATCTAACCTGGTCTCATTTATGGCCAATACGTCGATGCTTTGATCATTTAGAATAATGCAGAGGTCATCTATATGCTTCAAAAGAATTGTAATATTCAAACTGCCCATTTTAAATCCACGTCACTTTGGAATAATAGTATTAGGATTGCTCCGGGCAGTACTTGTGAAGCCGGTGAAATCATGTGTCGTCACAGTTGCTAAGTAAGAGTCATATCAATGGACAATATTATTTACTAAATTGCTAGCTAAAATTGCAATACCTTTCCTATTAAGGTGGAGTTTCCGATTATTTAGACATGATTCGTCAATGTTCGGGTGTTGGACAAAGCCCCATCCGTTCTGATTGCAGAAGGTTTTCAAAATTTTATTGCAGTCAGTTACCTTCTTTGTAAGTGAGTCTTCGTCTAATCTTGGTGTTATTGCTGAAATGGTCACTCGAGTGTCGGGGGAAGTGGAAGCAACCATATTCCCCAGGTCCACAATCTTTTCTGCTACGTTCCACGGGGACGTTGAGCCGCTTAAATCATTTGTACCGACATGAACTAATACCATTTTCGGTTCTGCTTTCAGGCAAGGCTGTAGATAGTGTTTCATGTCGGCAGTTGCGGCACCAGGGAAACTTCTCACAGTTACACGACGCTTTGCCGCTTTACTCAATAAGTCCCTACGAAGTCCCTTGATTATCGAGTCTCCAATAATGACTGTTTCTTCATTTGATCTCATTTCTTTGTTTCATTCTGTGGTTGTTCGGTTTGGGAAGCCTTCTTTTCCTTCTTCTTCCCTTGGTTTGATTTGGACAGACCACTGGCTAAGGCTCAAAAGTGCTCTTGATGCTTTGATCTTAAGTCCAACATGACATACAGGCGACGCATGCTCAAAGATAAAAACTTAAACTAATATGAAACAAGCTATTAATGCACACGATTCGCTACCTTAGCCTGGTTAATAATGAATTAAATGACATGTAAGTAAAGTCAACAAGCTATGACACCTTTTTCATCATGTAAGTACTGAGACTTGTTCATAACAAACCTGGCAAATGAAAGTCGTCTGTCCTGGATGAAAACCCCCACAGCACCCTTAAATTATTAAACTAAACATTTTCAGGTTAAAAGCTGTTAAAATATTTGCACTTACCGTTTCCGATAAGCGCCCTCAATCTAATCAACGTGCCTATATTGGTAAGTAAATATTTTTTCGAGTATTTTCCACGGATTCCACAGAAACTGGACTAAAGTTCAACTTTCATTTGTTCGGCTACAAGCTCGTACAATCATAGGTTAATATTATTGCATTTATTGCTTATCTTATAGGCCTTCATTCTTCATTGCAGCATATAACTAAAAATGGTTATTTACCATTTACCAGTTTCATTTTAACAGTGATATAATTGAAGTGGCAATAATTTACCATAATATTTAGGTACATTTGAAGATTGAATTATTGCACTCTTCAACACACTTCTGCCAATCTGAAATAAATCATAGATTTTTAAAATTAGTTTCTGTAGAGATACATGAAACTTAAAATGAACTTCATTTGCTCCTTCGGAAAGCGGTCGATATCCAAAATGAACAGTTGTGTGGATTGATCTACCCTAGCTCTGTTATCTGCTTATCAAGAATATCTGGTGGCGTTTAAATTGGTGACGTCACAAGTGGGATAAAGAGCATTACCAAATATACACGCATATACCGTATTTCCTTGAATAAGCGCTGCGAGGCTTATTACATTTTTCGCGCCTCAACTACGGCGCTTAATCGAGGGCGAAGCGTATTTAGAAATTGGACGCTACAAAGACGGTAAACGGTATGTTCCATCTGTACAAAAAACTTACAGTTAGTAACATACGCGTCTTCATTGTCACCATTCACCTCGTTAGGCACTTTTCAGTGGTGTCTTCACTCAACTCAGATCTCACTGTCGCCTTCTACAACACCACTTTTTTTTAATAAAAAAGACACTTCCTCTCCGGTTTTAGGCTTTCTTTATGGTGATTTTAAGTTACACGAAATTTTTTCTTGAATAAGCGCCGCATCGGGACCGCGGCGCTTATTAACTTTCTTGTCCCAAATGTGGCCCTTATTCGAGGGCGGCGCTTATTCGACTAAATACGGTATGCGTGTTAAAGACTCAAAGGCTAAAGAATTTACACTCCCTGAACGTTATTAGGTTGCTTCTATAAGATTCAGAGTGGTGCCAAAATCAACTTAAGGCAATTGTTTCAAAGTATATTGAAACAATATATATATATATAAAAAGATTATTTTGAAACGCACAGCTAAAACAACCGACATTTTCCGCAAACTAATAAATTTGTCATCTACAAGTGAAAATGGGTTTAAATAGAGGCTGCAGACGGCTCGGCTGAGTGAGAAGTCTTTGCTATACATCTGCAGGTGACTTGTACGAATAGTAAAACAACATGGCTTTTTTCACAGTTACTGTATAGAGCGGTTTTCACTTGAGTGTCCAAAGTAATCCGTTAAGTTTGGTTTGGTTTTGCATTGCTACGCTTGGTGATTGGTTAAAAGAAAACTCGCGTCACTTTCTCGTCCAATCAGAAGTAAAACCCAAACCAATCGTGACTTGCCCGCCCACATTTTCCCTCGCTTCGCGTCAGCTACGTGCATTTGCTTCGAGTTTTGATTGGTTTACTGGATTATCCTGTTTTCGTTGTGATTGGCCAGAGTGATTACTTTGGTTTTGATTTTACGACACTCAATTGAAAACTGCTCTCAGACAGTTTCCCATTATGTTATTGTTATGGAAATTACCTCAAAATTTATCTTCACCCAGTTCTTCGTCTGCCTCTTTTATTGCATTCTTAACGGAGTCGTTTATTTCTTTTATTTTAGCTGGATCTTCTGCAGGAAGTGCTTTCACCAGCTCTGTTTCAATCTGCTTGATTCTCTTCGTCACCTTCTCGTGGAAGTGGTCCCTTGCCTCTGACACATACTTCCTAATCGCTTCTTGGGCCTCTCGGCTGCCTTCAATCAGCTCATACCGCTTTGCCTCGATTGTTTGCCGTTCCTTCTCTGGATCCAATGCCATCAAATGGCCAAGACTGGCAAGGCGACTCGTCAGATGGTTGCGGGATATCTCCACGTATGTGTTCGATATAGACCAAACCACAAACGAGGCCCTATTTGCTTGGCTGACTTGCTCATAGATCAGGTCACGCATGAAATCTGTGCCGGCATAGCCATTGGCCAGTACTCGCCTTTGGCCCACTTTGGCGTATTCAACAAAGCTTGCTAAGCTTTCCTTCTGGCACACTGTGATGATGTTGGTGATGAACTGGAAGAACTCCACCATTTTCTGCCACTGCTCTCGCACTGAAGCCAGGGCCTTGATACCTTTTGTCAGGGTTTCTCTTGTTTGGTCAAAATTGGCGATCTTCTCTGGGCTGAATTCTGCAAGGCTTTGTAGCACTTTACTTAACTGTTCATTACTCTCCTTCAGATCATTGCATGTTTGATCGTAGCGATTCTGTTGTCTTTCCAGAAGACCTCTTGCTTCAGCGATTTTAAACCGTGCACTTTCAACCGCTGATTGAGCTGCACTGGAAGAGGCAGAATTTGCCGAGCTGGCCATGCTTCCTGACTGTCTGGGAGGCTGGATATAAATTGGATTACCTCCTGTCTTTACGTGAGCTTTTGTGCAGAATTTCATGACCTCGGACTTCAGTTTAGACGCTTGTTTAAAAATTGCTTTGATTTCATCAGGAGGAAGGTTAAGTTGATCCATCATCGTTTCCCCTTCGGTACAGATCCCTAAGCTTCTTTCCAGAAGGTTCAAAGCTTCTTCGTCATGCGGACTTGCCACCTCCGAAGGCCAACATTTCTGTAACTCTTCCAAACTTAGCCTCGTCATTCGAAGCTGTGCCGCTGCGAGTTCATCTCCATCTTTAGGTTCCTTGGAAGATTTTTTGGAAGCAGATTCAAGGATTTCCACCAGCTTCCCAATCAGAATCTTTAACTGGTCTGCGTTTCTTGCAAAGGATGGTGGCATTGTTTGGACAACTGTTGGGGCCTGCTCAGTACCAGGTTGCATCTCCTGATTTGATGCTGTGGCAAGCAATGCAGTCACCTTGCCTCCTGCTACACCTTTTATGGCCATCATAGGCAGGACAAATGCAGCACAGTTGCTTATAGTATTTGTGAGCGTTTCAACGAATTGCATTTTAACGAGGTGCCATCCACTTGGCATAGAATCCGCAGCCTTCTCCCAGCCTGCTTTCGCTTCTTTCACTTCCTTTTCTATTTTTTCCTTTTGTTCCTTTGCCAAAGCCAATTTGTCATGGGTTGATTTTTCTTTCTGCAAGGCCATGTCTCTCTTCAGTTTTAGTTCTTCCTGGGATTTTTGGTAATATCCTTTAGCAGATGAAGAGACTTCCAAAAGCTCACCTGTGAGATCCATCACATGCTCAAACCTTGCTTCAACTGCTTGCGCTAAGTGCAAGCATTTTGTGGCTTTCCTGCCAATCTTTTCAAGCTCTATTGGAAGGACGTCCTTAACATCCTCCTCACTTCCTTTCTTGAGAGTACGGACAACTTTTTCCACTTGATCGGGTACTTGAGCAGAAGAAAGCCGTATTTCGTCCATGCTCTTTCAAAGTAAATAAACGAACAAAACACAGTTATTGATAAATGAATTTTGTTTTTTGTCATTTGGTTTGCAAACATTGACTGTTCAACGTGTGCTCATAACCATTTTTACATCATTTAGTATCTTCCTTGCAATGTTCTGGCAAAGTTGTTTCTGAGTGACCTACCTAATTTTGTCTTAGTGTCTGGCCGTCAAGCACTGGATCCTACGTATGATCGAGGGTCAAAGCCATGTGCGCATATCTAACGCTGGGTGTTGTGGTTGTATTGTGGTTGTAGCGCCCTAAAACTACAAGGTGCATTATGTGCCATCCAGGAAAACATAACAGATGCCATGTATTGGCTAACCAAAATACCAGCGTCAACAGGCTACAATGTATGTCCCAGATGGAGAATATGTATGCGCAATCACCCTTCAGGCGGTACCTGTAGCTCTGAGAATAGAGGATTTCGAGAAAGCTGAGAAGGTTTCATTTCATAAGAGCAGATTTGAAAATTGTGCGCGATTGCTTTCTTAATGGAGATTGGAAGAAAGCTCCAAAAGACAGTACGCAATGAGTTGACTTCAATTGGCCAGGTTGTGTTAGAAGAACTGGAATTTTCATTTCAAGGGAGCTACACAAGAAAGTACTCAACCTCGCCCATAAGAGGCATCAAGGAATTGTGAAGACCAGGTTTGGTGGCCTAAAATCGACCGAAAAAGTAGCAAAGAAATGCTTTTTTGGGCGTTAGTTGGTGACCAAGCATGTTAACGATACGCCTCCAGTTGTCATTTAGCATGGCAATTGGAAGCCTTGGATTTGTTAGGAATACTGCCTTGTGGAGATAATCTACAAGTAGCGGTTGACTATTTCTCTAGGTGGATAAGAGTAGATGTTGTCCCGGCGAAGTTTTTTGCTTGACGAGTGCCTAGCATTTCAAATGGCTTGCCAAGACATCAATTTGGCCCAGTATGTTGCGCCAGTTTCCTGGTAATGGTCCCAACCTTGTGTTAGAAGAGATCGGATGAATACCTAGAGAACATCGTCAGCCTATGGCTTTATGACCAATGGTGAGGCTGAGCGAGAAACCCGGTCTTTACTTCAGGCCTTGAGAGTTTCTAAGCTGAAGCAAAAATGGGGAGCTAAGCTGAACAAGTTCCTGCTGGCCTACCGATATACCAACCACACCACAACTACAGTTAGCTTTGCCAGATTGTTCTTTCCAGAAGAATATTGACAACCAAGACCTCACATGAGTTCACAACAAACAGAGTGATGTAGAAAGAAAATAGTTTTTTCAATGACTATGCTGATGCTTGTATTTAGTATGATAAAACACAACATAAGGTTCTTGGAATGGTACAGTTCTTATTCAGCACGTATATAAAGCCTCAAGAAGGCCACGCCAAGAGAGATCGAAAAAACAAAGCAGGAAGTCAGCAGTGTTTTTACATCCAACGGTCTTAAATAACAATCGAAGCAAACAAGAAGATAGCCAACAGACGCTAATTTGAAAATTTGAAAATGTACGTGCGCGCTTATGAGTGGCTGTTTAATGTAAATTAATCATACTTAAGAATGTACTTTCTTTGATGTCTGCAAGAAAATGGAAAATTCTCGCAAGGGCAAGGGCGTACACTAATCTCACAAAACGTTGCAATTTATGCATTACCGAGAAATTTTTCATAATATGTTATCCGCAAATGGCAGTGTTGCGCGATCATGTTGCGATAGCCCAGTATGTATGGGGATTAACTGACGAGTGGACTAACTCTGTTGGTCTACGAAACAAATTTGTATCAAACTCCGTATGTACTCATATTGAGTAGTCCATCTACTATTACTATCACAGCTCCTTTATTGTAGAGCACTATCCTGGATTCAGCGGTGAACATCAACTACATTTAACAATAGCCCAGTATACCTGACCTGAAAAGCAGGTCGACGAAAATTCGAGGCTTTTTAGAACTTCCTTTGCTATTACCTCCGTTGTTCAACAAGGACACCTAACTTTTTGCTTATTACCAGATAACAGTGTCGACGAAAGGAAAAAGAAAGAACATGGCTATTTGCTATATAATTAGACATGAAATCGACGTAACCTCTGACCTGAACTATCTTGTGGGCAGTAGTGTCAGTTTTGCCCAAATCTTGCTTTGAAACGTTGGCCTTGCCGAGAGCAAAGTTGCCGTCGGAAAGAGGAATCGATTTGCACGAATTCAAGCAACGTTTTAAACCGAATTCCCTGGTGGCTAACACAAATAACAGCAAGCTCTTGGTAAATTACATCTCCGTAAACACGTGGCCAATGTTACGACTAGATTTGAGGCCGGAAATCACACATTATGACACTTCAAATTATCACATCACTTATCAGATCACTAGCATAGAATCGCTAAAGCCGTAAGGGCGGTAACAAGTTGGGAAACTGGAAAAACTTACGGTTTTCGCGCAGAAATACAGAGGCAAATCTTGTCGTCGCCTGATAATTACTTGAAGTCCTGGATGTTGAAAAACGATTTGAAGCGAACTTCCGTCAAGCCCTGGTTTCTTGCTCAGTTTTTACTAAGTCTATAGCCTGGTCAAAAGTCAAGTCCAATTTCACCATGTGCGCTTACAAATCAACCCTGACACCTACGTTTTGAGGCTAAAGACTCCTTACCTCCGAAAGCAAAGCTCTACAATAACCTTCACTGCGCCTAACAGTCGACTTCATAGCCCCGACAAGATAAATACGCACGAAGGTTATTAGACGAGGCAGACACTGCGTCGCTAGAATTTTTCCCTCACTGAGCTTCATGATGCTCTAAGGAAAACTTTGCTCTAGGAGGTGAACAGGAAAGCTAAATATACTGACTCCGTTTGAAACTAAGCCTACGCTAAGATTTCAAATTCATGCAAATTTTCTTGAGAAAGAGAGAGAGTGGGACCAAATAAAGAGGGTTAAAAGGGAGGAGGGAGAGGGTAGGGGGGGAGAGCTTATTTTAACTTTCAATGTTAACTTTCTCTTTCTAATCAGCTAATTGCCATCGTCGCTCCCCCCAGCACAAGCAAAGACGAAGAAAAATAGAAGGGGGAAACACACCTCAGTACTAAAATAAACAAGGCTTAGTGTAACTTTCCTGCGACCCTGTTTTCAAAAATCCAGGTAGATATTTCAAGCATATCGGTCGAATTGCACAGAATTCTTTCACATTCAACTTAAAACGATAGGAAACGTTCAAATGAAGAGTTCTAAGTGCGAAAAGCAGAGAAGTTGCCTTTAGATGATCAAATCTTTAGACATGAAACTGTGCTCTTGGTCATAACCATGACATAAATTACCTTAAAATGCTAGTGACTTGCTTAAAGTGCAGACATTGTGAAGATCGTGGACTTATGTGTAACTTTTAGTGTAACTTTCCTGCGACCCTGTTTTCAAAAATCCAGATATATATATATATATATTAGTAGTGTAGGATGGGAACAGAAATCGAAACAACAAAGGAAATGAGTGAAAATGTGTTCAGCCGGGAGTCGAACCCGGGTCTCCTAGTTACCGGTCAGATACCTTACCACTAGGCCACTGAACCAACCCCGCCGTTCAGCCGAATTGGAACAACCTTTACATGGCAAGTTCTGAGGAGAATCGCACATTTATATATATAAACAAATTAAAATGCTTCGAGCCAACAGAGATGCTTCTGCGCCAGAAGGATCCGAAGGGATTCACAGTCCAAACCTCGAGAAGTAAATTTAAAACTAGTGTGGAAAACGAGGACGGACAACTTCGAGCGAAAGAAAATATATACACTAAAAAATATTAAAAAGATAAAATGTTTTATAAAAAGACGTTTCGGTCAGCGACCTTCATCAGTTTCAGTGCAAGTGAAAATTACAATTTCCTTAAATAAGTTTACAGCATAAAAGATGACAAAACATTACAAAGATGATTACATAACAGGGCGTGATAACACATAACAGCAAAAAATTAACAAGTGATGAACAATCGGTAATTACTGCGCGTGAAACTATAACAATACGATATAAATCTACTTGAAAAACAAAATGAAAGGTAAAATAAACGAATACAAGCATACAGATGAAATGAAATAAAAAAGAAAAGA
>OX419338.1:3793943-3796443 GCA_948470475.1 Galaxea fascicularis | reverse complement strand
AATAATCGTGGAGCTCCGCTTTTAGGCTTGGCTAAATCTTTATATATTAATTAAGACAAAGCGCCATGAAACACAGGGAATGCTGAACCGTTAAAAAAACAAGACAAACAAGTTATCTCTATCGCATGACAGCAGACCTTACAAAAATACAGCTCATGATGGTGATCGGGTTGCTCTGAAGTCATCTCAAGGAGTCGAGTACAAAAGAAAATTTCGTCATGTTAAACCACTTGTGACTCCAGATGTCGAAATGTCGAATGCAAGAAACAAACAAAGCCTGGACATGAGTTCACAACAAACAGAGTGATGTAGAAAGAAAATAGTTTTTTCAATGACTATGCTGATGCTTGTATTTAGTATGATAAAACACAACATAAGGTTCTTGGAATGGTACAGTTCTTATTCAGCACGTATATAAAGCCTCAAGAAGGCCACGCCAAGAGAGATCGAAAAAACAAAGCAGGAAGTCAGCAGTGTTTTTACATCCAACGGTCTTAAAATAACAATCGAAGCAAACAAGAAGATAGCCAACAGACGCTAATTTGAAAATTTGAAAATGTACGTGCGCGCTTATGAGTGGCTGTTTAATGTAAATTAATCATACTTAAGAATGTACTTTCTTTGATGTCTGCAAGAAAATGGAAAATTCTCGCAAGGGCAAGGGCGTACACTAATCTCACAAAACGTTGCAATTTATGCATTACCGAGAAATTTTTCATAATATGTTATCCGCAAATGGCAGTGTTGCGCGATCATGTTGCGATAGCCCAGTATGTATGGGGATTAACTGACGAGTGGACTAACTCTGTTGGTCTACGAAACAAATTTGTATCAAACTCCGTATGTACTCATATTGAGTAGTCCATCTACTATTACTATCACAGCTCCTTTATTGTAGAGCACTATCCTGGATTCAGCGGTGAACATCAACTACATTTAACAATAGCCCAGTATACCTGACCTGAAAAGCAGGTCGACGAAAATTCGAGGCTTTTTAGAACTTCCTTTGCTATTACCTCCGTTGTTCAACAAGGACACCTAACTTTTTGCTTATTACCAGATAACAGTGTCGACGAAAGGAAAAAGAAAGAACATGGCTATTTGCTATATAATTAGACATGAAATCGACGTAACCTCTGACCTGAACTATCTTGTGGGCAGTAGTGTCAGTTTTGCCCAAATCTTGCTTTGAAACGTTGGCCTTGCCGAGAGCAAAGTTGCCGTCGGAAAGAGGAATCGATTTGCACGAATTCAAGCAACGTTTTAAACCGAATTCCCTGGTGGCTAACACAAATAACAGCAAGCTCTTGGTAAATTACATCTCCGTAAACACGTGGCCAATGTTACGACTAGATTTGAGGCCGGAAATCACACATTATGACACTTCAAATTATCACATCACTTATCAGATCACTAGCATAGAATCGCTAAAGCCGTAAGGGCGGTAACAAGTTGGGAAACTGGAAAAACTTACGGTTTTCGCGCAGAAATACAGAGGCAAATCTTGTCGTCGCCTGATAATTACTTGAAGTCCTGGATGTTGAAAAACGATTTGAAGCGAACTTCCGTCAAGCCCTGGTTTCTTGCTCAGTTTTTACTAAGTCTATAGCCTGGTCAAAAGTCAAGTCCAATTTCACCATGTGCGCTTACAAATCAACCCTGACACCTACGTTTTGAGGCTAAAGACTCCTTACCTCCGAAAGCAAAGCTCTACAATAACCTTCACTGCGCCTAACAGTCGACTTCATAGCCCCGACAAGATAAATACGCACGAAGGTTATTAGACGAGGCAGACACTGCGTCGCTAGAATTTTTCCCTCACTGAGCTTCATGATGCTCTAAGGAAAACTTTGCTCTAGGAGGTGAACAGGAAAGCTAAATATACTGACTCCGTTTGAAACTAAGCCTACGCTAAGATTTCAAATTCATGCAAATCTTCTTGAGAAAGAGAGAGAGTGGGACCAAATAAAGAGGGTTAAAAGGGAGGAGGGAGAGGGTAGGGGGGGAGAGCTTATTTTAACTTTCAATGTTAACTTTCTCTTTCTAATCAGCTAATTGCCATCGTCGCTCCCCCCAGCACAAGCAAAGACGAAGAAAAATAGAAGGGGGAAACACACCTCAGTACTAAAATAAACAAGGCTTAGTGTAACTTTCCTGCGACCCTGTTTTCAAAAATCCAGGTAGATATTTCAAGCATATCGGTCGAATTGCACAGAATTCTTTCACATTCAACTTAAAACGATAGGAAACGTTCAAATGAAGAGTTCTAAGTGCGAAAAGCAGAGAAGTTGCCTTTAGATGATCAAATCTTTAGACATGAAACTGTGCTCTTGGTCATAACCATGACATAAATTACCTTAAAATGCTAGTGACTTGCTTAAAGTGCAGACATTGTGAAGATCGTGGACTTATGTGTAACTTTTAGTGTAACTTTCCTGCGACCCTGTTTTCAAAAATCCAGATATATATATATATATATTAGTAGTGTAGGATGGGAACA
>OX419338.1:3776443-3788943 GCA_948470475.1 Galaxea fascicularis | reverse complement strand
CCAAGCATAAACGCAGAGCAGAAAAAACTGTAGTAAGCCACCTTAAGCTTACGCATTTTTAAGTGGTAGAAACCTCCACAACACAGGTGAAGTAAATAATTTGATTAAAGCTTAAATTTGGTTTTAATCGTTTTTACTTTTATTCAGGAATGAAACTTGTTGTATTTTTCTCTCGACTGGATATGAATAACAGTCATCTCTACTTGTTTTGGACACAAAGAGGTAGTTGCATTGTTTGTCTTGTTTCAGCTGCAAGCGAACGAGTGTTTTTACTCCGTTTGGCTGACTGTTTTTCGACGTCGATGCTTCAACATCGTTAGGAAAGTTTTTAGCCTTATGTTATTAACACGTAATCGTAATAGCCTGATGAGTCTTCGTCAATTGAGGATAAAGCCCCGGCTAAATGATCAAAACATTTTCATCCAACATCGTGTTTGTCAAAGACAACATTGGGTAGCTAAACGCACAAACAATGTTTGACCAAACACAAGACAGAGTGAGTCCACAGAACGATTTATCGCTCAAATTTCGACGTTATGCGGTTCATTTAGTTGCTTTTCACCGGCTGTGCTCGCTTTGTTTAATGTTTAATGTTTTGAGGTTTTTGAATAGAGGTCAATTCCCGTTGACTACTCTATCAAATATTGACGCGAGGAAAGCCATGCGAAGTTGCTCAATACCAGTAAAAATATAATAATCGTGGAGCTCCGCTTTTAGGCTTGGCTAAATCTTTATATATTAATTAAGACAAAGCGCCATGAAACACAGGGAATGCTGAACCGTTAAAAAAAACAAGACAAACAAGTTATCTCTATCGCATGACAGCAGACCTTACAAAAATACAGCTCATGATGGTGATCGGGTTGCTCTGAAGTCATCTCAAGGAGTCGAGTACAAAAGAAAATTTCGTCATGTTAAACCACTTGTGACTCCAGATGTCGAAATGTCGAATGCAAGAAACAAACAAAGCCTGGACCCCCCACCCCACCACCACACATCAAGCATTAAGCTAGCTTCGCCTCTATAAGTGACACCAATGAATATGCCATGCTCATCTGGAAGAGTTAGTTGGCATCTCAGAAACTCACGACTGGCTGGTTTGGATCGGGTTCGGGCCTTACAGTATATTCGTAACGTATTGTTAATTAATTTGCAAAACCGTAAGCCCCTTTAAGGTGAAGTTAGTTCCATCAATAAAATTTTTTTTTTTCACATATCTCAATGCTTACTAAAGCTAGTCTGCGAGTCGAATAATAGATTTACTGCATGACACTCGCACATTCTGTTCTGATTCACTGGGATAAAATAAATTCCAATGCCTTTCCAAGCAAAGATGCCATCTCCGAATCTTAAGGAACAAAGTCAATTACTATAGATGACTATGAAGTCCCAATCAAAAGGAGTTTGCTCCAGGAACCTTTTGACGCATTGTTTGACTCAGACAAAAACATTTGCGCTGAAAGACACAACTGAATACATTATCAACGGTTAAGATTCCGATTTCGCAAGGGCACAAAGTGAATGAAATGTTTTTTTAAAACAACTTTAATATCTTACCCTCTGTGCTTCATTGAAAGCTCTACATCCAGCAGTGCTCACTTGGACCAAGCAGCCTCGAAATGATCGGGGATGCTCAATAAATTTGAAGCCTTTCTCAGGTCTTTGCTTTTCCAAGGAGAAATCCTTTTCTCCTGCTACCAGCATCAGTTGTCCCAGTAGGGCGATGGACAATGGTGCAGGAGTCAGGAACTCTGCCCAGTTGGCACTGGGAGACATCATCAACAAAGCCGTCTCGTTCATGTCATCTTCTGAGTTGGCGTTTTCAAAAGCTTTGGTTAGATTGGCTACCAGGTTGGAATTTGACTCCTCCGCGGCCATTGTTCTGTAAATAAAAGGGAAATAAATAAAAGCGAATTACTTTATGTACGTGTTGGTGTACTTAGCACTAGTGTTGTACTAATTGTCAACACTAAATAAATACCGTAAACCGTCGCTTATGAACCCCCATCCCACCCCCTCCGCTTATAAGCCCCTCTGACTTCAAATTGGCAACCTTTGAAAATGAAAACCCTTGATCAAAAGCTACATTTTTGTAATAACTGAAATTATTCTCTCTGAAAACCACGCATCAATTGAAGGTGTACGTGTATTCGTACGTTTTTCACGAAACCTTTGCGCTGATAATTTTCCAAGAAAATTCTACAGCGAAAGGGATACACGCTAGGAAACTGTTATCACGGAAGAAACTTTAGGCTTTCAATCACTTCAAGGAAAGAACACAGGGTGAAATAAGGTGTTTCTGTATTACGGAAAATTAACGGAAACATAATAGTTTAAGTTTCCATTACGTTTCCGCAGGACGGATAACACGGGAAACTTGTAAGAGAAAAATGGTGTACACGTTTCACGTTTCCGTAGAGTTTCCGTCACCTGAAATATGTAAAAGAATTTCGTTTAAGTTTCCGCTGAACGGATACAACGGAAAAGTCTTGAAAAATTTCTGGTTTGGTTGGATTTTACAGTTCTGCTACATTAACACCCGCTTTGACTAACGAATGTTTAAATAACCGGTCTGCAGAGAGTACGTGTGTAGTTCGTAGTGTGTGGTAATCTGGGTGAGGGCAGTTCTTAAAAGAACTTTTGTTAGTGACTGACGTTTCAATAACCTGAGCGGAAGTCATCTTCAGAGTCAAGTAAGCCATGATGGTATTGGCTGAAAGACACGTGTAATGCTTTTCAACAAACTCCATCGTAGGCTTGTGTCACGCACTGCCATAACTCTAAAATTCAAAATGCTCTGTTACCAAACTTCTGTGGCTCTATAGTTTTGAGTTTTAGAAAGTGAAACGTCACGTGAAAACGATATATATTGTAAGCTCAATTTAAAATTTCTAAAGCAGATTTTGGATAAAGCCATAACATTCACCTACATGTAACAAGAACTATGCAATTCCAATATTGAAAAGAGAATAATCACTCGATCTCGATCCTCCAATAATGAATATTTCCACAAAGACGTACGATGACTAGAAGATTACACTTGCCAACAGAGTTATGATCATACGTGTCAAGTTGTATGGTGACCCCTGGCCCCGGTTGTTCAAACGCTGGATAGCGCTATCCACCGGATAAATCACTATCCAGCGGATAAGTATTGGGAAAGCTAATTGCACTATCCACTGGATAGATATTTATCCGGTGGATAGCGCTATCCAGCCTTTGAACAACCGGGGCCTGGACTTTAGCACAAACGACGAGGCTCACTGCGCGTGCTTGCCTCGTTTTGAAAACGAGATCATCAGTGAAATGCGCGCCATTTGAAAGCGACGCTGAATATTTCGGTTGTCTTTCGGTTGATTTCGGTACTTGTAAAGTTGAAGCAATCAAGTTAGAGCTTGAGATGACTGAAGGAACATCAACTAGACAAGAGGAGCACTCAGATGTGTCATATTACGTGACTTAATATGTTATGCCATGAGGCGTTCAGTTGTCACATCACGTGACTTAGTTTGTTATGCCACGAGGCGTTCAGTCGTTGTTGCGTTGTTGTTGTCCGCCATATTGGACGTGCTAGTTTAGCTTACTGACAGTTTACAGTTATAAAACTCATCAACCATACTTCAAGACATCTTGTACAGTTGTGGACATATTACATGGTTGTCAGAAGCCGGATCTACGCATAGTTGCCTCGAAAGAGAGTCAATCTCGAAGCTGTCTACTTCAAATTGAATTCCACTAGATCGAAAGCCAGCGGACACAGTCCCACGCCTATCCTTGAAAGCTTTTTTTTTTCCCGCCAAACCCACCAAGATGAGCGACCTAGTCGGATTTGAACCTCCGAAAATGGATTGGACGACCGGGCCAGACCTGATGACCAGATTTAAGCGATTTCGACAGAAATGCGAGCTGTTATTTGAAGGTCCATTGAAGCCACGAGCACCCGAGCAAAAATGTAGCTATCTTCTGCTATGGGCTGGAGATTACGGCCTTGACCTATTCAACACTTGGAACCTAACGACAGACCAAAAGAAAGACATCAGCGAGTACTGGAAACGCTTCGAAGAACACGTCCAGCCCCAAGCAAACAAGATACTTAACCGATACTATCTTCGTAATCTCAAACAAAATGGCCGACCATTGGACGCTTTCCTCACAGAGGCAAGACTTCTCATCCAAAACTGCGGGTACCCAGGCGAGATGCAGGACGAAATAATGCGAGACACCCTCGTATTCGGCACAGACCACGAAGCCGTACGTAAGAAATGCATCACGAAGGGCAACGACCTTACATACGAGAAAGCACGGGACATAGCGCGCACTGAAGAAGCTACCCAAGCACAGCTTAGGGCCATGGATGCCCCTGTACCCCCAACCCAAGTTGATAGTCTCGGTGCAAGACAAAAGAATCCCATTAAAAGTGATATGCCTCCGAAAAGACCGCCTAGGGACTCAACCCGCTGTCAACGATGCGGTAACAACCAGCATCCACGAGGCCAGCGATGCCCAGCCAGCGGTGTAGAGTGTTTTAATTGCCACAACCGGGGCCACTTTGGTAAAATGTGCAAAACTAGGAAAGCCAATGTCCATGAAGTACAGGGGGGGCATCACAACCAAGGTGAACAAGGCAGCGAAGACCCAGTAAACTTCCCCATTGATGACGCAACACATGGTTTCTTCTTAGGAGCTCTTAGCGCAGAATAGCCCAAAAGCACACCCACTGCAGAACAGATTGGCCGATCTAAAGTCATGACAAAGATCCAGCTCACAGCAGAACCATTTCACAAACCTACTACAACCATAGTCTGCAAGGTCGACACCGGCGCAGAGGTCAATGTAATATCAGAAGTAGACTACAATCAGATCTTCCCCAATCCAGCAGCCCGAAGCCTTCGCCCAGCCCAACTTCTTACAGCCTATGGGGGCTACCAGATTAAAACCCTGGGCAGTTGCCAACTCTATGTGCACCACAATGGCAACATCAGGAAGGCAACCTTCACTGTGACAAATGCTCCAGGCCCAGCAATACTTGGGTGTAAGACGTGCGAAGAACTTGGCCTAATCAAAGTAAACTGTAGCCTTGTGTCGAGTGACGAGGAACAGGTATACACCCCCCTCACTAAAAAGAACCTCACCAGTGATTTCCCAGACGGCTTTGAAGGGCTCGGAACTTTTAACATGAAACCATACCACATAGTGTTAGACCCTAAAGCAGAACCAGTTGTTCATGCACGTCGAGCAGTACCAGTTCACCTACATAAGATGTTTAAGGATGAACTTGACCAAATGGTGGAGCTTGGTGTCATAGTCCCCGTGAAAGAACCCACAGAATGGGTCAACAGTATCGTGTTGAGCAAGACGACAAATGATGATGGAATAGTTACTAAGCTGAGAGTTTGCCTAGACCCACGTGACCTCAACAAATGGGTCAAACGAGAACATTACTACACGAAAACCGTGGACGAAGTAGTAGCCCAGTTACATGATGCAAAGTTCTTCAGTATCATCGACGCGAAGAAAGGGTATTGGCATGTCCCACTGGACGAACAAAGCTCGCTACTGACGACATTCAACAGCCCCTTCGGCAGATATCGCTTTACGAGACTCCCCTTCGGTCTGATCGTGTCACAAGACGTCTTTCAGAAGGAGCTAGACACCGCCCTGGAAGGCCTGCCGGGCGTCACAGGAATTGCAGACGACAACTTCGTCTATGGATCCACAGAGAAAGAACACGATGAAAATCTACTGAGGCTGATGGAGAGGGCCAGAGAGAAAGGAATTAAGTTTAACGCTAACAAGCTACAGTTAAAGTGTGATGAAGCGAGTTTCTTTGGCCACACCTGGACATCGGAAGGTGTCAAGCCAGACAACAAGAAAGTGTCAGCCATACTTGCCATGAAACCCCCTGACAACGCCAAAGATCTACAAAGCTTCCTCGGCTTAGTGAATTACCTGGCGAGATACTCAAGCCAGCTGTCAACAATCACTGCACCCCTTCGTGAGTTGACAAAGAAAGAAATTGCATTCGTGTGGGGCCCAGAGCATGACTATGCGTTCCAAGCAGTCAAACAGGAAATATCGTCTATGGGTGTGCTGAGATACTTCGACCCAAAGGCGGATACAACCATCCAGACCGACGCATCCCAAAAGGGGCTGGGAGCCGTCCTCCTACAACACGGACAGCCAATTTGCTACGCTTCAAGGGCACTTACTGAGACCGAACAGAATTACAGCAATATAGAAAGAGAGACACTGGGAGTGGTGTGGGGGCTGGAGAAATTCAACTACTTCATCTATGGAAAACATTGCACCCTACACACAGACCACAAACCCCTTGAGTCTATTTTTAAGAAGAAGCTTGTTAACTGCCCACCCAGATTGCAGAGGCTCCTCATTAGAGCCCTGAAGTATGACGTCACTGTGAAGTATGTCAAGGGATCAGAAGTACCCATCGCAGATGCTCTATCCAGGGTCACCCCACAGCCCTGCACAAAAGCTGATCAGTCACGCCAAATCCATGTTCACCACATTACAAGGACACTCCCAGCATCACCTATCAAGCTACAACAAATCAGAGAGGAAACAGCAAAGGATAACACCCTGGCACTACTGAGAGATACCATCTACGAGGGTTGGCCAAGCAGTAGAAGTGAATGTCTCCTGCCATTAAGTGACTTCTGGAACTTCAGAGAAGATCTCACAATCGAAGACGGGATTGTACTCAAATGTGACCGCATCGTAGTACCACCCACGCTAAGACCAGACATCCTGAAAACCATCCACCAGGGCCACCTCGGGGCGGAAAAATGCCTTCTCCGAGCCCGTTCCACTGTGTATTGGCCAGGAATCACAAGTGACATTACCCAACTTGTCAGCCAGTGTGAGGCTTGCCAGAAACACCAGAAGAGAACGCAAAAGGAACCATTACTACAACCAGAGCCGCCATGTAGACCGTGGGAAAGACTCAGCTCTGACTTGTTTGAACACAGAGGTCAACAGTATCTGTTACTATCTGACCATTATAGCAAGTTCCCTATCATTAGGAAACTAACTGGCACCAGTTCCCTTGCCATAGTAAATCACATGAAAAGCATCTTTTCGGAACATGGGATCCCCTCCCAGCTCATAACGGACAATGGGCCACAGTACGACTCCCGAGAGTTCCGCCAGTTTACGGAGTCATATGGTATAGAACATATCACAAGCTCCCCACTATACCCGCAGTCGAACGGATTTGCAGAGCGCATGGTGCAGACAGTCAAGAATACACTACGTGAGTGTGAAGAGGAAGGAGAGGACCCGTACCTTGGAATACTGTCCTATAGAACAACACCAGTCGACCACCAATTAAAGTCACCCGCAGAGCTACTCAACAACAGAAAATTCCGAACCACCCTACCAACTGCAAAAAGAGCCCTTCTCACCGGTATTGACAGAGATCACGTCAAAGAAAGCCTTTATCAGCGACAAAAACAACAGGCACAGTACTACAACCGGTCCGCAGGACCACCACTACCACCGCTGCACGACGGTCAACACATCCGCCTGTATGACCGGCACACTAAGACATGGCAGCCAGGGACATTCAAGGGCCAGACTTGTGCACCTAGATCCTACACAGTTGAATCAAGCACAAGTGGGGCCCTGTACCGCCGCACTAGAACCCAACTCAAACCTGATACTGCATTCAGCGACCACGCGAGCACACAAGGGCTGCCAGTGAACCACCCTATGCCTTGTGACCAAGAGAGAGGGCAACCTGTGGAACCGACCGATGATGTAGCCGTCACAAGGTGCTCGCCAGCGCCTGTCACGAGACCCCCAGAACCCACCACCATGACTACAGCAGGACATGAACATGGATATGTAACCCGATCAGGAAGGGTTGTAAAACCGAACATTAAGCCCAGCATGTGAACATTTGTTAAGAACAGTGTTAGAGAGGGAGATGTCATATTACGTGACTTAATATGTTATGCCATGAGGCGTTCAGTTGTCACATCACGTGACTTAGTTTGTTATGCCACGAGGCGTTCAGTCGTTGTTGCGTTGTTGCTGTCCGCCATATTGGACGTGCTAGTTTAGCTTACTGACAGTTTACAGTTATAAAACTCATTAACCATACTTCAAGACATCTTGTACAGTTGTGGACATATTACAAGATGATGGAACGGTCCAACTGGAGACCCCAAATCCCATGGATTCTATAATGAAGGAGTTAGTTCAAATGAGACAGGAAAACAAGAAACTTCACCGACGGTTGGACACCACTATGGTGGCCGAGGACTGCCACTGAATTTTCACGGCGAGTTTTTCTTTTTTTAAGCAATTAAAATGTGAAACAAAATGAAAATAACATTAAAATGAAATACAATTGCAATGAAATGTAAAAGAAAATGTAAATAAAGTCAAAATCAAATGCAACATGAAATTAAATGTAAAACAAAAAACAAAGAACAAATTAAAATCAAACTTGATTGAAATTAAAATTGAATTCATTCTGAAAAGATAATGCAAAACAAAATTAGTGGCAGCGCTCGGCCATGCGAAACTTTACTTTCATTTGAAAAAAAAAATTTCGCGTGGCCGAGCGCTGCCACTACCATCATGCTACACGCGCTTCTATACTACGAGTGGAGCACATGGTATCGTGCAACATGGCGAAATGGGGACAGTTCCAAGACCGGTCAGTATAAAATACAGACTGCAGGCTGGGTATAAAATGAAGATTGTAGACTGCAAACTCGATATAAAATGTAGACTGACACCAAAACCATCTCTGTCCGAAACACGATAAATTTTCGATTTCTTACTCACGGTAATGTCACGCAATCGCCTTTCTCAGTTTTCTAAGGTTTAATTTGCTTGCTTTCGTTTGATGCAGCCGTTTCTTAATGGCGGATCGAAAATACTGGATAATGAACAGCTTGGCTTCCTGTACTTTTTGGCTTAAATGTTTTATTTACAGCATGCATCGCGAAGTCCGAGCAAAATATCATATTACGGGGTTGTTGACATTGAAGAAACTCCGTTTAAGAGCGAAAAGAGGTACCGGCTTTGCCGCGGAATTTCCCTCCTCCAAAGTTTAAAAAGTAACCTCTGACACCCAGGGTAATTCTCGGAAAGGTGATTGCATGACACAAGCGTATGTTTAGATATTGCATTTTAACAGGGCTTAACTAATCGATATTTTCGATACTCAATGAAAATTGATAGTAATCGATTTAAATCAAGGTAAGAAATGCTTTGTTATGATCCATTATTATTATATTACTCAAGTTGTCTCCCACTGTTCTAATGGTTAAGAACCTTACAGCGGTGAAACTTCCAATGTCAATCAAAGTTGAATGTGTACATTATTGTGACAAAAGCACTTAAAAGAGCTTTCTAGTGGGTGTTTACTTGTAGTGGTAAGTACATAATGTTCACAACTTTGACATTCTCATTTGCTTTTATCAAGGATGCAGCTAAAACGACATACAACGAATTAGTGAAGAAAAGGGAGGATTTCACCGACTTTTTGCAACTGATGTCAGGTTAGATTAATTTGTTCACATGTTTGCATGTATGTTTATTATTACTTTTCGTTTCATTGACACAAGTTGGGCTGCCCATCTTTGAGTGGGAAACGCTGAAACTATTTATCCATCATTGAATGGAAAAAATAGTGCTTGTGTCAGTGATATTGGATCATACGGTGGATTGCTAAAAGACACCATAGATGATGACAAGGTGCAAATTTTGACACGGAATTCACATCACTTAACTTTTTTGTTTAAGTAATCTCATGATCATTCACTGACACAAGTTGGGCTGCCCATCTTTGAGTGGGAAATGCTAAAACTATTTATCCATCATTGAGTGGAAAAAATAGTGCTTGTGTCAGTGATATTAGATCATACGGTGGATTGCTAAAAGACACCATAGATGATGACAAGGTGCAAATTTTGACACGGAATTCACATCACTTAAGTTTTTTGTTTAAGTACTTTCATGATCATTCACCGACACAAGTTGGGCTGCCCATCTTTGAGTGGGAAATACGAAAGCAATTCATCTATCTTTGAGGTGAAGAAATGGTGCTAGTGTAAATTACATCATGCAGATGAATCTTAAAATCACGGTAAATAATGAGAAGGTGCTAGTTGTGTACAGTGTAATAGAGAAAAAGAAGTCACTTAATCAAATTTTTCATTCCATTCATTAACTCAAGTTGGGCTACTTGTCAACAACAGTTTGAAACTATGTTTTAGTTTAGTTTCTTTTCCTTAGTTGCAGGATAGGGCCAGTTGAAAGGAAGCATGGACATAACAACTATTATGTATTTTATACATTTCTGTCTTTTTTCTTTTGAGGTATGACCACGATGGCAACCAAGAGGTGGAGAAGGTCTTAGTAAAGGAAGTAAGAGGAAGCTTTGGAAAGCAGAAATGGAATAAGGCAGAAATAAAAGGTTGGTAGTCATTTCCATGTGCATTTGTATAGTAAATTACTAATAATTTTTAATTTATTTAACTGTGGTCAGTTAATTAAAGAGCACTAATTACAAAATAGATAAATCATCCTATGTGGTCAGAGAGTTACACGTAGGAGCACTCATTTCCCCAAGCTTAGCTAATCTAGTGGATGATTCCAATAGAATACATTTACACAGTGTAAAATGAAGTTCTTTAAGGTAAAAAGTATTTCTTCATTAACTGGGCTATAATAATAAATGCTTAATTTACTTGGCAATTCTTTTACCCAGTATACTATTAAATGACTGCTCAAAAAATATTTGCAAGTCCTGCATTGATCATTATTGCCACCACATGACCAAAATGTGAATTTGCATGAAGAAAATATTTGACCATTCTCCTAAATTAAAACAATTGTTAGGCATTGCAGATAACAGAAATAAGAACAGAGTCAAAAAGGTGGATACTGATGTTAAAAGATCATCTAAAATCCACTGTAACTCTGTAGAAACAGGAAACAAGTACAAAGAAGGTGAACACAATCCCCACGTGCTGTCTAATGACTGGGGTACTTGATCATATTTTTAAAACATACTCAACCTCTTTTACCCTTTCACTACTGAACAGTTACCCTGGGTTCCAGAGGATATTTTTTTTCTTATCGACACTGATGGTTCGCGGCGAATCCGCGTTAACGAGGAAAAACGAAAAAAATAACCTCTGGTCACAGGAGTACGCAACCTCATTTCCATGTGACAGATTAGTTCAGAATTTGAACTAGTTCGTTGATTGGTTCTTTAAAGGAAACAACAATTGTGATTGGCTTACAAAAAGCGTGGTTTCCCAGCCGACATGAAACAAGAGCTACGATTGGCTTAGTAAAAGCGTGGTTTCCCAGGCGACAGCACAGCAAGGAAATGAGGTTCATTATTCGTGTGACCAGAGGTTTTTTTTTTCCTTTCGGCGCTTCGCGCCGCGTAATTTCCCGCAAACAAACGAAAAAAATAACCTCTGGCACCCAGGGTACTGAACAGTTCGCTGAAAACCACCTTTTGGAGCTTGTCGAGCTGTTTTCTGGTCAGAATCTAGCCAAAATAAGCCAAAACTGTCCAAATTTCTGTTTCCTGGTGGAGATTTTGGCACTCTTCTGTTCCTGATGCTTAATTTGAGCTTTTGAAGTTCAGGCATGTGCAGAAAGCAAATTTGGATTTACAGTACCGCTCAAAAGTAAGTTACCAGACGCGAATCGCGTCGCGTTTCCTGCGCGACGCGAATCGCGTCGCGTCCTACGGGATTCGCGTAGCGCGAGACTCATTGAAGCGAAAATTTCTGGCATAAATTATAGATTATCACAACGCGAAATCAGTTTTAAAATATCGCGTATCGATTTCGCGTAGCGCTTACAATTGCAGCTATTGTCCTACCGAAATTTGAGCTCTCCACACATGTATATGTTGTGCCCTTCGTTGAGGTCGTCGTGAGTCGAAATGGCGTAAAATTAAGCGTCAAACAAACAAATCCGTCCACAGATAAGAGATTTGCGTAACCGCCAAAATATTGGCGTTCATACAATATTCATAGACACGGCCGCACAAGAAGCTTAAACTTTTGAGGCTGTCGTTGGTAGAATGATCAAGTTTTATAAAATTCGTGCGAAGTAAAATCAAGCGTCAGACAAACAAATCCGCCCACAGATAAGAGATTTGCATAACCGCAAAAATATTGGCATGTGTAATTTGAAACCTTTTGAGTCTGGCGTTGATCAGTAGAATGATCAAGTTTTCTAAAATTCGTGCGAAGTAAAATCCGTCCACAGATTGAATGACCTTTGTTTGTTGATCTTTGTTGCGAGGGATCGTCGTTCGGTGTACCCTGCTAGCGCATTAGCGGGAATTTTTCGAGTCTGTCGTTGTCGGTAGAATGGTCTAGTTTTCTAAAATAAAAATTCGTACAAAATAAAATCAAGCGCCAGACACACGGATAAGAGATTTACATAACCGCAAAAACAATCAATCAAAACAAATCAAGCAAGCTTTGCATGAAAGA
>OX419338.1:3738943-3771443 GCA_948470475.1 Galaxea fascicularis | reverse complement strand
CAAGAAACGTTAAAGCCAAAAATACTACTGATTCTCTCTGTGTTTAACATATATAAATTTAAAGTCATCTATATTCTTTTCAAAGGGAAAGAGAATAAGGGGATAAGGAGAGCATACCTTGACCACAATTTAATTAGATACATTGTTTTTCGTATAAGAATATATTTTGTAAGAATATCGAGGCTGAAATTTGCGAAATTTTAAGAATATTTAAAGAATAAACCCTAGGCTGAGATTTGGAAAAGAATATAATTTTGTGTGGTGCAAATTTGAAATCAATTCAGTCACTAAATCAGTAGATACTTAGCATAAATTAGAGGGGTAATGCATCAAAACTGAGATTGTTCTATTTCAACAACATAGACCAGCGGTGAAGTTCAGTACTGTGAACCACAAACATCATCATCAAAAACAAGCACGGTATGTGCACCTATCACACAAGTAGCTCCACATCTTAAAATAATATTTAACACTATTAATTTTTATAACATACAACCTCTCCAACAGGAGCACACATTGTCAAGAACAAAGGAAATAAATACCACAGAATGCAAAATACAGTGGACAGCAAGTACACACTTGTACTGTACTATTCAGTACCATGAAACTATTTTGCATTGTTTTTCTAGCAAGTAGGGCTTGTCTAAAAATAAATCTCATTCTCTAGATAACTTCACTGAGTTGGTAGAAAAATGTCAGCTAGCCCCTCACCACTATTACAACCCCTGGAGGTCACTCCCTGTACCAGCCGGATGAGATGAAATCATTTTGGCAGAAACATTCCCCACACCTCTAAGACATTCTAGTAAGTTCAATTACCCAAGACAATTGATGTCTTACCCAGAAAAAACACAGAGAATCACAACAGCAGAGAGTAGGTTGTACTCCTTCATACTCTTGCATACTTTAGGTACAGTATTTCAATTTAATTGTATAATGCCAACAGTTGTAAACTAAATACAGTGTATTTTACTGAAGACAATTTCAGATATTAAAAACAACTGAAGGCACTCCAACTATGTAGAGCCAACTTCAATTTTGGCCTTGGTTGTGGATAAGAAAACCAAACTGTTGATGATGGCTGTGTTAACAATCATTAAACTAATACACTCTTGTGACTGCATCACATGAGATCCTAATATATACATGTATAAAAGATATTTAGTTTAAAAAATGAAGCATCAAAACACAGTGAGTAATAACTGCACCATCAGCTTGTTTCTTCAATTAAGATCACAAAAAACATGTGGTTTTCAAAAGGAGCTTAGTGCTCTCCTAGATAGTCATAGTTATTTAAGATCTGACTCTGGCCCTGTGTTCGCATTTGGTACATCACACCAAACAACAGACCATCATAAAAAGTCAATCAAAGCACACTGTAAACAAATTATGCAGATGAAAGTTAAAGAAGCAATATGGGTATGTAGTCAGGAAACATGTGAACTTAGTTCATAAACAAGCAGATGAAATACCATTATAGCTCTAAATTTTGTTTTTACAAACAAAAAATAATGTATTTTCCTGTGATTACAGAAAAAGTACCTAATTGTCAGCCTCCTGGATGATTTTCACAATATTTATACAATAAGAACACCAACAGATCTTATTATTGTCAGTAGCTACTCATGTGGCTTTAAGTCTTCTGGACATTTTTGAACCTGTACCACACAATGTCACAATTTGAAAGCAGTTACATGGAAAAGTTTCCACATCAATACTGCACTTTACAACTAAAGGACACCAGAAAGCAGTTACAACAGTTTTGGTCTGTGATCCCTTGCATTTAAAGTGTGCCATGCTATCAGACTTCTGAATCATGTTTTTTTAATTATTTCCATTTTTTTGATGTTTTGAATTCATCCATCCCTCTTGAAATGTCTGCTCGGCCTGTTACTCTTTGCATGGTAGATATGACTCCAATATATGTACTTTTATTGCTTTGCTTATGCAAGAGTCTTTCATAGACACATCCTTGATCTGATAGAAAATTCCCCTTTAAGTCAGGCTTGAATCTCACTCATCCTCACTACAATAACAAATGGAAGCAATCTGCATGACAAAGTGACATTGGGGAGATCGATCAATTTCAGTGTAGTAGATGCATTCCCACACCTTGAGTCAGCCTTGGTAGAATGCTTATGTGAGACAGAGGATTTCTTTGACTTGTCCATAACATGCAGAAACACCGAAATCCCGCAGAGCTCTTAGGCGTTTTATCTACAAAGACTTACAAGAGAAAATAATTTGTCAGCAATTGTAACAATGGAAGGTATGATTGTGTTTTGTTAACAAAAATGACCACCTTATCGTCTTAGACAGTTATCCACACAACCTTCAAGGGGCCATGATTGCTCAAACAAAGATCAGGGACAATCGCGACGGACTGATGACCGCATTGCAACTGTCATTTAGCCCTAAGTTTAACACCTGCACTTTAACATTTCTTTATTTCTCATAGAATTTTTTCACTGTAACAAAGTTTCCCTCCTGGTGAACTTTCGATCCGCTGTACATGACACATCTGAAATACATGTAAGCTTTTTATGCACGTCCAAGTTGTCCTAAATATCACGCTGAAATGAGCTTTAGACGGATAAAGTAAAAAAAACAAAAAACATTTAAAACAACTCGTTGTTTTAGCCAGAGAAACAGAAAGAGTTTACAAGGCATGCAGGCTCATTTCCAACATGTATATCAACAATTGCTCACTCACCTTGGACCATGCAACTGAGCGAGTCCAACTATATTCGAACTCGAAGTTTATCCTTTCTTGTCCGCTGAGCATCGTCTAGGTCTTCAGTCACAAAGGGTACGCCATTAAGGGCAATTACTCGTTGACTAATGAAGCGATTCCGCGACTATAATTTAATCACAAACCGATGCATCTTTCGTTCCGTAACGCGTCGATTTCGAGCACTTCGATCGAGCAATTCATCGTGGAAAAGCGACCGGAAGTGCCTAAATCATGCGCATGCTAGCGCATGCTCAGTCATTTGACCGCTGTGAAGCCAGAGCTCTCGATCTCTGCCGCAGGCCAGAAGGAACGAGGGCTCTGGGGACGAGAATGGATTTCGCCCTATTGTACAAAATAGTGTGCTGCCTTGCTATAGCTCGCCAGCAATAAAATCGAAGACTCTCTGTCGACCGGCCTGCTTTGCGCGCGTTTGTTGTTGTTTTGCGATCAGCCGTTAATGGCGATTCATATGTGAAGGAATGGCGAACGGCATATTACAGTCAAATATATCGGCAGGAATGTTGCAAGAAGGCTAGATTTTGACGGAAAACAATTACAGGGGGTTGGTCCGTTCATGTTTTTAGTGTCTGAAGGATTTGAAACCTCTAATTTGATCGGCGTCGTGGACGTGATCGAATGTCGAAGTAAGCTGCGTTACAGGAAGTGAGACGTGGGATAAGAAAAAGTAAATAGGTCTTACTGCACTGCAAATCCACTTGTAAAACCAAGGAAAACGATGGTACTGTCTGTGATCGCTTTTTCCACAAGGCCAATATAACATAAACAAATATAAGAAATGCAAATGCGGGACTGTGCGAAAAACAATGTGCGAACGCGAGAATATATTTTTGGCGTATAAATTGAAGAGACTATGTTTCCATGTTCTACTTGTAATAGAAAACAACTTCTACCAAAAGATGCATGGCTTTTGACTTTATTGATGTTATCGTTACGGCATTAGAAGCGTCAGACAGCGCCCAGCCGAAGAAACTCAAAATAACAGTCATGTTCATGAGTTCTAGCCACGAATTATCACACTTACTTGCAGTATACAACGGAGTATAACTATATTTCGGTGAACTCGCTGTCGTTGTGCTTTGAGAATCCGTGTAAAGCTTTCTTTGCTCATCCACTGGCCTTGAACAGGTTGGCTCAAGTAGGCCTCTTGTATTCTTTCTTGCTCTTCCACTGCGGTTCTTCGTACCCGGCGCCATAGCAAACTTATGTGTTATGTATCGCTTCTTGCTCAACTTCCAAATAGCTAATAAACGATCGATGCAGAACAAAATATCCTGGGCCCGGTTGTTCGAAAGCCGATTAACGGCAGGATTAGCGTAAACTGTGGTTGCAGTTTTTAACTAATGGATGAAAGTTGTTTTCGCCGCTTTTTGTTTTTCAGGATTGACTTCCCGTCCTTCCCCTAATCTAAAATTTTGCAGAATATCGGCATTGAACAACATTTGGGGACAGCGAAATAAGCTCCTTGATTAATTTTTAATCCTGGATTAGCATTAATCGGCTTTCGAACAACCGGCCCCTGATCTTAATTATATAAAATAGTCAAACTTCTTATATCGAACAATAAATGCAGAATAAACTGGATAGATGTCTTGGGTTTTGCGGTATTGAACACCCAGAAAAACCAATAAGTTTCGTGGTCCACGAAACTTAAGATGGGGCGCGCAATGCACGCCGGTCGACAGAGAGTCTTTAAAAAAGGTTATATTGAAAATTTAAAGATATCAAAAGTAAAATAAAGAAATAATCAAACAACTTAATTACTTTTCAATATTCTTGGAAAGTATGAACTGATCAAATTAAACTCTCCTGATGCTGAAAAGGGAAAATTGAAATGGACAACAAAGGCGTAACGCCACGGTAACTGATATGTCACGTTTATTTGGTACTTCATGTCTACTGTCTACTTCATGCTGGTATATCAAACCGCTGACCATCACCGAAGTCCCGTAGTTTTCGTTGGTGTGGAGGTATTATCTGGGTCAAATTTTGGGCATATAACCACGCAAAGTAACCATGAAGTACGCATGTCCACTGCGACGCTGCATGATAACACATGCGCACAACATCCACCAAGGTAAAAGCAAGATGGCGGACGGCGTTAGACGATCGTGTAGGACAGAAGGATTTCACATGTTTCGAGTTTGAGACCCAAAGACATGGCTGGGGAACACGAGGATCACCGAAGCCTTTGTCTACCAACTGTGTAGCGGATACCAAACTGTCAAAAGTCGGCGGTAGCCAGTGTGAAAATCTCCACTAACTTCGTGTTTCTGCCCGGCCACTCGAGCTCTGCTTCCTGATGTTCTTCTGATTATTCAGCCTGGTTTAGAATAGCCACTTACTTTCTGATGAATGGAGGATTAACCTTGCCGGAGATGAATGATTGCGCTTGCAGCCTTCGTTGACGGCTGCTGGGACTTTTCTGGAGAATCAGGGAACTTGTATGGATTGCCAATCGATTATGCCGTAGCATACCCTACTACTTTTCCATTGTGTAGACGTGACGGGGATAGATTATTAGAAAACTTGCCTTCCTCCGCACAGAAATAGTGAAAGCAAACTCATTGTTATTACACCAGAACATGAAACGTTATGAATCCTTGGTTTTGGTGCTGGCAAATTGCAATTGCCTGTTAAACTTGTTGCCCAAGTTTAACATTGGCGTCAAATATAAACCCGGAAATCAGGAACTTGTTGATGAACATTTGAAAATCATTTTTTATATTTGTGATGTTTCTTTTATTTCATTTTCTTTTATACACGACTCCACAAGCAGCAGTACTTTTACACTATTGGGTTGAAACAAAGATTATTATTGTTATTATATTATTCACAATGGCAAAACTTTATTTAAGAATATCAATGTGAATAACAATACCATTTACAAGGATAAATAAACAATAGTCTCCATTTCATGCGAAAATATGCACGGATATTTGTCAACTGACATTATCTGTTGCGAGAAACAAACAGTTTTCTGAGAGCGTAGCTCAAGGAAAACTGTGAGCATCGAGGAACAGTTAATGTCCAAGGAAAAATATCTGTGCATATTTTCAAGCCAAATGGGGAACTATTGTCTTTATTATCCTTCAAATATTTTTTCGCAACATGCACGGTTTTGAAAATTGGGGAATATCCTCGGATATTCCCCAGTTTTAGCTGGGGGATATTTGGTCACGTGATGCATTTAGACCAATCGCTTGCGAGCGAAAATATTTGATGGATTATAAATACTGATAAAAATGTAAAAACAAAATTTCATTAATTATAATAATTATTTCTACTAAAGGACTCCTGTTCTACTACCATTAGCATTATAATCTTTACAGCGACTTTTTACAAAGCTAAAGAAAGTTATTATTATTATTATTATTATTATTATTATTATTATTTAAATGGACAGTTCTTTGTTGAAACTATAAGTACATGTAATAATGGAGCCAGTAAACCCTTTCCATTTGTTTATTTATCCTAACATTTGCCTAAAGTTGGGTATGTAGCAACCACTATGTGATATAAGCACTTATTGTAATTGGTATTGGATAAGCTTGACAGAAAATAAAGAAATTTGTTTCTTTATCTTGTTGTAGTTTGCCTGTTTCTGTTTGGACTATCTTTTCTTCTGAAATGCCATGAGTATCTTGTAACCATGACAGTATAGAAGCACCTCTTTCAACAAAAGACTTGTCTAAGTTTGAAAGAAAGTAATAAAATTTTTTGGTGTTTGTTGTTGTAGTTGACATGTAGTTGACTAAAATACCAAGGTTAACATGTGCCCACAATTGGGGTTTATGTTAACCATACTGGTATATAAGCACCTCTTACATTGAAACAAACGTGAGTACATTTGAAAGAAGTTAGTCAAATTTGTTGATGTTTCTTGGCGTCCTTTGCTTGTTTATGCACTGGCCATGTTTTGTAATCAAAACACCATGGTTAACATATGCCCACAATTTGGGTATATGGTAACCATCATGATATTTGGGAACTTCTAACAAGGATTGCATACGCTTCAGAGAATTTAAGGACATTTGCTGATTCATCTCGTTGTAGCGATCGTCGTAGTTCGCTCGTTTGTGTAGTGACTTGATTTAGGATTGCTTAAAAAATACCATGGTTAACGTATGCCCATAATTTGGGTATATAGTAACCATTATGATATTTAAGAACTTCTTCCAACACTTATTGCATACGCTTTCCAGAAATTAATTATCTGGTTGTAGGGATCGTCGTAGTTCGTACGTTTATGTAGTGACTCGATTTAGTATTGCTAAAAAACTACCATGGTTAACGTATGCCCATAATTTGGGTATATAGTAACCATTGTGATATATAAGCACTTTTTGCAACATGCATATCGTAAGCTTGAGGGAGAATAAAGAAAGTTGTTGATTTTTCTCACCGTAGTTCGCTTGCTTATGTAGTGACTCAATTTAGTATTGCTAAAAAAACTACCATGGTTAACGTATGCCCATGATTTGCGTATATGGTAACCATTGTGATATATAAGCACTTCTTGCAACAAGGATATTAAATAGTAAGCTTGAGAGAGAATAAAGAAAGTTGTTGAATTATCTCACCGTAGTTTGCTTGTTTATGTATTGACTAGATTTATTGTTACAAAATACCATGGTTAACGTAAGCCCGTAATTTGGGTATACATATGGTAACCACTGTGATATTTTTGAAAGAACTTCTTGCAACAGGCGTTTCCTAGGTTCTTTGCACATATTTCGATAATTTCACCGCCAAACGTAGTTAGCATCTCCTGTTGAATACATTACTTACCTCAAATACGGTAGCCTTGTGATTTACGCATCTCTAGCATATTGTAACACATGCTAGCCTGTAGTGCACCTATCAATGTTAAGCTGCAGGGGAGGGGGGGGGGCAGGGTATTTGACGTGGCAGAAGCTTTGGGTCATTGCGGCTTGTGGGTCGGGAAATTTGACTTACCGTTAGTGGGGAAGTTGTACTCTTTTGCGAACCATGATAACATCCCCGGAGTTGGGCATTAGAACAGAAAAAACGAAGCGAGGTCGAACCCCCCGGCTATGCCCAGCGTTTCCTACCCCTCCCCCCCCTCGTCTTCTTCTGCTTGGCATTGATAGGTGCATAATGCCTTTTTAAATTACATTAATTTGTTTTTTTGCGGAGTTCCAATAATGTTTTAATCTCTTAATTGTAATTATAGCCATGGTAATAGCGCAAAGGCGGTTTCTGGTCTGAGCGTGTTCTTTCAGTACTTCGCGCAGTTAAATGAGATAGACAGTGTTCTATTTATGTACACGATTTGTCATCTTTCCTGAAAATAGCGATGCTTTCGGCAGGGTTCCTTACGTTAATTCGGCCAAGGCTAAGCCCGCGCATGGATTGGTTGTCTATTCTTCCACAAAAGGTATCCATTTATGGACAGGTTAGTCTTGAATAAAAGTGCATATTCGTGTGAATTTAAGGTTACATTTAACCCTTATGAAGCGTTCATCCTTGCAGAACAGCCAACTGACGGCAGGTTGCCCGATTTATACAGCTGTAACCAACAAACGACGATAATGACAGGTTAGACTAATTATACATCACCCAACAAATACGAAAGAATACAAATAGATGACCGTCAAACGCCATCGGCCCAATATATTCCGTGCCATACTATGGTACATCTTACTGATATAGTGATTGTTTAATAGAGTTGAAGACAATAGAAAATAATAGGTTGGTAACTCCGAAAACGTGTCCGCGATCGCTTAATGTACTGGTGGCCGCTTAATCAATCATGGGAAACGCCGGGACTTTGGTAAGTAACCACCAAAATTAGGGTGGCCAACGGATTCGCCGTGAAAGTTTCTCATGACAGCCACATGAGAACATGATGTCCTAAATCATTTCCAACTGATCAGGATTCATATTGTTTACCATATTTCCCATTACATGTACATTATTGAACCCAAATTAAACACTTAATTATAAACAATACAAAAAAGGTGAACTGTGATACTGTGCCGTATCGCAAGCGTGTGCAATGCTTGTTGGAAGAAGTTCCCAAATGCCATAATGGTTACCATTTACCCAACTTAAGGGCATGCATACATTAACTTAACTTATGGTGACCATGGTATTTTGTAACCATCAAAATACTCAATACATAAACAAGCGACCTGCAGTGAGATAAATCAACAACTTTCTTTATTCTCTCCCAAGCTTACTATTTATTAATATGCTTGTTGCGAGAAGTGCTTATATATCACAATGGTTACCATATACCCAAATTATGGGCATACGTTAACCATGGTATTTTTTTAACAATACTAAATCAAGTCACTACATAAACGAGAGAACTACGACGATCCCTACAACAGGATAAATCAACAAATGTCTTTCAATTCTCAGAAGAGTATGCAATGATTGTTGGAAGAAGTTCCTAAATCGATACCTTCTGGATACCTTTTGTGGAAGAATAGACAACCATTCCATGCGAGGGTTTAGCCTTGGCCGAATTAACGTAAGGAACCCTGCCGAAAGCATCGCTATTTTCAGGAAAGATGACAAATGATTAAATAGTGTACATAAATAGAACACTGTCTATCTCATTTAACTGCGCGAAGTAAAGAACACGCTCAGACCAGAAACCGCCTTTGCGCTATTACCATAGCTGATTACAATTAAGAGATTAAATCATTATTGGAACTCCGCAAAAAAACAAATTAATGTAATTTAAAAAGGCATTATGCACCTATCAATGTCAAGCAGAAGAAGACGAGGGGGGAGGGGTAGGAAACGCCGGGCATAGCCGGGGGGTTCGACCTCGCTTCGTTTTTTCTGTTCTAATGCCCAACTCCGGGGATGTTATCATGGTTCGCAAAAGAGTACAACTTCCCCACTAACGGTAAGTCAAATTTCCCGACCCACAAGCCGCAATGACCCAAAGCTTCTGCCATGTCAAATACCCCGCCTATGCCCTGCCCCCCCCCTCCCCTGCAGCTTAACATTGATAGGTGCACTACAGACTAGCATGTGTTACAATATGCTAGAGATGCGTAAATCACAAGGCTACCGTATTTGAGGTAAGTAATGTATTCAACAGGAGATGCTAACTACGTTTGGCGGTGAAATTATCGAAATATGTGCAAAGAACCTAGGAAACGCCTGTTGCAAGAAGTTCTTTCAAAAATATCACAGTGGTTACCATATGTATACCCAAATTACGGGCATACGTTAACCATGGTATTTTGTAACAATAAATCTAGTCAATACATAAACAAGCAAACTACGGTGAGATAATTCAACAACTTTCTTTATTCTCTCTCAAGCTTACTATTTAATATCCTTGTTGCAAGAAGTGCTTATATATCACAATGGTTACCATATACGCAAATCATGGGCATACGTTAACCATGGTAGTTTTTTTAGCAATACTAAATTGAGTCACTACATAAGCAAGCGAACTACGGTGAGAAAAATCAACAACTTTCTTTATTCTCCCTCAAGCTTACGATATGCATGTTGCAAAAAGTGCTTATATATCACAATGGTTACTATATACCCAAATTATGGGCATACGTTAACCATGGTAGTTTTTTAGCAATACTAAATCGAGTCACTACATAAACGTGCGAACTACGACGATCCCTACAACCAGATAATTAATTTCTGGAAAGCGTATGCAATAAGTGTTGGAAGAAGTTCTTAAATATCATAATGGTTACTATATACCCAAATTATGGGCATACGTTAACCATGGTATTTTTTAAGCAATCCTAAATCAAGTCACTACACAAACGAGCGAACTACGACGATCGCTACAACGAGATGAATCAGCAAATGTCCTTAAATTCTCTGAAGCGTATGCAATCCTTGTTAGAAGTTCCCAAATATCATGATGGTTACCATATACCCAAATTGTGGGCATATGTTAACCATGGTGTTTTGATTACAAAACATGGCCAGTGCATAAACAAGCAAAGGACGCCAAGAAACATCAACAAATTTGACTAACTTCTTTCAAATGTACTCACGTTTGTTTCAATGTAAGAGGTGCTTATATACCAGTATGGTTAACATAAACCCCAATTGTGGGCACATGTTAACCTTGGTATTTTAGTCAACTACATGTCAACTACAACAACAAACACCAAAAAATTTTATTACTTTCTTTCAAACTTAGACAAGTCTTTTGTTGAAAGAGGTGCTTCTATACTGTCATGGTTACAAGATACTCATGGCATTTCAGAAGAAAAGATAGTCCAAACAGAAACAGGCAAACTACAACAAGATAAAGAAACAAATTTCTTTATTTTCTGTCAAGCTTATCCAATACCAATTACAATAAGTGCTTATATCACATAGTGGTTGCTACATACCCAACTTTAGGCAAATGTTAGGATAAATAAACAAATGGAAAGGGTTTACTGGCTCCATTATTACATGTACTTATAGTTTCAACAAAGAACTGTCCATTTAAATAATAATAATAATAATAATAATAATAATAATAATAACTTTCTTTAGCTTTGTAAAAAGTCGCTGTAAAGATTATAATGCTAATGGTAGTAGAACAGGAGTCCTTTAGTAGAAATAATTATTATAATTAATGAAATTTTGTTTTTACATTTTTATCAGTATTTATAATCCATCAAATATTTTCGCTCGCAAGCGATTGGTCTAAATGCATCACGTGACCAAATATCCCCCAGCTAAAACTGGGGAATATCCGAGGATATTCCCCAATTTTCAAAACCGTGCATGTTGCGAAAAAATATTTGAAGGATAATAAAGACAATAGTTCCCCATTTGGCTTGAAAATATGCACAGATATTTTTCCTTGGACATTAACTGTTCCTCGATGCTCACAGTTTTCCTTGAGCTACGCTCTCAGAAAACTGTTTGTTTCTCGCAACAGATAATGTCAGTTGACAAATATCCGTGCATATTTTCGCATGAAATGGAGACTATTGTTTATTTATCCTTGTAAATGGTATTGTTATTCACATTGATATTCTTAAATAAAGTTTTGCCATTGTGAATAATATAATAACAATAATAATCTTTGTTTCAACCCAATAGTGTAAAAGTACTGCTGCTTGTGGAGTCGTGTATAAAAGAAAATGAAATAAAAGAAACATCACAAATATAAAAAATGATTTTCAAATGTTCATCAACAAGTTCCTGATTTCCGGGTTTATATTTGACGCCAATGTTAAACTTGGGCAACAAGTTTAACAGGCAATTGCAATTTGCCAGCACCAAAACCAAGGATTCATAACGTTTCATGTTCTGGTGTAATAACAATGAGTTTGCTTTCACTATTTCTGTGCGGAGGAAGGCAAGTTTTCTAATAATCTATCCCCGTCACGTCTACACAATGGAAAAGTAGTAGGGTATGCTACGGCATAATCGATTGGCAATCCATACAAGTTCCCTGATTCTCCAGAAAAGTCCCAGCAGCCGTCAACGAAGGCTGCAAGCGCAATCATTCATCTCCGGCAAGGTTAATCCTCCATTCATCAGAAAGTAAGTGGCTATTCTAAACCAGGCTGAATAATCAGAAGAACATCAGGAAGCAGAGCTCGAGTGGCCGGGCAGAAACACGAAGTTAATGGAGATTTTCACACTGGCTACCGCCGACTTTTGACAGTTTGGTATCCGCTACACAGTTGGTAGACAAAGGCTTCGGTGATCCTCGTGTTCCCCAGCCATGTCTTTGGGTCTCAAACTCGAAACATGTGAAATCCTTCTGTCCTACACGATCGTCTAACGCCGTCCGCCATCTTGCTTTTACCTTGGTGGATGTTGTGCGCATGTGTTATCATGCAGCGTCGCAGTGGACATGCGTACTTCATGGTTACTTTGCGTGGTTATATGCCCAAAATTTGACCCAGATAATACCTCTGGTGTGTCATTGCATTTTTTGGCGTGTGTGGTGGCGTTTCTTGTATGTGGTCACCCTTAAAAGTACCATTTTTCTGAAAGAGATCGAAAGGAATCGTAGACGGGAAATTTGCAGGGTAGGAGACTTTTGCTATGTGTATTTCACTCGCCTATTTGCTTCGAAAGACTTTATTTATCAACTCAGACGCGTGCTACCTTTTATTTCAAAAAGTCAACTTTACTCAATAGATTAGCAATGACTTACAAACGTAAAACCCTTAGCGATTAACTGATTAGTACCTAAACATGTACATGTATGGCAATTATCCATTAGTCCAGGGACTGTACACCCTGTATGAATTACAGATCACGAACTTTAACACTCAGGGACGGATCCAGAGGGGATGGATTGCGTGGCTAGCAACCCAGCTTCATCTACCAGAAAAAAAAAAACTGGGCCCGGTTGTTTGAAAGCTGATTAACGCTAATCAAAGATTAAAAGTTAACCGAGGAGTTTATTTCTCAACCAACAAACATTGTTAAACCCCGATATTCTGCAAAATTTCAGATTAGAGGAAGTGAGACCTGAAAACCAAAAGGCAGCAAAAGAAACTTAATCTGCTTTCGAACAACCGGGCCCACGCCTAGAGTAAAATAACGTAATAAACAAAATATTAATTAGTAGCCTCTCCCTTGAAAAAATGTCTGAATCCGCCACTGACACTTGATAAGAAAATTGATAAGAAAATAAAACAGGAAACAAACACTTCTAATGGTCACTTGCCACATATTTGAAAGTCTTTTTTTTTTAGCTGATGACAGAAAATAACAAAGTATGGAATGGAGAGAGATTAAGAGAATAAGCACTCCCTTGAAATTAATTTATGGTAGCACAGATTATGGCAACTGAGATTTTTGAGAATTCTAGTTGGATTTGATTCTCAGGTCTCAATAACATACATTTTTATGTGCAGAATGAAAAAAGCAATTAAAAAAAACATTGAATGCAAATTATGGATTTTTAATGGCAATGCCCATCAAAGTTTTTTATTTAATATCAACAACTGTTACAATAATATTGTATTGTAATTATTTTTTTTACTTGATTAATATGAACAACATGACTTATTAAACAGTCTAATTTCAAAAGGGCAGAATTTTCACCTGAGCCCCTGTTATTTTCTTGGGTCCAGGATATGAAGACCGCACTTGTCAAGGAATGTAAAACATTCTGCTACATTGAACTTATAAATTATTGACGACAACTGTTCTGTTTTAGTTTTTCTTTTCAGCTTTTTTAGTGACTCAAAAACTTAACAACTATCTAAACATGTTACCTTTTTCACAAGGAACACTAACATTTTCTTGCTAGAGGTATACCCCACTGTAAACTCCCCTCTTTTTTAGCGTGTTCCACAGTTGCATGACCAGAATACCAAGGCTGCAAAGATGGATTGCTCCTTGGACACATATCAAGAGTGTCAGAATAGGATAAAAATGTCATTAAATGGTTTGTGATAGCAAAATTATTTCTTTGAAATATAATTATAACTTGATTGAGTAATTACCCTTTTGTTGGCAACCCTGACCACCCCTTTACAGTTTTGAAACGTAACATGTATCCCTCATCACTCACCAACTCCAATTGTGGTGATCAATGAAAGGAACAATGGAATTATGTACATACAAAACAATTGTTTTGTAGTAAAGAGATAGGAGCAACATAATACATATCAAGGCTCAGAACATAAACATAACAGTTTTCTTACCTACAAGTAAGACAAGATTAATGTCTAAACCATTATCTCAATCCACACCAACCAACCTGCACTTAAAGAAATTGTATTGTAAGGTTGCCTTGATGGATTAAACCCAGTTGTTCTGTAGTCAGTTGAAGGAAAAGACTGTTTGTAATGTAAACAACATTGTTAAAGAAAGGATTCTTCCTTACCTCATGTTTGCTATCCAGGTGGTAGTAAGTTGCAGCAAAATCATGACAGAGAATCAGATTACCCACAGTGTCCTTACCTCTTACACGTCTATCAATGTGCTTGATTATCACATTGTGTGGGGCCATCCTGTATTTTTCAGCAAACTGCCTGCCACATCCATAACACTTTTGTACATTTTTTGGCAATAGTGCTACTTCATAATGATATGGGGACATACCTGAATGCCATTGCATTGCGGTGACGTTACCAATTCCAGGGAGTGGATTCTGTGAGATAATTTGGCGTGCAACACTAGGTGAAGACTGTAGAACCATAAAATTGTTGTTTCCTGGTTGCTGGAGAAACCTTGGTCCATTTACCATTAGAGCATACCGTTGATTCAGGGAAGAATCTAAGCTGACTGTACTACCACTTGTGCTAGAAAAGGATTGACATAAACTTTGAGGAGTGACTGCATTACCACTGTGGCTTGGAGATGGTGTCCCCAGACTCAGAGAAGTGCCTAAAGCACCACTGTGGCCTAAAGATGATGGACCCAGGCACAGATCAGTGGCTGCATTTCCACTGTAGCTTGAAGATGGTGGCTGCAGTTCAGGATGAGTGACTGGAGCACTACTGTGGCCTGAAGATGATGGACCCATACACAGATCAGTGGCTGCATTTCCACTGTAGCTTGAAGATGGTGGCTGCAGTTCAGGATGAGTGACTGGAGCACCACTGTGACCTGAAGATGATCGATCCAGACATAGAGGAGTGGCTGCATTTCCACTGTGGCCTGAAGATGCTGGACTCAGAGTCAGAGGAGTTGCAAGATCGGCAATGGCACTTGATGATAGTGGAACACATGTATGGGACACTCTTTTTGAGATACTTTGTTAAGACTGTTCCACATTATTCGCATCAACACCATCATTCGCATTTAACAGAGATTGATTGAGGAGAGTGTGCTCACCTTTTTTTATTGGTACTCTCCCACCTTTTCTACCGCGGCCAGCAGGCATACCATGGCAAGCAAGACTAGATATGTTAATCGTGTCTCCACCTTTTCTCCGTCTCTGGCATTTTAACCACTTCAAATAAGATGGGAAAGCTTCAAAATGTTGAGCATAAACGAGCGTGTGAGAGCATATACTCATGCTGATGTATTGTGCACATGAACAAATCAGTCGCCCAGAAGGTTGTTTCTGAACAAGCCTTGGGGCTTCTGGGTTGGACTGACTTGGAACAATCAAGGTTGTTTGTGATCCTGGTGCAAGCACTACATTTTGTTTGTTCTGCAAAATGCCTTCTGCTTTAATAACCATTGCTTCTAAAACATCACTGGGAACCCAGTCTATGCCCTCTTGGTGGAGCTTGCTTTCTATAGGGCTTTGCTGGTGCCTTGGTACTGTAGTTGTTAAGCTCACCTTTGTGTTGGACTCATTGACCGAAAGAGAATGCACTTTTCCAATAGCATTACTTCGTTGTTTTGGACTCATCTTAACCCACTTGTCCTCTGAAATAAGTAAATGACAGAAATCTTTACAAACTTCATAGGGGCCACGGTTTGAAACTGCTAGTTCAATGTCAGTGGTTTGTCTACTTACCAATTTCTCAAGTGATTTATAAAAGATGTACTCATCAACCTTCTTGCTGCCAGTATCTTCTTCTACAAATCTCTGTACCAAGTTGTTGTTACTTTCGGACTGATTAGTGTAGAATTTATGAGGTGGATCACCCAGACCAGCCTGCACCTGAACAGGTACAATAGCCTTCTCAATCAGAACCTTTGCTTTGTTTTCCATAAACCATCTGAATGCTTCGAGCCGTGCAGGGTGCTTTGTTGCCCACTCTTCCCCCATTGTAGCACACATGTCATGAAATTCTGTTTCACTTTTTGCATCAATGACTCCTTTGTGCTCCATTCCATCCCATGTCGATATCATTCAGCATCTCTTCATTTATACTTTCAGGCACACCTAAACTTTTAAAATGAGACTTGCATGTGTTTCGCAAGTGTCTCGTGCATAGCACATGGATAGCTAAATCAAAGGTGCTTTCAAAGGCGTCTATTAGAGCTTTCTCCTCGTCAGTACCAAATGCAAGAAGATTCTTCCGAGTGTGTTCAAGGGTTCTCATTGTACCACATAACTGACTGTACGATTCCCTAGTTTTTCTGTTATGAATCATTACAGGCCCAACTAGACAAGGAGAGCCCCCACCAAGTCTATTTTTCAAAATGAGATGCTTATATGTGACAATTGTCACATTGAATTGGCCTAGGTTAAATGTTGGGTCTACTGTTAGAGGTTGATATTGAGATGGATTACAACAAAACCTTGCCAGGTCATGCAACTGCCTATTTGATACAAGCACACAACTAGGCTCAGGTGCAAGTTTAACATTCCTTATAAAGGTAACATTGTCCCCCTGCATCTTGCATTCTAACAGCAAATTATACCAGGGGTCTTTGGATGATAATCCTGTCTGAGGCATATTTAATGCATTAGAAATATTCTTACATGCATTTTTCAACTCATTCTGTCTGTGTGTAATACTGAGCTTTGATCCCTGTGCCCTGCTCTTGGGTATGGCCCCAGCACTTCTTATCTCAGCTAAGTTGTTTCCATCTAACCTGTTTAATACCTTGTGGAACGTTTCTTTTGGTTTACATGTACGAGATTCCTCAACAAGCTCCTTTTTTGTGCTTTCCAATGTTCTTACAAATCCTCTAGATGACCTTTTACAATTTGCATGTGGTTTCAGATCAATAGGATGCTTCTCATCTTTAAAGGCATATTGCACAAGACGGTAAACATGCTGTGTGGCATTGGGTCCGGAAGGGATTATTCCATAAGCAACTGGTATAAATGCACAGATTGCTGCAATGAATGAATTCCAGAGTTTCACGCAGAGCACCAATTGAAGAAACTTAATACCATTGCTGAATCTTTACAGATTGAGGTACAGGGCAGTAATTAAGTAGTACTAAAAGTATAAAAATAAAATAAATAATAATAATTATTATTATTATGTTAACAATAATGTGCACCCCATGTAAGTTCCTCCTCACACAGCACAAGTAAACAGTCGGATACATGTATCTTGGACAGATGATAGCAACCAAGGTGGCTTATAGAATGATATTCAAGTAGTTAAATAACATGTCCTGGGAACAAGGAATATTACCTATACCACCTTTGTTTTCAAGAAATACAGAACATACTTACTGATTATGGAATCGAGTCTCCTGTAGAAAGGTTGCGAAGTTGGTAATACTCCCGTCTCAAAATGTACTTGTTTTCTTTGTCATCTGTCACTGACTTAGCAAACAGGTAGCCACCTTCATCCTCACCTTGTAAGCAAAATGTTTTGCTTCCATTGTTCTTCCAAGAACCAAGGTCATCACACTTAACATCTCCAGTGTCCTTTAATTTCCTGAGGTCAACAATGAAGGTGCAGTTGTGTTGCACTCTCAGTGGTTGGGCTGTGCAAATCTCACTTCTGTCTACATATGTTTCACAATTAAGCAGCAACTCTACTGTTTGCTTTGGTGTAAATACTTCTTTCTCCCTAGTGTAGACTGGTGTTTCCAAATCACCATTATACCAATCATGTCTATAAAAAGAAAATTTATGTACCACGACTATAATTTCAAGAAAAGAAGCATAAAACATTACACTGGCAAAAAGCACTATAACTGGTAAATTTCAGTTGTCGACCCTCTTAACTTTCATTCAATGTAATGTGTATAAGTAGTCCTCTTTTTGATAATCATTTGCCACTGGGCAAATGTTTCACATGCACAACCTTTTAGAGTGTAAGGTATTTCAAGGTACATGTATATGCACATAAATGCTTCATGAATTGTTAATAGTACCTTGGAGATGATTTAAACTTTTTGGCCTCTGGAGAATGTGGAGTATGGCTTGAATTTTCAGTTTCTTTTTTAGGACTCAGTACTTCAACAAAGTCCTTTGTTATCGTCTCTACCTGTGGTGAAATGAAAGTAAAGAACATTATATTTTGACTGTTCTTTTGAATTATGCAGGGCATTGTTTAACTAAATAAAAAATAAATAAATAAGTGATATTTATTTACCCAGGAAGCTCCACGCACTGCGAAGGTGTTTTCAGGGAGGTCCTGCATCCGGATCGAATTGGAATTTAGAAGTGTTGGTTTTTGGGGAGAGGGGAAAACCGGAGTACCCGGAGAAAAACCTCCCACATATGACGTCGACTCCGGGAATCAAACCTGGGCCACATTGGTGGGATGCGAGTGCACTTACCACTGCGCGAACCCTGCTCCCCTCCCAACTTAAGCCTATCACTGGGTGGATATTTTCAACGAAATTTACATTATGTGGTACTGGTAATAAGCAAATTACAAAAGGACAACAAATAACTTACTGAATATTCACTTCCACTCAAGCCATCTGTAAATAGAGATAACACATAATTATTATTACCGTTGAGTGTTGTTAGTGAAAGAATTTGGTTACAATTTTGACAGTTGCATGACCATTTGAGGTCCTATAATAATTCAATGTTAAATTATACTACAAAATTAGGATGTTTTGTGGTTATTCCAAAACTAAGGTACCAGAAAAGGAAATATATGGTGTCAATTAAAATAGTTTTGTATGTGTTAGTTGTGGGCATATTTACACGTTGAAGAGTAATTTTCTGATTCCTCAAACAAATATAAACATGTGATCTTTAACTTTTAGCTAATGAATTGGGATCATCAGTGTCAGTATCTGGGCAACTGCACACCTACCCCTTCCCTAAGCCCAACATGTTGTAATAAGTTAAGAAGTTAGTGTTGATGTTGCATTAGGGGAGGGGTAGGTGTGCAGTTGCCCAGATACTGACATTAGAGACCTTACGATCCGACAACGGCGACGGCAACGGCAACGTGAGAGGTCTGGGTCGAGCAGGGCTACGTCCTGTTGGCGTTCCCGCCAAAATTGAGATTACGAATTTTACGAGCGAGAACGTTGACGACGGCCATTGATGTCAAAGAAATTTTTTTCACAACTATGCCTAAGTTTCGTGACACCATTCTCCTGGCTCATGCTTCCCGTTTGATTAACGCTGAAGAATTCGTGCTACTTTACGATTTTACACAAGCCTAAAAATCCGGATTTACCCTACACAAACTGACAGATGATGAATGTAAAACTGAGTTTAGATTTTACAAGAATGACATCTGCAACTTGGCAGATTTATTGACTTTACCGGATCGAATCGTTTGCTACAATGGTGTAAATGTCGACATGGTTGAGGCATTGTGTATTTTTCTAAAAAGATTTGCCTATCCCTATAGATACGTAGACATGATACCCAGATTTGGAAGGCCGGAACCACAACTGTGTATGATCTCAAATGCTGTTATGAACGAGTTATATCAAACATGGAACCGCGTTCTTACTGATTTCAACCAGGATTGGTTAAGCCCCAATCATTTAGAGGAGTTTGCTGCTGCAGTTCACAACGGGGAGCTGCTCTTGACAACTTTTGGGGGTTTTGTTGATGGTACTGTGAGGCCCATTTGCCGACCAGGACAAAACCAAAAGTGCTTATACAATGGCCACAAAAAGTCCATGCTATAAAGTTTCAATCTGTTGCAGCACCCAGTGGTCTTGTTGCCAACCTATTTGGGCCTGTCGAGGGAAAGAGACATGATAGTGGAATGTTAGCTAGATCTGGAGTGTTAAACCAATTGCAACGATTTTCGGTGGACACAAATGGGATCCCCCTATGTATTTATGGAGATCCAGCATATCCCCTGCGCCTACATCTGCAAGGACCTTTTCGAGGAGCTGGACTAACTCCCATACAGCATGCATGGAATGAATCTATGAGTGAAGTTAGAGTTTCTGTTGAATGGATTTTTGGTGATATAATAAATTATTTTAAATTTCTGGACTTCAAAAAAAACTTGAAAATAAGTTTAAGTGCTGTTGGCAAAATGTATGTGACATGTGCCCTTCTTCACAATGCTCGTGTTTGTTGTTATGGATCCACCACATCAGACTACTTTGATGTTTCTCCCCCAGAAATTGGGGATTATTTTCACTAAGTCTGCCAAACAGGTTTTACAAAAGTTAAATAACACTTTTCCTTTGGAAAACTGAACTGCTTTTAATTAAAAAATTATACATTTGAGAAAGGCTAACATATTGGAATTAAAGTGAAGTAAATGCCACCAGACAAAACATTTAAGAACACTGTCCAAATCCATGTTTCCCATTAAACGTGAGCATGCGCAGTTATAGTATGGCCCGTATATTGGCCCTCACTGCTACTGAGCATGCTCGAGCATGCTTCGAAATCGAACTTTCCAGTCCTTTTCCTTGACAGTGGGAGACCTGGTTACGAGATTAACTGTTTTCAAGAACTCTATCCCGGCTGTTGGCTTTCGAGCTTACCAGACGTTCAAAGAAAACAAATTAATCACGAAAATCAATGCTTCCCTTGAACGGCTTGCTCAATTGCAGACACATTCCAGGCCGGAAACAGCTAAGGTACAAGATTAACATGAAAACCTGCCTCTGGTCATGAAAACCTGTCTTCAGGTAATTGGCATAGAATCTTCCTCAATGAGTATCGTTTTACTTGGGGAAAATTAACCTCGGGTGAATTCATTCGCCTCGGGTTTCTTTCTTTCTTTGTTTGTTTTGTGACGTCATTCTGGACATCGCGCAGAATTCCTCGTCACATCCGGGACCTTTTGCATCGCTAACAGCGCCAAATTTGAAGACGCAAAACAATGAAGAAAATGGCCGAAAACGGCGCAATTTCGACTGCTACTTGCTATTTTTTATTCCATATAGCACAATGATCGCTTAGGTACACTCGGGCTTTTAAAGAAGGGGTATTAAGCTTTCATTGTAGACATTTTTCTAAACCGTTGGACTAGGATAAATTTTATCTAACTGATCTTGAAAATGCTGCAATTTTGCCTGATATTTGTATGAAAATATTGACGGTATTAATATTCCGATTGATAATAGGGAGCTTAAGCGACGACAACGCCACAAAACAATGGGCTTAAAGGACCCTAGTCAGCCACACCTTTGTTTTGGTTTACAGGCGAGAATTTGGCTCTTATATTTTTATTTTAGGAGGACGCCGAAACAAAGGAAATCACTGTGGAACTACGACAGATAATTAAACATACTTTCAGGAACACAACTTACAATAAAGCGATAAGATTTCGCTTCACCATGCATTATCAATAATTTCGATGGCATTGAAAATGGCGGAGGCTGACTGGGGCCCTTTAATGAGCCAAAACAATACTCTGCACGTGCGTTGACATTTTGGTACATTTCTTTGCCGTCCTCTGCAAAACAACAACGTGAAATGACCAAATTTTAGGTTTTCTCCAGAACGTGAGCACATGACGGCAAGTTTTCCTTTTGTTTTCATTATTTTAACGCCGTTCACAGTGATCTAGACCCTGGACAGCTCGCCAGCATTTTTCACGCTAAACAAATTCGAATAATCGTCGAGGAGTTACAAAAACGAGAAGTTATATTTTGAAATGACGGTTTGGTTGTCGTCGTCGCGTCGTCGTTGCTTAAGTTCCCTAATGGTAATAGGACTGAGTGGAGTTCAATTCGTAATAGTAATTGACCGAGAAGGGGGTTCAATCCCACCCCCCCCCCCCAAAAAAAAATTGGAAATTAAAAAACTTTTACCAAACTAAAAATACCAAAAGATACCATGACAGTGACGGTAGCAAAAACAACATTTGTAAAGTGAATTCGTGTTCTTTCGAACTTCATTGTGACTCTTCCAATGCGCAAAACTGTAGCCGAATTATCCTGCAATCATATTCTAAGGACCGCTTGCACAGTTAGAAAAATTTCTCCTGGGGTGTTAAATATCCTTCATAAAGCATGAAATTATGAAGAAATGTTCCAAAACGTGTGATGAATGTGCAGAGTAAACGTATTTCTTTGATGTTTTTCTTGCCGTCGACGTTGCACCCAGGGTACTGAATCCTTTGACCCATTTAAATCCAGAATATGTGGTAAATGAAACACCTTCCCGAGGGAACTTGCTTACACAACCTTACCCTGCGATCAAGCTCTATTTTAATTTGTTTCGATGGTAAACCTTTCCCACGGGAAAGCGAACGCCGACTGTCACCGGGATTTTAGCTGTTTTTGGTTCAATTCTGGCAAAATTACTGCCTTTCACCTGTTATTGTGCAAAAAATGCTCCTATAGAATTAGCAGGATGAATTCCAACCAGATTTTATCAGGGAGAGCTGACTATAATTTTTTTTTAGTGATTTTTCAACGCACGGCTTGAAATTTTGAAAACATTCACAGGTGTTTTATTTCAATTCATTTCCATCCTCGTCATCTTTGATGGATTACAGGGGTTGATAGTGTCAATGCAGTACTATGGTCTTTGGCAGCAAAAGTAGACCATTATTTTACGGTTTCCACTGATGCATTGGCAGTTTTAAGCTTCATAAAGTGATTATGCAATAGCGTGACAATGCCACGGAACCAATGCTTGAATTGGGCCTGATCGCAGGTTAACACAATTAACCTATATATTGGGACGTGTCACCGACGGTATTCGTTTTCCTTTTACTATTTGTTCAATCAAAACACATGACATCACATGGGCCTGAAATCAGCTTTTTATTGGCCTGTATTCTTACGGAAACTAACAAGGTTACATTGGTAATATCATGAATCAAATATGTATGGGTTATTGACCAAGCTTGTTCGGTCAAGATGGCTGGATATTGGCCAAGTTCTTTTTTTGCGTGTTTATGGACCGAGACGAAGTCGAGGTCCATAAACTCGCAAAAAAAGAACGAGGCCAATATCCAGCCATCTTGACCGAACAAGCTTGGTCAGTAAAGGATTTATTATATGGGATAAGAGCCGGCTTCAGAGAAATTTTTCTTGCGGGACAAAGCGCGTAATCCCGAGCGGGCAAGATCGCTCCATCTTGCCCGCTCGGGTAACCAATCACAGCACGGGATTTGGTTCATCTTGCCCGCTCACGGAGCTACCCATATAATAACACGTGTTATTATCTAACTCTGTTAGAAAATGCACGGGACGAGTACAGATTTTCGGTGATATTTTACATTTAGTTATTTAAACTGTAGAAAACCTGATTCGAAAGCGTAAAATTGATTAACTTTTACCTGAAGTTTGAAGACTTGTTTGCGCCTAGTACCCGGCGAAAGTCAGTGCTGTACACTGAAAGGAGTGAAGCAGACAATTTTTGTGGACGCTAATTGTAGCCAGCTGTAGCTCAAATTGGCGATTTCATCGAGCAAACTAAAATCAAACACGTTAAACGAAACAGAAAACAAAACCAAAACCGACCTTAACGTCTGGAAAAGTTCGTGTTTTTCTTCTTGCAGAGGCATCAAATAATTGAGAATATACAGCTCATTGAGTAATCAACTATTGACAGCACCAAGTTCTAGCCATTACTACGAGGGGGACATTGGGGGGTACCCAATACCGCAATACCGTACGAAAAAATGGCAAATACCGAAATACCGCGTCGCAAATCGACTAAATACCGATATCGCATATTTTAATTACATTGATAATCGGTTCCGCATACTTATGGTTGCTTCCATCTAGCGCGTTTTTAATTATCTGAGGCATTTATGCACAAAGATGTTTATGTTTTTTTTTTAATATTTTGGTAGTTCGCAAATTTTCACTGAAAAGTAAATTTCATTCGTTCAACCTTTTGGTAGGAGTATACAAAACGAAAAGCATGCAGTGAGGCGTGATCCCTAATACCGTCCTATAGTGAATAACAATTCTCTTACCTTAAAACGGTTTTCTAAAGGGTGGTAGTCAAAACACGTCATCACGCATATCGCCCAATTTCTGGTCAAGTGTAAGCCAGTCTATCCGTAGCAGCATCGGACAAATGCAACCGTCTTTAAGTACAATAAACGATTATTAAATCGAATAACTCTGCTGTCTCTCCGTGCGATTACACTTGACCCCGGGTCATCCCGGCGTGGGAGTCCGTGGACAAATAGGAACGGAATAGCAATACCGTAAGCCCTAAACTCCCACTCAAAACAGTAAAACAGAGTCTAACTAAATAAGAGACAATATTAGAGCTTTTTGAGATTATACGAATCATAAAATTGTGCCAGACTTATTCTTGGTCACTTCAAATGGACTAAACGGCTTTCTGACCTTCCTGGCAAACTGCGAGTACCTAGCTCACAGACAATTCTGGTTATAGGGTCTTATAGGTCGATCCAACAGCTAATTAACTCCTATGGTCCAAAGCGACCTCAGCCATTGCGAGAAAACGTGTAAGACCTCGAATTACCGGCACACGTACACCGATAAGGTAACTTGTCATTGGATGCAACAACAATCTCATTGTATCTTGACCAATATTATCGACCATTAACTGGCACAAAATGACCCACAAATGGTGTAATCATTTACCATTGTGTCTAAAGACTACTAAATATTAACTTTCATTGACCTTTATGTCTTACTGTGTTTTGTTTTGCGTATTGTATCGAAAGGAAAGCGCAAACAACCGTACCGCAATACCGTAAACAATCATATTTCACCGAATACCGTCAGCTAAAATGATGAAATACCGCATACCGCAAGGCTAGACGATACCGCAATACCGCACGTTAAAATTAAAATTACCGAAATACCGCATGAAAAAAAGCCCAATACCGCAATACCGTAAGCCCCCATGTCCCCCTCTACTACGTTTGCTTAAGTTCTTCCACGCAGTTTTGCCCACCCTTTGTGTGTTTTCGAAAGTTTTTCATAATTTGACGTATGTAGGGCATTGAGAAATTCCTGAACAGTTTTCATCGAAGCAGAGGTCATCTACGTACTTGCAGTCCTGAAAAATGTGTATTCATAGTAAAGGTTTTGAGAAAATTTTCAGGCGTACAAACTGGTTTCACAACTTAACGTTTCCTTAGCCAATCATAGTCTTTCACGCGCTTGTCACGCAAAAAATCTGTCACACGTTCTCCACATTACAGTCTTCCTAGCAACCTTCCTAGCAAACGTTAGCGCGTTAAATCACCCAGCAATGGGCCGTATCAGTGCGTGTGCACCGTGATAAAGCACGGAGTAGGCTTGGATAAATTCTGCCGGCAGAATTTCGAGCAGAATAAGCCATTTTTGAGGCGAGCATTCTGCCGGCAGAATAAGGCATTTTCGAGCAGAATTTGAGCAGATAAAGGGCAAATCAGCAGCACTAATAATATGCATAACAGATGTAAGATGCATGCCAATAAAAAAATTCACTGTTTCGTCAAAAAATAGTGATCTTAAGATGAATACAATTTTGCTATGCATCATGAATATCCAATTAGTTTTTAGTGGTTGGGCCCAGGCTCCCTTCTATATTTGCGAAAATAACCACGCATACCGAGCAGAATTCGAGCAGAATAAGAGCGTCCGAGCAGAATTTCGAGTAGAGTAAGCGATTTTTACGAGCACTGACTGCAGGCAGAATAAGTCATTTCACGAGCAGAATTCATCCAAGCCTAGCACGGAGGAAGCCAAAACGTGGTACTCGACGATCAGTCGCGACATCCGTGCGTTATCACGCACTACCAAACGGAATCAATTTGTTAAGTTAATATTCACTCAGTAGACACTAACACCGCATCTTTAGTAATTGGCAGGCTGGTTCGAATAAACTTTTCATGAACATGAAATCTTGCCTTAACTTTCTCCATCAGTTCAGTTTGTCGCTAAGCATTTTCGGTAGTGTGCATTTTGAACTGATTGAGCGCCATGATTACTGCTCTGAATTTTTCTCTTGTCATTATTTGTAAATTTATTGTCTTTTCCTCTATACGCTCAAGGTTTGTCCATGTGTCTTTTTCACAAAGACGCTCCAAGCTAATAGCCTCAGCTTGATCTGCTACCATAGAGCACGCCACTTCATATGGACTGCCACCTACTAAATTTAAGTTATTGCGAGGATATCCTTTTTTCTTCGCTATGTCATCCTTAATTTCCGTTTCGAACCTCTTGAAATCATACAAAATATCGTCTGCCAGTCTCTTAAAGTTATCTTGTCCTGTTACCATCTCCTCTTCGGCAATTTTAATGTCTCGGTCTATTTCCCGAAAGCTTGACTTGAAGTCTTCATCCATCTCTTCCGAGGCTTTCAGAATTGCCAATTCGGTATCAAACTGCTCAGCAAAAACCTGTCTACCATCTTTCTGTATTCTTCCATCTTAATGTGTTCTTTCATCTTCATGCATTCTTCCATTTTCATTCGTTCTTCCATCCGCATTTGTCTTCAAGGGTTTCAAGCCTTCATCTGTCTTACGATACTTGCACATCTAAAACAAAAGGAACAGTTACGTTGATTGTCGGATGTCGGTTGTCCATACACAGTGTAGCAGTTCTGTTTAGTAACTGTTTTTGACCTGAAATGTTAACACTTGAATATCGATCTCTACCTTATCAACTCAGATGCACCTGAACCAGCATTTCTTCAAAAACTTCCTCTTTCCCTCTTCCCCTCCTCCCCTCCTCCCCTCCTCCCCTCCCCCCAACCTTATAAGCATGCTTACTGTGTTATTTCCTTAAAGTAGCTGTTATGCTCAAGTAAGCACCCGGAAGCCTTTAGTCTTATTGGGCCTCATCGTTTTAAAAGAGGTGTAGAAGTCCACCATATTGAGCTAAAAAACTTGAAGATTGCTCCTTTCTGACAGTTCTCAAATTCAGTTTGGATTTCGATTATTGGCCGATTGAAGGTGCGATGATTCGCGGACTGCTTTGACTGATATGGTGCAGTGCGGCGTGTGTAAGTGGCCAGGATAGCTGGGGCTTCGCGTGCTTGGAGCTACACATGATCATCAGTCCTTATACCCGGGGGGATAGCCGGGCGTAAAAGGCCTCTTAAGACTCTACAGGGGAAATAAAGTCTGCCCATCACCCATCCTCCAACCAACCTCGCGACGTGTGTGGGACAAAATTCCCTAGTCTCTTCGATCAGTGTGTGGATTCTTCTACGTTAAGTTCCCTTTCAGTAATACGTGTGCGGGAGGTGAAAGAGACAAGGCTTATGGCCAGTGACTGAAGCAGATGCTGAGCTCACAGTCAGCATAATTTGACCAGTTAATTGAAAACCCTGGGGTCAGATTCATGAAGCCCTCTTAAGTTACGACGTATCCTAAGTATTGTTTTCTCACAATACCTCATTGTTTTGATATCAATAACCTATTGTTAGAAAACAATACTCAGGATACCTCTTAAATTAGGATGGCTTCGTGAATCTGGTCCATGGTTATTGGTATGGCCTGGGGTTTGAATTACCCAAGACCTTCGGCTCAACAGTCCAGCGCTCTACCTTCTGAACTATATACCTTGAAATTCCAAGACTGATTTCGTGGACGTTCTGACTTCAATGTCTTTGCGTAATCCTACGGTTTTTTTTAAACTGGAAATCTTCACACAACAATTCGGCGAAAGCACTGCTCTGCACAGTATCGCAGTCAAAATGTTTTTAAAACTAATATCTTGTAAGCTAACGCAAAATCGCACGGACACTTTAAAAGCACCAGAACTGTTCAGGTGTGTATTTGTCGGGGGGGGGGGGGGGGAGTAATATATCATAAGCATCCCTAAACGCGGCATCGACAGTTTTATCGCTGACAGGGGACCAAATGTGTTCTCACCTTGACCAGTACTGTTATCCCAGTGTGTGCCATACAAATGTAAGGGTACAGAGATTTCTTGTTAGGGGTGTACTCTATCCATTTCTCGTCCGATGTAATGTGCTTCCCATTTACAGTAAATACGACTGGAACCTTCCCACCTTTTGCCAAATCAAACCTGACTGTACATCCAATTAGGTCCTCTCTGTGGGCCATGGCCTCGCCTAAAAAAAGGCAGAAAATAAAGACGCTTTTTCAGTTATAATCAACTCATATTTACGTGGCACATTATGTTGCCTCCTGAATGATCTATTTGTAGCTCCGAATGCTTGTGCTTACGGAGTTTGCTTTGTAAGGCGTTGGAAGGGAACAACACTCTGGGCCCAGGTGCTTGGAAGCCGATTAACGCTTATTTACAAATATGTGTATTTGACATCTTGGACACTGAATAGGAATTTACAGGCCCTCACCTCCATATTCCACTCCCTCTACGTTACTGGCACCATCGAATATTTTTCCATCATCCACGTGATATCCCACAGTTCCCTTGAACCATCCTGGTGAAGCGTGATTGCCGTAATCCTCTCCCACTACACCAACAGCCAGAAGCCGTCTCTCTCCTGTCTCTTGGATCAAAACCTGTTTGAAGAAAGGAAAAACTGAATTAAAAACCGGACCGGAAGAGAGAAGTTTTCATCAAGGGCACATTTTGAGCTCGACGCATAAGGAAAAAGTTCAGTTGATCTTCAAGTTTTTCGTGAAAATCGGTTTGAAAATATTTCAAATGATAAGTTATTGAACTGGCCATGCAAGTTAACAGTAATATCCGAGATTAGTGATCGTGCTTCAAGCAACTGGGCCCTTATGTGCCTCTATTTCCTAGCAAAGTAGCATCAAGGTCTCGTATGGTACTACACCTAAAAGGCAACATGATGTCATGGACTAACTTTGGAAATGCCACCTTGATTATTGTATTATAAGCAAACTTCCTCAATAGAGATGTGCCTATTATCTAGTTAAAAGCACCTACACATACCTCAAAATGCGGCGTGTCTGGAGAGAAAGGGGACAGGTATCTCGCGCCATGGTATTTTACAGGCTTGTCTTTGTATTGCAAACAAGGCTGGCTTCCCTCATACGTCAGAAGACACCCATGAACTCTTATTCCCTTACTTTGCCAGGTCTAGAACAACATGTAATACATTACCATAAATCATCCAGAGAGGATGCAAAACTTGTATTATAAAGCGCTTGTAAGATGTTTGGATTTGCATTGCGCATACTATGGCATAAGATATTAGAAATTAGCTTCTTCTACTGCAAAAATTCTTAATAGTTGACATTTGTTTAAATTTCAGCCGCGAAGTAGCAAAAATTGAGCTTGGTTACTATGGTGGGGGTCGGGTTAGCACTAAAAGGGGTGGTGCTGATTCGGGATAAATTGATAGACCCGAAAAAGGTTCAGTAAGGCTGAAATCGAAGTGAAACGTGGAGAAACGTCCAGAAAGCATCTCATAAATGACCACTTTGGAAAGTGGATAAAAAATAAACAAGCGCACAAACCTGCAAATTTCAAACCTTAAGAGTCCTGCCCTCAGAGAAAATGGCCCCCTTCCACCCCCTCCCTTCTCTGGTGGTTAAACAGGAACGAGAGATGACATTCGTTTACCTTTGGACCGGTGGGATACATGTCCTCCTCAACTCCACGCGATGTAAAAGTTCTGTAGGCAATCTGATTTGCCATTTGTCGGTTTCTTTCAGTTTCTTTGAGAATATGGTCTATTTTTCTTTCATTTATGATTAAATCACCAAAATAAGAGTAGTGTTGGTGAGGTTTGCGCTTGGTTATAATAAAGTTGTTGTGGAAACTGTCTTAAGAATAAAATGTAAAAAAGAGGGAATCAAACAGACGGACTAAATGGGGCAAGCAATGCTGATCAAAACCGTTAAGGAAATTGATCTTTGCAGCCGTTTTACGTGTAAACAATACTCAGCTCAGTTGGAAAGCCCTTTTAGCGCTGAGAAGAGACGAACATCAACTTATCTTCTAAATTTTATTATCGATTCTCGCGAGAGTACCAATACCGATTTGGGAGGAGATAGCAAATCTCCCCTGTAACAACGTAATTCTCATGCAATCGTATTACGCTTCTGTCACGCAACCGACTTGTTTGTGCCTCATAAACGTTGCCCTGGTAAGAAAATTCAACATTGAATTAGGTGAGACGACGGTAGGGGTGGGAAGAATTCACTTTAGTGACATTGTTGAAGCACAAATAATGTAGAAGGATTTTCGTACTCCAAGTGGTCTGTTTTCTCAAAGTAGGTTTGTCCCAGATTACAGCTTTCAGGGGCACCCAACGTCAATTTTCGGAAAATATCTGTTCGGAAGACGATTTCAAATCTAGAATTTTCGGAACATTTGTTGTAAAATTTCTTGCTTGCCTGCCTCTCCTAGGATTTTCGAACATCTAAAAATTGGTATAATTGCCCATTTTTAACGGATTTTTACCCTAAAAAGGTCACCTAGAATTTTCGGGAGCCTTATTTCTGGCTGAAATTTTCGAAAAGGTAAGTTTTGATCTCTATAATTTTCGGATCACTAAACTTTCAGCTAGGAAATCCGAACAGAAGAAAAATTTTTAGGAGATAAAAATATGCCTATATCTACCGTTTAAATACTAAAATACGTTTAATAATGCTATGTTTAGTGGTTTTGAACTATATTCTCGTTGGGTGCCCCTGAGCTTTTCTAAGCCGTCCTAAAAGGTGTGTTACGGTTAGTTATTGCTAATTAAATATTTCAAGATTGGGAAGGAAACAGATTTCAACATTTGTGTTTCAATTGCTTTCTTTCCTGTGAGGGGAAATGAATATCCGTAAGTTTCAATGTACATACGTTGAAGTTTTTCCACAACTTTATCTAGGGATGTGTTCTGTTCAGAGAATTCGTAAAAATAAAACCAGAAAATGATAAATCATTTAGCGACAGTGTATGCGAAAAGGGAATTTAGCCACAGATGACTGGTATGTAGTCGCTTAAATAATATCTTACGAAGCATTGACAGCAATTTGTTGTCAAAATACACATCTTGTTTAATATCTTTATATGTTTTTGAAAAAAGAGTTCTGAGGAATAATTTTGCACTAGCAAATGCAAAATATTCGCCAATGAATACAATTCAATCCTGAGCTGTCACTGATTTGCTTTTGTTTCGCTAAAGAACTTCCTGCCTCACCTGGTCTTTGTATTGTCAACAAAACTTTAAACAGCGAGCGTGTTTTCACAGAAACAGGCATACTGGTCAACATGTTAGCCGTTGAGCAGTAGAATTCTTATATTAAACCCATGCTTTCTAAAAATACGGGTAATTTCTTAATTACATAGATGTTTCTCTTTCCCCGGAGACTGAACATCATCACAAGCTTACAGTTTGTAAGATTCAGTTTATAACCTACAAAAGCCTCTGGTTGCGATGAATTATGCATAAAGACAGCCACACCCAAAAGTAAAGGTAATTACGGAATGTCGATTGTGAAACGCTTATTATTAACAAAAAACAAACCAAAACGGTAAAATTTTGAGGGAAACATGGTGTGTTCATCATCCTTCGTATTGCAGACAAACGTATAACTTACCCTGGTCTTGATTCTCCTTGTATTCGTCCTTGGTATGCCTGTGCATTTCCTTGCACATATTTGCGTCAAACACGGTATGCACAGGACAACGTGTGATATCAGGTTGAGAGGCACAGGGATTGGATGATAAGAACTGTATGTCTGGATTGTGATGGCTTTTTTGAAAGACCATTCTTTCAAGGCATTATCCTTAAAGAAAATCAACGAATGTTAAGTCCGCTGTAAACTAACTAGTGTTCCTATTAACTTGGAATTAATTAGTGTCATTAATAATAATGATGATGATGATAATAACATATCAATACTTTAACACGAATTGTAGTATATCAAAGTTTTATAAAAGGAAATTTTTACTAGCTACGAACTCGGTGAGTGAATACACAAAAACAAATTAGTGAATGTTTATCCATTTTGTCCAATTTTATTTGAATCTGTTGTTGTTAGCGTCATTTCCAAATAGGTGGTTTGGCAAATTATTCCAATCTTTATAAGACCAAATTGGTTGTAGTTTTATCAGTCTATTCCCCAAAGAAGTAAAGAATTTTAATGTTAGTATTTTTTATGTAAAGCGCAGCTAAATAATAATTATTTACTACATCACATTTTATTGTGTTACTGAATAACTATATTA
>OX419338.1:3703943-3733943 GCA_948470475.1 Galaxea fascicularis | reverse complement strand
CTTCTAGTTTGTGTATCTCTTTCGCGATTATTGAAATTTGTTTAACTTGGAAAATGCTGACGAACTGTCCAGGAACTAAATTACTATGAACGGCGTTAATGCAACAAAACGCAACGAGAAATCCTAAACCTTGGTCATTTGACGTTGTTGTTTTGCAGAGGACGGCAAAGAAGTATGCAACGCTGTAAAACGCACGTGCAGAGCGATTGTTTTTGCTCATTAAGCCCATTCTTTTGTGGCGTTCTCGTTGCCGTTGCCGTCCTAATTGCTAAAACTCCCTAATATCAAATATGAAAGGGAAATCTTCGCTCGGTGAAAACAGCAAAATGAACTTGCACAAATTCAGCCAAAACAAGCAAACAAATCAGAACACTGAGAAATAAATGCATAAAGCGAGCACGCTACCTCAGGTATTTGCGAAACCGTTTTAAAAAGACGCCGTCTGCTTTGGACTGGTTATTAGTTTTGCTTCTTTCATTTTCTTTGCAGATCTGGTACTTTGATCCCTTCACGGACTTAGTTGTCATTCTACTTTCCGGCTGCAATTTCAGACTCAGAAACTGTCGACATTCCATTAAAATTCGCCCCAAAAAGAAGACCAAAATAGCCCACTCAAGACCACTGAACTGGATGCTTGATTTCTCAAGACAAGAGCTAAGTAGCTGAGCGTGTCTCTGATGAACACGAAGTATGGAGTCGTGAAGTACTCCTGGTAGCTTTCTAGGGAAGAAAAAGAAGTCAAATTGCTGGGGGTTTTAAATTATACCCATATCACAACTCAAGTTTCTAACGGAATGTATGGCGGTTTTATAAGTGACGGTTTTATAAGAAAGTATTTAAAGTAGGACTAGTAGTAAGCAAGCAAGAAGACTCACATTAAAACCACTTACCTAACAAATCTTTTCCGTGTAGTTCTGTAAGGAAAAAATATTACTTAACGAATATGTTGAGAGAATACCATGAAGAATTCATAAAGAACTTACAGACTGATTTCCCGGGTTGTTTTCGGGTTTGATAACGAAAATGACAATGAAATTAAAGGAATTTATGAATACTGAACAACGTTGAGAAGGATCGGGCCAACCTTGTCTGCAGTTGTAGCTAATTATTGTGGATTACTCCGAGCTATATCTTACGATTACCTTGATTTCACCTGAGCTACTACACTAAGAATTCTTATTTGAGTTACAATTATCGTCATATGTCTTTCAATCCTCGTGGCTGTTGGCCTCTCCAATACTTATTACACATTACGCAGTCCCTTGTGAGCGTGAGGTAAAATGGGATCCCCCATTGGAGAACCGTCACGGAGGAGAAACGAAACTCCAGGCCTTTCGTGTGTAAAGTTACCTACATAACAGTCATTTGACAACGACTGTAAACAAATTTAAGGTATGGCTTATGGCCACGTCTCTTATAAGTGCGTTGCAAGCCTTTTTCATAGAGTTTAGTTTCATTTATGAAACAGAAGCAGGAAAAACCTATGTATAAGAACCCAGGTCTTAAGAGCCTATTGGGCTAAACGGGTTTAGACCCCCTTTAGATAAGAACCTGTTTTAGCCTAAAAGTTTGATGAGGTTCTCAAATTCAGTTTAAATTATGGAATTCTTTCATGAGATAAAATATTGGGGACTTAATTTGGAACCTCGATTTCATTTCATTTAGATAAGTAGATCCTGCACATGAAGATCATTTAGACTACTATACAGTATAAAAATATCTGGCCACGCCAACCCATAACAAGCACCTTTTAAATAAGAACCTGTTTGAGAACCTAAATAGCCTAATTTCCCAGTAAACACCAATTTATAAGAACCTAATTACGCTAAAATGAAAAAAAACTTCATATACGCGGGATTTTACTACAGTATAGTGACTGAAAGTATCGTACCCTGCCAAATTTTCGTCCCTACGTCCACCCCGTTTGCATTTTGTCCAAATAGCAGAACTTTGCACCCATTGTTGATTCTCTTGAGCTCCTTACTGTCGACATTGGGGCCAATGCCCACTGGTACAAGTTTTATTCCCATTTCCGTGATGGTCTTAACTTGTTTTTCGACCTCATCTTTCTCGGTTCTTAAACATGTTTTATGGTCTGTAAAAAGCACCAACACCTGGAACCAAGACAAAATTTAAATCGGGCTTCTATAGGTTTATTGTATGAGTGTTCACGTTTATTCCTAAGATATAACTTTTTGTAGCTTTTGGTAACATATCGCGTAGAAGCCAGCATTTTTGTGGTCAAGATATTAGTGATGATAAAAAAAAAATTAAAACCACTTTATACAGTTTATATTCCAATTTTAAAAAAATGTTGAAATTCATCAGTCAGAGACAAGGAAAATAGGTGAAAGTATGGCCGACAAAAAACAAAGAAAGAAATCGACCAACTTAAATATAACTCCCTCAATATTGTGCCGTTTTTGCTAACGCTGCAGAGTAAGAAGCACGCAGGTCAATTTACTGCAACTATTTCAATAAAGTTCCACTCTTCAATGCAGGTCATGAGACATTTGTCAAACTCGGACGAAAACTAGAAAAGTTATTACGCAACCTTCTATCCAAAGCTTGTTCTTCTTTCACTGCTTTTTCAACCTCCCCACCTCCCACCCCCTCTCCTTCCCCTCAGACAGTGTTGAAATGTGAGTGAGCCGGCATTAAACTAATATTCCGTTAAAAATCAAAATTGTAATGGGGGAGGTGAGGGGGGTGGGGGTATGGGGGACGAAAATAGCCCATTTTACAGTTGTGTGTTGAGTGACCTGGCCTTTTAGTAGAAGCGAGGCTGGAGGTGACCTTGTTTTGTTACAAACCTCTCTGTCTTCCTCGTGCAAATGTGATGATTTACATGAGAAAATCAGTAAGGTCTGTATCAAAACAAAGTCACCCCAGCCTCTCTTCTACTCAAAGGCCAGGTCATTCAACACACAACTGTAAAATAGGCTATTGTCCCAAGACTTGATTTTGTATGGTATATGCTGCAGTTATATTAATTGATTAAGAAAACACATGTTGTCTTTGTTTACTAACCTTTTGTGAATTCGGTCGGTTTTCTACCTGTTCGAAAGCCCCGGCTACTTTTTGAAGGTCCTCGTGAAGGGTAGGGATATCGACATCGGGGTTCCTGGTCAGTTGATCTAAGCTGTCCAAGAGATCTTTCATGCTGTGGAAATCGCTGGAAAAACTAATCTCCGTTGAACATGATTCTTCTCCATGAATTAAGATCTGGTACTTTACTCTTCGGTAGTTGTGTTCACCCATGAGGTACTTTATGGATTCCTTCATCAGTGCGAACGCATCATTCGCGGAATTGGAGGTCGCATTAAGAACAAAGGCCAAGTCCATCTCTTAAGTAAATAAACAAAAAAGACGAAGACCTTGTGAAAGTTTCTGACGGTTCTTTCAAAGGTGCCCAAAACATGATGATTAGTGTGGGAGTGCGTCAAAGGAAAAAAAAAACAGCGACACAAGCAAACAGACACAACAACAAGCAAACAATCTTGATATTGCATTAAGTACTCTGTGTAAATTCCTTTTCAAGTGGTTTTGTTTCCCCGTTTCCTTTTCTTCAACATAACAAGTTAAAGGGGCACTGTCACGGCTTGACATGCGCAGTCTTTCTCATACGACGAGACTTTCCTGGGAGCGTTTGAAATGTTGTTTTTCGTTAGAAGTTTACATTAAATAGGCCTTTTTGAGACTAATAGAATGTATAGTTATCTATGAACGAATATTTTGGAGCCAAAACATATGCCATTTATATTAATGATATATGTATCGTATCAAAGGTTTTAGACTTCATTCTTTTTGCTGACGACACCAACATATTTTTTTGTCACAAGGATGAGCTTTTTCTTTCACAAGCGCTAAATTCTGAGTTACTATCTTTATCCGAATGGTGCAAAGTCAACAAGCTTTCCATCAATCTAAAAAAACGATGTAATTTTATGATCATCAAAACTTAGGCAGAAAAGGCGAACACTTGATATATCTGCTGTTTTAAACAATCATGATATCGTACAGGCTAAAGAGGTATTGTTTTTGGGTGTGATTCTCGATGAGAATCTTTCTTGGAAACCGCATATTTTAAATGTTTCGAGAAAAATTTCGAAGTCTATCGGTATCGTATATAAATCAAGCTTTTGCCTTTCTGCTGTGAGCCTACGTACTCTGTACTTTAGTTTAGTTTACCCTTACCTAGTTTACTGTATTACAATGTGGGGATCGACTTATCAAACCAATCTTAAGTGCATAATTACGCTTCAGAAAAAAGTTATAAAAATTATTTCAACTGTTCCTTTCGATGCCCACACTGACAATCTTTTCAGAGATCATCAAATTTTGAAATTTAATGATATTTATTTATTTCAAACTGCTAAGTTTATGTTTCTGTATAGCAAAGGCTTGCTTCCCAATACCTTTAATAATATGTTTACTCTTACAAACCAAATACTCTCTTATAACACTACAACGAGAAATTGTAATTGCTTTTATATTTTCCCATGTCGAACAAACATTCGTAGATTTTCTATTCGTTTTCGAGGACCTCAGTTTTACAATTCACTTAATCAAGAAATTCAGGTGTGATAGTGTTGGTTTGTTTAGTAAACTGCTTAAAGAATTTTTTCTTGCAAAATTAGGTTAACGTTGAGCTGCTACTTGTTTCGCTTTACGATGTGTCCCCTGTCTTTTGTTTGTCGCTGCTTTTTATATATAATTATGCTTCAAATATGATTTCCAGTGTTTTTGTGTAGGCAATACTCAAGGTGATTCTAACTGTTGTAATCTGTATAATTTCATAACTTTTTTTTTTCTGCATTCGACATTGCCTATCCGTATTCTGTTTCATTTTGAGGGAGCTCATAGCTCATAAGCCCTGTGGTTTCTTTATGAGCTTCCTCGCCATTTTATTTCAAACTTCATAATTTGTATATTTATCTCTTATGAAATGGCAAATAAACTGAACTGACATGGTGTTTGTTTATTGGGAGTTAAGTTTGCTTTAAAATCTGTGGAACGAACGCGATTTACGACCGGGAATCCGCGAGCCGGTAGTTTCGTGGGCGCCTGTTACGAGTGAAAAGATGGACTGCACAGTTTCATACAGCATTTCTGAATCCCGGCACTCTGGTGACCGAGTGTTTTGATTGGTCGGTCTATGAAACGATGACACGTAACTGTCACCAACATTCATCAACGCCGCTAATCATCAACAACACTTCGCGGGCTTACTCCGTAACCATCGGCTGCCGTCTTACACTGTACAATGCAAGGACAATAATTTATGATTGAAGTTAAAAATGGAACAGGAACAAGCCGTACTCGCTCTTCTTGAAAAGGAAAGATATTTTCGCCGTTTTGCCAACAAGTTTCGGTAAAAGCCGTATTTACCAAAGCTATTCTGTTGCAAAAAGTGTAATCGATGCTGTTGCGCTGTAATACGCCAGCCGTGATTGTTTTCGTCCCGTTTGGAACACAGGCAGCCCAAGCTCAAAATGACTACGCGAGAACGTGACTCCCGCCTTGTAGCATATGGAGGTGTTGTATTACAACGGTTTGAATTTATAAAGGTTTTTATGGGATCGCAACGGCTTTCCTAAAAAAGTCCGCACTTATTCTCATGTTTTGTTAATAAAGTTTACTTACCCTGTTGCAGTGTGATATTCTTTGTTGTTTGTCAGCTCCTCAGGCCGATCTGACGCGATTTCGGTGAGTTATCGTTCTGTGGGTTTCCACTACTAAAAGAAAGACAAGGCTGCACACTGATTTCCGGAGTGTCCGCCGTTCGAAGCCAATAAATCCACCCAAAATAACCCTGCCGACTCAATTCCTCCGTAGAATCGAAGAAGAGATGTTGATGCTCCATTTCAGTTCACTCGCTACGCGATTCCGTCCACAACGACTTCGCTACGATACATTTATTTCGAGATTTCTTCGCTCGCAACTGCAGAAACAGGCTTGTACATTTTACTTGGACACAATCGCGGTTGGCAAAGTACTCTGGGTGACGATAGTTAGCCCAATCAGGGGTAGTCAGCGACGATTTGTCAACACGCAAACAAAAATGCTCCCCGGGTACCCTCGTGCTTTATTTGTCAAACCAACAAAGGGGCGCATTGTTTCCATTGTTCCACAATGCACTTTGGGTTTGTGTTTATGCCATCTGCCATGTACTAAACACTATCAGTAATTTTATGAAATGTCCAAGCAGAAAAAGCAGGATTGGGATGCGTTTAGAGCGAAAGTAGGAAAGAAATGAACAGGGAACTAATGTTAAAGCTTGGCAAGCTAATTACTCCTAAAACTGCATGATGTTGTTACTTTGACACTTGAGGAGTTTTACCGAGATGAGATGGCTCGAACCGTTTCAAGTAAGGCTTTCGTTACAAAAATAAAATTTTGGAAGCGGGACCTTTCGCAATGTTTACGAGGCAAATGCACTGAGTGGAATTCGGAATGGATGAAGAAAAATCAAATGCATGACATTGAAGAGTTGTTTAATAGCGTAGAAGATCATACACGTAAAGCTGTTCAAATGAATTCTTTCCGAGTCCTTGTGGGTTCACCTCGGTCATCATAGCATATACTAGATTTCTGGGCACGCTCAAACCATGAACTTCCCGGATTTTCTGATGCAAAGCTCTGTAGCCGAGTAGACTGCCGGGACTGTTCATCTCTTTCTCAACAGCTTCGCGTACATCGTCAATATCCACGCTATAATCCGTATATCGGAAATGAGACCAACGAGTCCGCTAGGTTCCGACACTTCACGGTTTATTACTTTCCAAATTAGGTTTTCTTCGTTACAATTGTACTCTCGCTCAAATCACACTGCTCACAGATCTCTCGCTTCTCTCACTCGAATACCCGATTTTCCACACCGTAAGAAAGATGTCATACGATAGTTGTGTTTGCCATTGCGCAACGACTAATTCATCTGTCAACACGGCGATCACTAGTCACGAATCAGTTAAACTCAATTATCGCAGAACAATTTCTCACACGTAAACTGGAAGTCGAAATATTGGAGTCGGCGAGTGAGGGTATGAGGGCTCCATGCATACACAGCACAGGATACTTGATTTGAACTAAGCCTCAAATATTTGACCAAATCATCCCTCAATTCTCATCGTCTTGCCAATCGCTATTTATGACTCCCGCGGCCATTTTGTCTTTCACGCGAAATTTACTGTCTGTGCATTGTGGGATATTTAAAGTCGAAATGCCTAATGGTCTATGGCCTCTGTGGGCCTATGGCCCTCATGGGCCAAGTGCAATTTTTTTTTTTACTTTGTTTTTAATTTTAATATGGCCCTCATGGGCCACGTGCAATTATTTTTTTTTGGAAAAAAATTTTAAAAACTAAATAGATAAAAAAAAAAAAAAGAAGAGGACGAAACGGAAAATAAAAGGAAAAAAACCAGGAAAGATATAAAAACTCTATGGCCCTAATGGGCCACCATAGAAGTGCTCATTGCCGAGAAGCTGGTCAGAAATTAGATATTTGCTTCTCGCGACAGCTAACCGAGCCGCTCAGAAATAGAGTCCGGAGAATGCGTTTCTTCTACCCCTTCGAGAGGAGACAAAAATATTTTCCGTGCTGATGTAAATGACTGAAGATAAAACCCGCCGAAAAGGTGGTGTTCTCATTTACGTTTCCTCGAACCTCGATTACAAAGTTCTTCAACAGTTTGAAAATGATCAACCGGATCTTCAATGTCTTTGGATGGAAATAACACCTCCAAAATCTAAAGGATTTATTTTCTGATAAGTGAAAATTTTGCATTAAACTTTCTCTACAAACATTAGAAATTTTTAGCGATAAACTCATTCAGTATTAATTAAAATTCATTACTGTTAAGTAAAACTTTTTTACAAACCAAAAATTTAGCCATAAATTAACGGCTAAATTATTTGTCTGAAATATATGTGAACCTAAATTTAGCCGTAAATTAACGGCTAAATTATTTGTCTGTTATCTATTTGAACGTAGATTTCGCCGTTAATCGTATCTATAACAAAATTCTCGATTCTGATTGGTTCTGCGCGCGCCTATTTGTCGCGTAATTAGCGCGCGATCACGTGGGTGTCCAATTACAGGTATCCAATTTCAACTTTTTGTAATTGGATACCTGTAATTGGACACCTACGCCATTCACGCGTCAATTACGTGCACTTTAATGGCTTCCTTCATAATGTTTTCCCACTGTTTGTAAGACTGCTGGAACATACCCCTGACTTTTTCACCCAAAGGAGGTTTTCAAAATCTTCTTAATCTCGAAATTTGTTATAGATACGATTAATTAGTAATTGGACCTCGTGTCGTACAATTCAGGGAGTAATCGTGCTCGTAATTTCAAATCGGACTCGCGCTGCGCGCTCGTCCGATTTTGAAATTACTCGCCCGATTACTCCCTGAATTGTACTCCACTCGGTCCAATTACTATTACAAATTAACGGCTAAATTATTTGTCTGTTACATATTTGAACGTAGATTTCGCTGTAAATTAACGGCTAAATTATTTGTCTGTAATATATGTGATCACGTTCAAGTTATTCTTCTGTAATTAATAAAGGGGGTAGCTTTTAAAGAAACTGTGGTGCTGCGTCGGTGGGGAAGTAGTACACAAAGATTTTGGTATTACCAACAGAGTTGATAAATGTAAATTGACCACCGTACAGGGATTCTAAAAGCTGACGTTTCGAGCGTTAGCCCTTCGTCAGAGCGAATCCGCTCTGACGATAACTAACGCTCGAAAATTCTTCTGTAATTAAACCCACCATCGCTTTTCTTTTGTTACCTACTCCCGTGGGACCATTAAGGTTACTGGTCTTTCATACATGCGAAGGTGTCAGTTTTTGGTACTGAGGACACACGTTATTAGGATCTGCAGACGCTATAGGGAGCTTCAAACACAAGGTAAATTGTAATCATTTTTGTTGACAACAAATTTTGTGTGAAAATTGTTCGAAATTATAACGAGCAGAACCAAAGTCGCCTAGTTTTACTACCCATTTTCCCTCTCCGTTTCCACCAATGAATATATTTCCTGCTTTAAGGTCACAGTGGACAACATCATTTTCGTGGAGAAATGAAATTCCAGAGGTTACTCCAAGCATGATTTTTAAGCGTACATCCCAAGGCACAGGCTGAAATTCGTGGAGGTTTAGCAGTTCTCTTGCATTGCGTATCTTTGTCACTTCATCGTCTATGCTGAAGAATGTTCGGATGGCGCAGCTTTTTTAAGCATTCAATTTCTTTAAACAACTTGATGCGGTGTTTGGATGTAAAGGAAACCATATACTCTTTGCAAGCAACCTCCGTGTAAATACCTGGAGACTGACGGAATTTCCCCTTAAAGACAGATGACGTGGCGCCACTACCATTTAATTCGTTACTTAGTTCTACGATTCCTGGGTCTAAGTTTAAGTCCTCGCCACCTCCGGTGAGTTTCACGTTAGACTCTTTCATTTGTGAAGTGGAGTGGCTATGACTTGAACCTCCTAAAAATATGGAAGAATCTCTTAAGTTGATTTTTGGTTATTCCTATATATTGATTCTGTATTTCTCAAAGCCTAAAAACTAGCTGTCGCTTAGCGGTTTCTGACATTAGTGAAAGTGTGCTTTTGCATTGCATTGGATATTTGTAAGAACAGGAATGATGAAACGACTTAAACATAACATATATAACATAACATTTATTCAGGAGGTTACAAAACAAATACAAAAACATCCTGAATAGGGAAATCGTGAGGTTAACCCTGTATAAAAACAATTTTCCTAACTAAGCTACAAAAGTTTAAAAAGTTTCTAAAACTAGATAAAATTTAATAGCTATGATTCAATAAACATTCTTTAAATATTCAAATAAATTTTAAGTCTACTCTTAAAAACAGACAATGATTCGGCATGTACAATGTATCCTGGCAAGTCATTCCATTTCCTTACTCTGAATGCGAATGAAGAAAGAATATTTGTAACAATTACAAACCGCTCTTCTCAAGTAAAGTTTATAGTCGTGGTTAGCTATTGTACGCGTACTGGCAAACTCAAAGAAATCTGAGAAAGAGAGATGATCAATACCAAAAACTATCTTATAACAGTGAACCAGAAATAGGAATTCTCTTCGCTTCTCTAGTGTTTGCCATTTCAATAAGCTACAACGGTGTTCATAACTCATTTCGCCACGTTTCTGCCTTAAAGGGAGTCGTGAAGCTCTTCCTTGAACCTTTTCTAGAGCCACAATATCCTTAATCAAGTACGGGCTCCAAACAGGAGCCGCATACTCAAGTATCGGATCGGAAAAAGGTTGACCAACGGTTAGGTCGTGTACTAAGTCAGGCGAAGAAACGATAGCCAGGTCTAAAATGTTCTCTTCTCGAGTCGGGTCCTTGACTAGTTGGGTAAGGAAATGGTCGTGAATAATTTCGCATAGCAGCATGATGTAGCCTGAGCTCCTCGAGGCGCAGTTAGTTTCCCAGTTTATTTCAGGCATGTTGAAGTCTCTCAAGAGTAACAGGTCGGAGTTAGGTGTCGAAAGAACGCTATCAAGAGCTGTTTGCAGATCCAATAAAGGATTAATGTCGCTTTTGGGTGGCCTATAAAAGACTCCCAATTTAACTTTCCTGTTTCCTGAAACATGAATGTCTACAAAGAGTAATTCAGAATTACATTGAAGATCTTCTCTTTGGAATACTTTCACTGTGTCCCGCGTAGCTATTAACACACCGCCACCTTTACGGCCGTTGTAAGAACGGTCTCTTCTGAACACCGTATAATTTGAAGGAAACAATTCGCTGTCTGTAATTGTACTGTCTAAATGGGTTTCCGTGAAAATCATAATATCATATCGATAAGTAGCAATCTCCAATTCCAACAGGGCCGTCTTGTTAACTAAGCTTCTTGAATTAGCATAGAAGATGGCTATATCAGATTTGCAATGTCGATTTCCATAAGCCACGTTGCCATCATGGTTCCGATAACTTACGCGGCTCGGACCTGGGTGAGGATGAATATCTCCATGGGAGGAAATAAGTTCAATATTGAACACTGCGGAGTGATTGCTGTAATAGGGTATCCTACTTCGGGCGAATACCCTCTTCTTTATTCTTCCTGTCACACACTTTTCAAGGTTCCGAAGATGGCGGACACAACTGCATGACGGACTGAAGAACACGTGGCCATTTCTTTGCGGATTTTCTCCTACAGAGCCAAGAGAAACAGTAAATTCTATGTAGTCGCGTGGTTTCGCCGTACAAATATACTGGTTTCGGAGCAATAGGAATAAGAAACACAGGCAAGTTAAAAGGAAACTCGCCGGAGCAGCTCTTACACGTCCGACCGCCATCAAAACGAATCAATTATTCCATCACAATTTCTAAGGTTCTCGTTTTTTATCTTTAATTCAGAAAGGGGTGTACATGTATGCCAATCACAAAGACCGCAAAGGATTTATTCATCTGTGCGCCATCTTCTCCTCTTTGCTTATGGAGATTTGTTGTTCGTTTTATTAACTCGTAACGTCAGTTGTACTGTCAGTAACTTTTGCTCTTTGCCTCGTATCTGGAAAGTGCTATTCTGTCTCACTCATCTCCTCTTTTCCACTGGCTTATTCCAGCAGGAGAGTGATTCACTCTTTCCTCTCCTCTGTTCGAGTTACTCCTCACAGTCATTTTGAGAGCCAAGTGGTTACGTTTTTTATTTTTAATTTGAAGACTGTGACTGAATGTTGCACTGTCAAGTCAGTTCGTTTTTCGTTTTGGAATCGTGACGAGATATTAAACTTCTTAAGAGCGCCTGTCTGTAAAAATCAGACAAATTCCAAATTTCGCGGCAAGGGCGGAAAATTCGATTTCTTCCATATTTCAATGTTCGATAGGCTAGGGTATAACTAACATCACTGTATAGTTTTTTCGGTGAAATATCTTTTCATTTCGAAGAAATATGTAAATAACGAAATTCCTTTAAAATCGTCATTTGAGGCGCTTAATTATTACTCAGGTTTGAGAGCCTCGCGCGCAAAAACAAATCATTCTACCGTCATTAAAACGCTTAAATCTTTTTTTGCAATCTCTTAATATCTGTTGGAATGATTTTAAGAAATATTGCGTTGATCGCATACGAAATAATTTAATTTCGAAGGCATAAAATTCAATGCAGTAAAAGTATTTCATGAATAAAATTAATTTTCACCATGTGCGAAACCTTCAGATCGATTAAGCTTCTGGTTGTAGAATGTTAGAAGGATTGTCTATATATTCCGGTGAAAATTTCTTTGGGCAAATGATTAAGAGCGACGCGAGAGCGTTTCAAAGTACGTAAAAAATGCAAATATTTGACCTTCGGCGGTAAACTTTGAAGTTGTCCGACTTTAATTTTAGTCCGTGCCCATGTCTTAACGGATATAAGGTCAAAAAATAAACTCATACAGAAACATTTCTAAGTGTTCTAACCTCATAACATGTTGTAAAAGACAGGTCCAAAGGTCATTTAATCGACATTTAAGCACGATTCTCTGGTTGTTCGTCGCATAAGCCAGTATCAGAGCTCGGTTTGTAACGTCCGATGTACACCGCGCAAAGACCGTTAACTGCCAAAGTTATTCCATGGTCGAAAACCAATCTTTGATCAACATCACGACTGCACCTTCTTCAACAGCTTAGTCATTTGCTAAGTATTGCTTGGTTTGTAGGGCACGAAAATAGTACGTAAGCCGTTTGTTTGTCACGCAATGCAATGTCATGGACATTTTAGCGGGGTTGAGGAGGGTGGAAATGCGAAAATGCTTGATTGAACAAGTACATACTCAAGGCAACACCAACAACAGCAGCAGGAATTAAGACAGTGACCGTTTAGGTGCGTTCTTTTTCCATTGCTAATATCCAAATAATAATTTATTTATTCGCGAATTCGATTGTGCGCTTGGGGTGGGTTGTTAGGAGCGTTGGCAGTAGTGGTGGTGTTGGTGGGCGGGGGGGGGGGGGGTAGGGGTTGGGGAGTGCTACATTTTACAAAACTTATTGATGAAGATCACCTCATCTTTTACCTAGTGTTATCCTTTTTTAAGCAAAATAATTCCTAGTTTGAAACTACAAACGAGGAGAAATGACATACCTAGTTTTATTTTATTTCATTTATTCATTTATTTATTCGTTTGAACGCAGATGACCCGCATTTCCGATTTAAATGGTTTATAGATAGCAAGAAAACAACGTACCCCTACAAAAAAAAATTGCCTTTCTTTTGCTTCCTGAGGGAGTGTAATCCTAAAAGAACAATGAATCACCCAGGAGCCTACCCTCAGTCTGGGTGACCTGTGGCTTCGGGTGGTTATCAGTCATCTGCGTGTTACAAAGTACTTTTTGGGGTGCAGTTTTTTTTTTTTTTAGATACCATCACATTTATGATTACTAAATTAAACAATAACTAATTTAAAGTTCTTACTTTAAGCCATTACGTGTCTGGATGCTACCGGAAGGAAATGATGTTGTTACGTGCCGCGCGTGGGTCACAACATCATCCTTCTCGAGAGCACCCCTCCTGTCAGAGGCCTCATCAGGGAAATAATTTTTTTTAACAGAAACACCGGTTATTGTTTATCAACTGAAAGAGATTATGGGGGAAGGGGGGCTACCGGGGGAGGCGAGGAGGAGATAGGGTGCTTATTTGTTTTCAAAATAAGATAAATGGACAGGAGTGCGTAAAAAAAATTGATGCTGAAACCAATTGTTTCCAGTATGTGGCATGATGATTGGTTTATGAGTTAGGCAAGAAAAGAAAGGTACGGGATGGTTTTACACCAATCTCCTCCCAGGCGCGTCCCCACTCCACTCATTCCCCGGTCCATAAATAGTAACATTTTACGAGTGCCTAAAGTGTCACCGGTCATGTTGGAAACAGAGTACTCTTTCACATTTCAGACTGCATTCATTAGTTAACAGGAGCTGATTCTGCTCCTCCTTTTAGTTACGTCTGTATGAACAGAGCACCATATCCTGTTATAAGTCCCATCCATCCGTCAAGAACAGCACTCTTACTTGCAGCGATAGGTTATGACCAGTCGATTAACCTATCACTGACGTGCTGTTATAACCAAGTATAACTTTTTTCGAGTTTTTGTAGACAGGTTCGCATAGATAACAATTAATTAAGAAAAATAAAGGCTCAAAAAGTGTTGAACTAAGGGAGCGTTTAATTGACCCTATTCTTTTCGGAAAAAGAATATACATGCAGGGAAGACAAGAAATCCCTCCTGAGAGCTCGAGGCTTTAGGAGTTATTAGAGTAAAAAAAAGGCTTTTAAATTATTATGTCAGGGAAAATTTGTAGAAATGTCTTCCCAAATTTAATTAAAAAGAAGACTGTTCCGCTTATTCTCAGATTCCGGAGTACGGTCAGTCGAACGCAACCTAAGAATAATACAAGCCTTCAACCAATGGTAAATGCATATTATAGCGTTTAGCAAAGATGAAGCAGCCAAGTAGAGACGAAATTCCTCAAATAAACCGTTTTTCTGTTCTTTTTTTTTTGTGTTTATTTTAGGCCCTCCCCCCCCCCCCCTCCCCTTTTTTTTCTTTGTTTATTTTCGAATGCGTTTTCTGATTTTGTTTGGGTCGGTCGGTCTGAAAAGGAAAAAAATAAAATAAAATTGGAAAAGGAGTCTGGAGCTAGGAGGCCCGGTACCTCAGCATAATATCCGTGGAGCCTGGAAACAACAAGGTGTGGTTACAAAGTCAACATGGTGGCAATTGAGGAAGGAAAAATCGATGTCGTTCTTAAAATCAAACGTGAACAGGGAAAAAAGGATGAACCACCAAAACTGTAGTTGAAATATGAAGTAAAAACTAAAAATCTGTAAGGCAAATAACTGCTTATGTTTCAGATTAAAGTGACAATTGTTTGAAATTGCCTTCATTACCTTTTGCGTAACATTTTTTTTTTTGAAAACGCGAAAATCTGGGTCGGTCGACGACGCTAAACGGAGAAAAAACGGGGATGGCCTTAGTATGTACTCTTTCAAGCATCTTAGCCCTAGCCCTCCCCTCTAAAATGCCCTTGACAGTATTGCGTGACGAACAAACGGCTGCCTGTAATGCAGTATAGACTGTAAACGCCTACATTTTTGCCATTCTAGCAGCGATCAGACGTATTATTTTCGTGTACTATAAACCAAGCAATACTGAACAAATGACTAAGCCGTCAAGGAAAATGCAGTTGTGATGAAATGCGCCTAAAATTGATCAAAGGTTGGTATTCCACCATTGAATACGTTGACATGTTGCGCGGTGAACATTGGCTGTTACCAACAGCGGGCAGCAGGGATCAAAAAAAGAGCGACGAACGACCAAAGAATCATGCTTCAATGGCCCTTGGACCAGTCTTTTAGGAATATTGTAAGGTTAGAACATTTCAAAATGTTTTTCTCAGTGCCTATTTTAACCTGATATGGACACGGACCAAAATTTATGTTTGACCAGCAACGTCAAAGTTTACCGCCGAAGGTCAAATATTTTCATTTTTTTACGAACGTTGAAACGCTCTCGCGTCGCTCTTAATCATTTGCCCATACAAATGTTTACCAGAATCTATAGATCATCCTTCTACAATTCAACCACCAGAAGCTTAGTCGATTTGAAGGTTTCGCACATGCTGAAAATTAATTTTATCCACGAAGTACTTTTACTGTAGTGAATTGTATGCCTTTGAAATTAAATTATTTCGTATGCAAAGAACAACGCCACATTCCCTAAAATCATTCCAACAGATATTTAGAGATTGTAAAAAAAGAATTGAGTGTTTTAAAGGCGGTAGAATGATTTGTTTTCGCACGCTAGGCTCTCAAACCCGTGCAATAATTTTGAGCTTCAAACATCGATTTTAACGAATTTTCGTTATTTGCACTTTTCTTTTAAACTAAAGGATATTTCACCGAAAAAACTATACAGTGATTTTAGTTGTATCCTAGCCTATCAAACATTAAAATATGAAAGAAATCGAATTTTCCACCCTTGCCGCGATATGTTTGATTTTTACGGACAGGCGCTCTTAAGCGGACATACAATCGACAGTATTTAGCTGTGATGAAAGATCTTTTTCGCCCCCCTATGCGTCTTATTATTATTCAAAGATAAATAAATTCAAATCACCTTTCTTACGTTATAAGCGGTTAGTAAAATTATGTTGAATAAAAAGGCGTTTGATCTGATAACCTCACGTTAGGAGGTTTTCGTTCCTGATCCCGTCTGGTTGATCTATTTGTAGTTACGACCGAACTTGACAGCAGTAGCTACCGAAATGAAAGGTATTTTTTTAAATTTCACTGTTTTTTATTCTGTTGTCGGCACATATAGAGGTTCTTGTCGCCGTCCTTTAAATTTCGGCTTCAACTATTTCCATTAAATTTAATGGTTTTCGTTGATCAGCAGAGAATTGTTAATTGATTTCCATTCGCAACTAGTGTGTCATAACAAAAACAAACACAAATCTCAAACGGAGATTGTTGACCCAATATCGGTTTTCAGTATGTCATTGATCAAGTTAAACAGAAATGGTTTCAAAACGTCTTGAAACCAAATTGTTTCAAGAGCGTTCCTCCTAATCACACGGACAATGACCATGTCAAGTATTCGCTGAAATGAACTTTGATTTGGACTTTAGACTTTCGTCACCGAGTGCTCAGCGGTGGCCGGAACGCAACCTGTTTGCTAGCCGCCAGCCCACGCTGAGGAGCATGCGGCAATGTGCGGGGCACTGGAAATACCGCTGTGTTTAGGACGCTAGACCTACCGTGAAAACGCAAACTGCCCGTGATAATAGTAGGTGGTACTATTCAGTGATCTGAATCAAAATCTCCAGCTCCATGGGCCATCGAAGGTTGAAAGAGCTAAAAATCGATGTAGTAACGGACATTTATCAACAGTCGTCAACGGATTTCCCCAGGCCAGGATGCCTGCTCTGATAGTGTTTAAACTAATGTCGCGGCAAGGCAACCATCTTAAGCAAAATGTCATTTTACACTAACTGGACAAAACCGATGGAAAAAAAAAAGTTTTTTCGCAAAGATAATGTGAAAAAGCTGACTGTCAAGCTCCATCCCCTCTACATTAATGCAACAAAACTAGTGTTTTCGTCAGCCAAAGTATTGGTGTTGGTAGAACAACTTTTCTTTCTGCGTTAGTCATCCGTTATCCATCCTTGATCCTAGTGCCCTCTGTAGCTCGGTCAAGTGTAGGTGGAGGAGCTGAGGTTGTTGTTGGTTTTCAAAGTTTGTGTTTTTACTTGCAGTTGTTCAGTCTGAAATTCAGACTTTACTAGACAAGGGTGCTATTGAGCATGTCGAATACACCCAAGGGGAATTCATCTCTACTTTTTCCCTAGCTCCTAAGAAAAGTGATCATCTTAGGCTTGTAATCAATCTCAAGCAGCATACAACAAGGGTGTGCCCGGAGAGCATATCCTTAAGCTGGCCACTTGGACTAATGAGAGTACGTTTCGTAGATTATATTTGAGAGCTACTGAGTCAGGATTACCAGACTCAGCATTTAATGTTATTGATCTCGTTTAAGGTCCGGGCAATAAACATATGATTTGAATGTCACTTTGTTATGCCTCTTGGATTGACCGTGTTATCGTGTCCATTGGCTACGGTGCTCTTAAGTCGCAAAAATTAAGCCCATAATGTGGAGCATATCGGAAGAGAAATTAAACTCAGACGAGAGGTTACTTTCCTTGAAGTGTAAAGATATGCGGAGCATTATGGGACTAGTTTCCTTCCCAGCATCCTTTGCCCATCTCTCACTTATCTCATGCCTTCGCCACTGTCTCACATGCACTGAAAAGAACTGCTGCATAATAATCAGGAAGAACTGATTATTGTGCAGCACGCCTGGGTTATGTACCGTCCTCATTTACATTACAATTACTTTGGAAAGTGACCGCTGACTTGTTAGTACCAAAGAAAGTATGCAAATTAAGCCCATAATGCTTCGTGGCCACGCTGCAAGCAGCATTCCAAGGTAATTATTTTGCACTTCAATGATTTCCCCAGTTTGAATTCAAAAGCATTTAGCAGTATTGAATAGAATTATTCGGTGCAAAATTTGGTTTGTTAGACAAATCAGCAACAGGGTCGACAGACTTGAAACAACAGATCAGAATCTCAGGACAGAATCACACCTTAATAAAATGTTTGAAACATCAAATTTTCAACAGTCGGCGCAGTATTTATATTTAATACACATCGTCATAAACAAGTATTCAAAAGCGGGGCGAGCTCTAGTGAACACTATTTCTAGTAATAATAATGAAAAAAACCTCTATGAATTTATAACCTCAAACTTACGGGATAAAAACGCATCTAACCGTACATTTCCGCTGAGACACACCTGTTTGCAAAGGAGTCCGTGCATCTCTTTGTTCGGAATAATGGTTGGGCAAACCTCCTTTTCTCTTTATAAGTTGTATCCGACATTACAGCGTGTCGGTAGCAAATCATGTAATTTATTTAAGGGATCATTCACAACTGACTGGAACAGTTTTTTGGTGAGATGGTTGTGGTGGTCCCTAACAGACTCAATTTCAAGCTTAAGAACTTCACAGTAAGGAACTCGGGGGAAAATACGTGACAGGGCCCTGTTTTGCACTCTTTCGAGATCTAGTTGAAGGTATATGGGAAGCGCGTGGTGGAATAGGGGGAAGGCATAATCTAATGACGATCTAATTAATACACCCACAACAATATGCCACTAGATCTTTAAGTGGAAAGAATGGATTTTTGTCAGTCCTTATCACTCAGACATCAACACTACATTTTATAGCCCATTGTGAAAGTAATGCTGTACCCTTTGGGGAAGCAAGGGGTGTTAAAACCTTTATACAGGTATACATGGATGTGCTTCGTTGTTTGTGCTCGGTGAATTGCGCGGCTACAGCTGGGCAGTGCAGTGTGTCTCGCAGTCTTCGCAGTTTATGGAGGTGCAGTTTTGATTTCCTACAATTTGACATTTATCCCATTTGAATGTACAGCACCATAGCGGGGATTTCCGAAGGTTCTGCATGGGGTTTGTTCCTTTCTCCACCTCTCGCTGGTCATCTTTTGAAGTCATGCTGTCTACACACCACGTAGTAAGAATAACTTTAACTCGCATGGATTAACCTTAACAACGTTGTCAGTTGCTATTCTCGCCCCCTTTCAAAGGTGTCGAGTCACTTGTTTGTACATAATCTCTTCTACTATTACCTATGCATTCGTCAGTCGTTTTCTTCTTTTAAAAGAAAATTTAATAGCTCACTGATAGAATCATCAAGGGCCTACGTGGCAATACAGTGGTTCCTAGCCCAGTTTTCAAATATTCATCAATCATTTCATATCCCCTAATATCCTTTTATAGGCTGCATGTGGCAGTCATCACTTGCGTGGCTGTGTCTGCAGCCCTATATTTGTTGAAGTAAACTACTGAGGGCCTGACCCTGCCATAAAGTACCAAATGGCGACCAAGAGGCTCAGCAGCCTGTGGAACTGCCAAGCAGATGTAGTGGTTACTGAATCGTTTTTTTTTTTTTTATCACAACGATTGATAAAAAGTGACGACTGACGTACAACTGTAGTGTTTCGCGCGGTCTTAGACGTATGCTAATGTATACTATAGTGGATGCAACAAGTTCAAGTCATATAGTGTCTGTCCAAATTATTCGAATATGGCATCCGCGGTATCGCTTATGAATGGTTTAGGTCATACCGAGATAATCGCAATCAACAGTGTTTCGTAAATGGTACGCTCTCAAATAGTCAAATTCTCACTTGTGGAATTCCGCAAGGAACAATTCTAGGACCTTTGCTTTTTATTTTATACACATAAATGATCTTCCTAATTGCCTGTCTAATTCAGTTGCACGTATGTATGCCGACGATACTCACCTGACCTTTGCCAGTAACAACATAGAAACGATCAATGATGTTATGAATCACGATCAATCCAATGTTAATACATGGCTCACTGCAAACAAATTGACCTTAAATTCATCTAAAACTGAGTTCATGTTAATTGGATCGCGGCAAAGGTTAGGTACTTACGATACTTCCCTTAAACTAATCATAGGTGGTGACATAATTAAACAAGTTAGCTCGGTTAAATCTCTGGGTGTGCATATAAACGAAAACCTTTCAAGGAATATGCACATTGAAAAAATAGCCAAGAAAATCTCATCGAGCATTGGAGCAATTAAACGTTGTAGGCCTTTTGTTAACCGAACCACGCTGGAGTCCGTTTTCAATGCCTTAGTTCAACCGTACTTTAATTACTGCAGCGAGGTCAGGGGGCATTGTAACAAAAGTCTTTCGAATAAGCTCCAAAAGTTGCAAAACCGGGCTGCCCGTATTCTAACCTTCTCCAGTTATGACACAAGCGCTGATCCTCTTTTTGAGCAACTCAACTGGAAACGGTTGGATACTCAGCGACAAATACAAGTGGCCACCATGGTCTTGCGCCCGACTATCTTGGTTCTCTTTTCACTAAATATGATCCACCTTATAATTTAAGGAACTTTGAAAACAAACTAGCTGTTGCATTGCCCCGCACCAATTTCCTGAAAAATAGCTTTAGCTATAATGGTGCGGTTATCTGGAACAGCTTGTCCCCTGAATTGCGGCAAAAGTCCAAGTTCAAGTTCAAGTTTATTAGGTCATTCATGAGAACAAAAAAGGCTTAATGCTTACATCATCCTGGGCCAAGATAGATGTGAAATCATTGCTTAAACTGATCTTACTTTTGATGTAGATCAACGCAAGACATTTTCTTTCCTGCTTTTTGGCCCCCATCCGAAAAGATGCCATGAATGTTTGCGGTGCTACTATTCGGATTGTAGTCCTGTCCCAGAACTCCCTCTCGCTGCGCCTTGCATAGGGTGGGCCGAGAGAAGAGAGAGTCATGTACAACTTGCAGGCGCATGCTCGGAACGGCGCCATTTTTTCCCCCAGTTCTGGGAAAAAACCATATTTGCTTGTAGTGTCCACTACTTTCTCAGATCCATATTTTTCTTGAGAAAATGGCGGAGAATTTGAGTTGTTGCACATCCACATACGATGCCAAATTATTGGATGCGGTTGATTTTGCGTTTAAGAAGTGTCATCCAAACTTCGCGCCCAAGAAGGAACAACTGCAAGCCAATCATGCAGTTTGTTAGGGAGCAGGGTTGGCGCAGTGATGAGAGCGCTCGGCTTCCACCAATGTGTCCCGGGTTCGACTCCCAGACTCGGCGTCATAAGTGGGCTGAGTTTGTTGGTTCTCTACTCTGCTCCGAGAGGTTTTTCTCCGGGTACTCCGGTTTTCCCCTCACCCGAAAAACCAACATTTCATTTGACTTAGTTTGATTTGAGAATATTATTGTAAAGATTTCGAATTGTAAGGCGCACTTGATCATATTCACATGCTAATTTGCGCGTAATAAGTAATAAATTATTATTATTATGTAGTCGTAACCGGGAATGATGTGTTTTTGAAAGCAGCCACAGGATTTCGCAAGTGTTTGCTACATAACAATCCCTTTAAGTTTATATGTTTGTGATTTCCTGCGATCTGAGGCTTCCGAATTGGATGTTTGTAAGTCAGTCCTTCTCACTGTGAGTCCATTAAAGGCACTGATGGAAGATCAGCTGAAAGATATTCGAAAGTGCGGGATTACGTGCCAAAACCGTTATGGAGAACTTGAAGTTGAACAGTTGCGTGATGTTGGCAAAGGGAAATTCCAAATCTTAATCTCTTTTACAGAACTTAGAACTTAGAATAGGTACTCCCATGACCTAGAAATTCCTCTAATACTTGGAGGGACTTGCCAACGGTTTAGAGCCTGCCTGCCATAAGCGAGCAGGTTCCATAGTCGAATGGTTCTTGGGAAAAAAGAGTAGTTAAAAGACAAAACATTAGCAAGACGCATGAAAAGCCTGAGGTTTTACACGTGCCATTATATTTACAAAGTTCTTATATGTATAATAAATTTATTTCATGTTTTGATCTGGTAAGTTTTTGTACTCACTTATCACTGTATAAATTTGAATAAAGGCTGAATCTACTAGGATTGTTGCAGGTGGTCTGTTTTGTTGTTTTTGTTTTTAGTAAACACACGAGTAAGAAAAATCAATGGCCCCATCTGTTATTGGTACCCCTAAACATGACATCTACAACATTTTACCAGAGTTGCGCTGTTGACAGGATTTTAAACTCTTTGCCATCAGCCCAAGGTCAACTATTCTGTAGCCATTCAAAGAAAATGGGCCCGGCTTGGTAAAATGAACTTGGTCTTTTTCGCCATCTCTTGAAACGAAGGACTAATGAAATCAAAAGTAATACGACATGAGTTCCGGTAAATGGTTTAATATTTATGGCAAAATAACCTTCAAGGAAGAATATCCAACCGGTTTATTTAAATTTCCACCTACCAAGTCTTCTGCAAGTCTTTTGGAAGGTTTGATTTTTCCCCTTAAGATGTGTGGCTTAGCCAGGACAGGTAACTAATTAGGGTATGTTGTCTGACTCCTCGTTAGAGAAGAGTCTACGTTTACATCTAGATCTCTCAACTCGTGCTTTTTCAGTTCGAGCTTTTCGTTTCTCAGCTTTGCGCGTTCGGGAAAAAATAAAGTTTGTATTTGTAGGAGCAGTAGCATCTTCGTTTCCACAAAATGCAAAGGACGATGAAAGATAAATGGACACTAAAACAGCATCAGGTAGTCCCAGCAAAACTTGATAACTACACGCGTGGCTTTCCCGCTGGTTACTTTGTTTTACGAGCACGAGAACCATTTTTTTAGCACAGAATCGCTACAAAAAACAATGCATGCTTGGGGGCTTCACGGTATTTGCCAAACCACCGGAAACACGACGAAAATATTTTTCTCGCAATTGCCGCCATTTTGCTTGTTTTGGTTTTTAAAAGCCGCGCACGCTTACAACCGCCGCTGACCGCGCGAAAACTGTGTTCGGCCACCGTCTTGGCCACCTTATTTTGATTGGCTCGTTCCGAGCATGCGCCTGAAAGTTGTACAGGACTCTCTCTTCTCTCGCCCTGTGATGGGGGCGTCTGCAGCCGTACCAAACCGCGAGACGACTGGTTGATTGTTGGGCTCGAAACACTGCATTTTAAATTATTATTATTATTATTATTATTATTATTATTATTATTATTATTATTATTATTATTATTATTATTATTAGGAAATTTGTGCACTGACTTAGGTATTGCAATGTGTGGTTCCTTGACAAATTCATGATAAAATTGGCCGTAGAAAGCAAGAAGCGAAAAAAGGTAAAAGGCTGCAGCTAAATCCTGTGCCTTCTGTCAATCGATAGCAAGAGAGAATGAAGTGCCTTCATACTCTCTTTTCGAAAAATAACTTTGTCCGTAAATTGCCATATAGAATCTAATATTGCTTTGAGCTGAGAGAGATACTCTCTTGTTTGAGCAAAGGTGTTCCTGCTGCAGATCTATCTCAGCAATATCAACATACTGAGTCTGGCTAAACAATGTGAATTGCGATTTGACATAATTAAGGAAAGATATCCTTTGAATTTAAAGATGTACCTGAATTATTCACGCTTTTACCTTCACTTTTGGCTACCTTGGTTCCCATCAAACTGCCTACAAACATATGGAATGTTGTCTCAGACAACCTACTTTTTCAAAATTCATGCGGGAGAATACCCGCAGACCCCCCTACGAGCTCGCTATCATGATTTCACACCCACAGTGCTAATGTGCATCCCCTCTCCCCACCCCCACCCACCCATGAGAAATCCTGGCTAGTGGCCTGACTTTCTATATTTTTAACGCAAGAAAAGCTGAGCTCGTGAACGCGAGCGTGAAGCACGAGGTGTAGGGAGGGGAGGGAAGCGTTTCGTTTTGCGCTGGCTTCCAGTTCTCTTGTGTTTAATTTTCCGTCGTCAACGAAACGATCGAAAGAAAAATACGAGAAAATAGACGGCTGTGAACAGTGCAACTGCCCCTGGGGGTAGAAAAGTTAAAACTGAGCTTGACCTTGTAAAACTGACGCTTATGAAAGCCCAGCCGGCGGGGAAAATTAGGTACAAGGACACAAAAAAGATACCATGAAATGATACAAATTACTTTGCGTTTTATTGACACACCAAATAATGCATTGCAAGTATATCAGTTAGTAGCATGCCCAAATGAAATGAAACACTCAACTTTCAGTTCAGTTGGTGACTAATAAATCTTGTTCGATTAAACACCAGGAGGGAGGGGGGGGGGCACTTTCATATTAAACAGACTACGATGCTCGCCGTCCCGCTTAGGGGTGTAAATTTCGGATTTTTGGTCTCGCTTAGAATGTTTCGGGCACACGCCAATATTTCAAGCCGTCATGGTCTCATCTAGGGTTGCACGCGAAGAAATAGACAGAACTAAATTACATTTTAGGTAGTTTTGGATTCGTTAAAGGTACGAAAAGCTCAAACCATGCTCAAATTTCGACAAGCATCCACGTTTGTTTGTTTCTTATGGGAGTCCCCCCCTTCCCCCCACCAGGAATAAACATGCCGGACAAAGTAATCTTGACTGGAGGGATAGGTACTGAACAGACCACTGGCTAAGGCTCAAAAGTGCTCTCGATGCTTTGATCTTAAGTCCAACATGACATACAGGCGACGCATGCTCAAAGATAAAAACTTAAACTAATATGAAACAAGCTATTAATGCACACGATTCGCTACCTTAGCCTGGTTAATAATGAATTAAATGACATGTAAGTAAAGTCGACAAGCTATGACACCTTTTTCATCATGTAAGTACTGAGACTTGTTCATAACAAAACCTGGCAAATGAAAGTCGTCTGTCCTGGATGAAAACCCCCACAGCACCCTTAAATTATTAAACTAAATATTTTCAGGTTAAAACCTGTTAAAATATTTGCACTTACCGTTTCCGATAAGCGCCCTTAAAGTGTATATGACACCAAAATTTTCATTCGCTTGATCGAAAGAGCTTTCAAAATGATGAAGAACAACGTTTATTTTATTGTAATAGCATTCTTGGTTGCTGAGTTATTCAAGATTTTGATATATGCAAATTAGGCAACTTGTGACGTCATAAGGTTGACACAAAATAAAGTAAAATCACAAAAAATGGAATATCTTTGAAGACTTTTGATGTATACAACTGAAACTTTTCACAGTTGTTATACTCATCGCAAAGTTCTAGGATAAGCTCCACTTTGACATTTCCATGGCAACACAATGGGCTCCAGGCCCTCTCCGTCCAAAGGATAAAATCAGAGTTTCTCTCCTCAAGAAGAGCTGTTTGCTCTGTATGTTCAGTCAGTGGGTGTGAGGGACTATGGACTTAACACAGCACAAGTATAAGAAAGTCTGTTAGACTCTGGAGCAACAAATAAGGCATTTTTCATTTTTGGAATGTAGAGGTCTGGTAATGAGTAAGTTGCCATGGTGACCTCATAACCACCATCACAATGTGCAGTTCTGGCAGCACATCAACCCTGCAAAATTTTAACCCTGTAGACTTAGTATTTGCAGAGATATTCCATATTTTATGATTTTACTTCATTTTGTGTCAACCTTATGACGTCACAAGTTGCCTAATTTGCATAAATCAAAATCTCGAATAACTCGGCAACCAAGAGTGCTATCACAATAAAATAAACGCCGTTCTTCATCATTTTAAAAGCTCTTTCGAACTAGGTTATGAAAAATTTGGTGTCATATACACTTTAATCTAATCAACGTGCCTATGTTGGTAAGTAAATATTTTTTAAAGGGGTATTTTCCACGGATTCCCCAGAAACTGGACTAAAGTTCAACTTTCATTTGTTCGGCTACAAGCTCGTACAATCATAGGTTAATATTATTGCATTCATTGCTTATCTTATAGGCCTTTATTCTACACGCAGCATTATCAAAAGCTAGATTTTCCTTTTAAAAAATCAGGTTGGATAAGGAAACTTCTTAAGATAGTTTCACAGGATTTTTAAACGGTACTCCGAAATCTTCCCTTGCATTGCCCTTTACCGCTTGCCAAAATCTAGAGCAACTTATGAAAACATCCGCACACACATCCACACGTACTTATACACCGCTTCGCTTGCTGCAGTCATACACAAACAAAATAAAACATACTAGTGACGGATACAGAGATGGTTTTAAAGAAGACGTTGTTAGGGGGGGGGTGAAGGTGTTTTTTTCTAAAAAGAGGGGGGGAACTTCAGCCTTTTTGCACCTATGAGGCCCCTTTTTAGGTCCGCCACAGCACACAATAATTTCTTATCCTCCCTTCACAAAGAAAAGCCTTCTTGAACAAATATTAACTGAGGGATTATTTTTAGAAATTTGCAGCATATAACTAAAAATGGTTATTTACCATTTACCAGTTTCATTTTAACAGTGATATAATTGAAGTGGCAATAATTTGCCATAATATTTAGGTACATTTGAAGATTGAATTATTGCACTCTTCAACACACTTCTGCCAATCTGAAATAAATCATAGATTTTTAAAATTAGTTTCTGTAGAGATACATGAAACTTATAATGAACTTCATTTGCTCCTTCGGAAAGCGGTCGATATCCAAAATGAACAGTTGTGTGGATTGATCTACCCTAGCTCTGTTATCTGCTTATCAAGAATATCTGGTGGCGTTTAAATTGGTGACGTCACAAGTGGGATAAAGAGCATTACCAAATATACACGCATATACCGTATTTCCTTGAATAAGCGACGCGGGGCTTGTTAAATCTTTCGCGCCTCAAGTAGGGCGCTTAATCGAGGGCGAAGCTTATTTAGAAATTGGACGCTACAAAGACGGTAAACGGTATGTTCCATCTGTACAAAAAACTAACAGTAAGTAACATAAGCGTCTTTTCATTGTCACCATTCACCTCGTTAGGCACTTTTCAGTGGTGTCTTCACTCAACTCAGATCTCACTGTCGCCTTCTACAACACCACTTTTTTTTTTTGAAAAAAGACACTTCCTCTCCGGTTTTAGGCCTTCTTTATGGTGATTTTAAGTTACACGAAATTTTTTCTCGAATAAGCGCCGCATCGGGACCGCGGCGCTTATTAACTTTCTTGTCCCAAATGTGGCCCTTATTCGAGGGCGGCGCTTATTCAACTAAATACGGTATGCGTGTTAAAGACTCAAAGGCTAAAGAATTTACACTCCCTGAACGTTATTAGGTTGCTTCTATAAGATTCAGAGTGGTGCCAAAATCAACTTGAGGCAATTGTTTCAAAGTATATTGAAACAATATATAGTAAAAAAAGATTATTTTCAAAAGCACAGCTAAAACAACCGACATTTTCCACAAACTAATAAATTTGTCATCTACAAGTGAAAATGGGTTAAAATAGAAGCTGCAGACGGCTCGGCTGAGTGAGAAGTCTTTGCTATACATCTGCAGGTGACTAGTACGAATAGTAAAACAGCATGGCTTTTTTCACAGTTACTGTATAGAGCGGTTTTCACTTGAGTGTCCAAAGTAATCCATTAAGTTTGGTTTGGTTTTGCATTGCTACGCTTGGTGATAGGTTAAAAGAAAACTCGCGTCACTTTCTCGTCCAATCAGAAGTAAAACCAAAACCAATCGTGACTTGCCCGCCCACATTTTCCGTCGCTTCAAGTCAGCTACGTGCATTTGCTTCGAGTTTTGATTGGTTTACTGGATTATCCTGTTTTCGTTGTGATTGGCCAGAGTGATTACTTTGGTTTTGATTTTACGACACTCAATTGAAAACTGCTCTAAGACAGTTTCCCATTATGTTATTGTTATGGAAATTACCTCAAAATTTATCTTCACCAAGTTCTTCGTCTGCCTCTTTGATTGCATTCTTAACGGAGTCGTTTATTTCTTTTACTTTAGCTGGATCTTCTGCAGGAAGTGCTTTCACCAGCTCTGTTTCAATTTGCTTGATTCTCTTCGTCACCTTCTCGTGGAAGTGGTCCCTTGCCTCTGACACATACTTCCTAATCGCTTCTTGGGCCTCTCGGCTGCCTTCCATCAGCTCATTCCGTTTTGCCTCGATTGTTTGCCGTTCCTTCTCTGGATCCAATGCCATCAAATGGCCAAGACTGGCAAGGCGACTCATCAGATGGTTGCGGGATATCTCCACGTATGTCTTCGATATAGACCAAACCACATACGAGGTCCTATTTGCTTGGCTGACTTGCTCATAGATCAGGTCACGCATGAAATCTGTGCCGGCATAGCCATTGGCCAGTACTCGCCTTTGGCCCACTTTGGCGTATTCAACAAAGCTTGCTAAGCTTTCGTTCTGGCACGCCTTGATGATGTTGGTGATGAACTGGAAGAACTCCACCATTTTCTGCCACTGCTCTCGCACTGAAGCCAGGGCCTTGATACTTTTTGTCAGGGTTTCTTTTATTTGGTCAAAATTGGCGATCTTCTCTGGGCTGAATTCTGCAAGGCTTTGTAGCACTTTACTTAATTGTTCATTACTCTCCTTCAGATCCTTGCATGTTTGATCGTAGCGATTCTGTTGTCTTTCCAGAAGACCTCTTGCTTCAGCGATTTTAAACCGTGCACTTTCAACCGCTGATTGAGCTGCACTGGAAGAGGCAGAATTTGCCGAGCTGGCCATGCTTCTTGCCTGTCTGGGAGGCTGGGTATAAAATGGATTACCTCCTGTCTTTGCGTGAGCTTTTGTGCAGAATTTCATGACCTCGGACTTCAGTTTAGACGCTTGTTTGAAAATTGCTTTGATTTCATCAGGAGGAAGGTTAAGTTGATCCATCATCGTTTCCCCTTCGGTACAGATCCCTAAGCTTCTTTCCAGAAGCTTCAAAGCTTCTTCATCATGCGGACTTGCCACCTCCGAAGGCCAACATTTCTGTAACTCTTCCAAACTTAACCTCGTCATTTGAAGCTGTGCCGCTGTGGGTTCTTCATCTCCATCTTTAGGTTCCTTGGAAGATTTTTTGGAAGCAGATTTAAGGATTTCCACCAGCTTCCCAATCAGAATCTTTAACTGGTCTGCGTTTCTTGCAAAGGATGGTGGCATTGTTTGGACAACTGTTGGGGCCTGCTCAGTACCAGGTTGCATCTCCTGATTTGATGCTGTGGCAAGCAATGCAGTCACCTTGCCTCCTGCTACACCTTTTATGGCCATCATAGGCAGGACAAATGCAGCACAGTTGCTTATAGTATTTGTGAGCGTTTCAACGAATTGCATTTGAACGAGGTCCCATCCACTTGGCATAGAATCCGCAGCCTTCTCCCAGCCTGCTTTCGCTTCTTTCACTTCCTTTTCTAGTTTTTCCTTTTGTTCCTTTGCCAAAGCTAATTTGTCATGGGTTGATTTTTCTCTCTGCAAGGCCATGTCTCTCTTCAGTTTTAGTTCTTTCTGGGATTTTTGGTAATATCCTTTAGCAGATGAAGAGACTTCCAAAAGCTCACCTGTGAGATCCATCACATGCTCAAACCTTGCTTCAACTGCTTGCGCTAAGCGCAAGCATTCTGTGGCTTTCCTGCCAATCTTTTCAAGCTCTATTGGAAGGACGTCCTTAACATCCTCCTCACTTCCTGTGACGAGAGTACGGACAACTTTCTTCACTTGATCGGGTACTTGAGCAGAAAAAAGCTGTATTGCGTCCATGTTCTTTTAAAGTAAATAAACGAACAAAACACAGTTATTGATAAATGAATTTTGTTTTTTGTCATTTGGTTTCCGAGTGCTCATAACCATTTTTACATCATTTAGTATCTTCCTTGCAATGTTCTGGCAAAATTGTTTCTGAGTGACCTACCTAATTTTGTCTTAGTGTCTGACCGTCAAGCACTGGATCCTACGTATGATCGAGGGTCAAAGCCATGTGCGCATATCTAACGCTGGGTGTTGTGGTTGTATTGTGGTTGTAGCGCCCTAAACTACATGGTGCATTATGTGCCATCCGGGAAAACATAACAGATGCCATGTATTGGCTAACCAAAATACCAGCGTCAACAGACTACAATGTATGTCCC
>OX419338.1:3693943-3696443 GCA_948470475.1 Galaxea fascicularis | reverse complement strand
GTATTCTTCGGACGAGGGCGATCTAAATAAACAGATTTAAAGTTATCAGGCGTTTAGAAATCATTGCGACAGAGACAAAGATCGACTGTTCATACCCTAAAATCCAGTTCAAGTTAACAGGCTATCGCATGTATCGTAACGACAGAGCAAAGGGCGGAGGAGGAGTAATTGCTTATATAAACAGGAATTGCTGTAAAAAGACTGAAATTACCAAGAGATTAAGAAATAAAAATTGTTGTCACTGACTAAAAAACTTTTTGTAAGGACGTTTCGGTTAAAATACTATAACCTTCTTCAGCAATAAGCACTCATTTGCATTTGTAGCCATTTTATTGCTGAAGAAGGTTATAGTATTTTAACCGAAACGTCCTTACAAAAAGTTTTTTAGTCAGTGACAACAATTTTTTTTTCTTATTATCATGCCTGACTACAACTATAGCATTTTTAATACCAAGATATTATAAAACACTGGAGCCCATTGCTCTTGTTGTGGAAATAGGCGAAAATAACTCGATCGTACTTGGTTTATACAGACCTCCTTCTAGATCACCGAATACATGTAGCAATTACTTGACGGCTCTACAAAACGAAATGAACCATCTAATGACCTGGGCTGTGAAACAGAAACAAACTGTTATGATCCTAGGCGACCTAAACATGGATAACTGTAAGCCGAATAGCGCAGAAGGAAAGGTACTAAAAGATTTGGAGGATATCTTCGATCTTCAATGCCTAATTAAAGAGTACACAATAATTACTCCCACTAGCAAGACTCTGATCGACGTCCTCCTTACTAATAGATCTGCGGACCTGTTTGAGTAGTCGACTTTGGCCTGAGTGATCACGCACTGATATATGGTTCACGCTTGAAACCTAGAGTGAAAATCTATCCCTCAAAGATTATAACTTTCAGAAGCTTTAAGAATCTAGACGAAGATATAGTTTAAGTCAGATGTGCGACAAGCCATGACCAACGTGGACTTAAATAACATCAGCTCTCCTAACGGCCAGTACTCGTCTTGGCACAAAGCCACGAAAGAGCTCCACCATCATATGCCAATGAAGAAAATGAGAGTTAGGGAAAGAAATGTGCCTTACTTTACCCCGCAATGGAAAGAGGCCATAAGAAACAAGAGGAAATGTACGAAAAGATACAAAAGATTGCAAACACAAGAGAGCCTGGATGAAATGCATTACTGGAGGAATACCGCAACTCGTCTAAGAAGAAGAGCAACAAACTAGTAATAAACAAAGTTTAGAAGTGCGTTCGAAGGCAAGATTTCCGCAAAGCTCGACTTGTACATTAATTCTGCATACACTCTATTCAGGTTTGCCGTTTCTAACTCGGAAAATGGTTACATGTCTTTTCTGAGTTGCACTTGTTTGTGAATCCACATGGAGTCCACACAATCTGTTTGTGTAACCGTTTGTAATTTTATAAGCAATGTATTGGATTCACCGTTTGCATCTTCCGTAGCGATGTATCGATAAATATTGTGCATGGACCAGTGCTTAATAAACCTGTCGTGTACTGTCATTCTTTTGCCTCACAAGTAGTATTTCGATTGTTGGTTGCATTGGTTTGGGTTGAAGAATTCATGCGGTATTCACGTGCGAATAGTGCCATTTTGAGTCTTCCTTCACTTGACAATCGATTTCTCAGTCGTTTTACATGGTTTTCGTCGCATTTTTGGATAAACAGAAGCCTAAGCTCTTGTTGAAAAGAATGCTGAATTGTTGGAACGGACATATCCAGGTTGCCGAGGAAAATCATCCAAGAGACGCCTCCAGAGTAAAAGGTCAAATGTCAATTGTGTAATTTGATCAAGTGGCGTGTTTTTTCAACGTACGCAAACGGGTGTTCAGATAAATAGACGCGGAAAGGCTTCTTTCAGCAGAGGGCCGTAGCTTTTCTTGTCACAGTGTAATTTTGGACGTGAACACCGCTCGAAGCGTTCAAACCACGTAATAAATGAACCGATCAACAATCGATATTTCAAATGAAGTCACACTGGGGCTGCAGTTAACTTTGAAAGTTTGAAACGAATAATGCAGTCCGTTCGCTGTTAATAAAAACTATTCTCGAATAATAGGCGGAACGCGCTAAGTATTTTGACGGTAAAGGCTGGTTTACACGTACGACGCAAGCATAAGCATAGGCACAAGCATAAGCCCAAGAAGCCTACGTGTAAACCGGTGCGACGCAAGCATAAGCGCCTTGTGCTTGTGCTTATGCTTGCGTCTTCCCGGTTCACACGTACGACGCGACGCAAGCATAAGAATGAGAACGATTTCCATTCTCTTGTGCTTGTGCTTATGCTTGCGTCGTTGCCTCGTACATGTAAACCGGGACGACACAAGCATAAGCACAAGCACAAGGAAAGGAAACTGCAAAACAGTCACAAATGGTCAGCGTACATGTTATTCTCGTATGCGTTTTCATGGACAAAATGGCGGTAGGGGCAAGTACTGATCTTTAAGAGCGCCTTGCAGAGGCCGT
>OX419338.1:3686443-3688943 GCA_948470475.1 Galaxea fascicularis | reverse complement strand
TCTTGTAAGGTGATTTATAGTCACAGTATACAGCTCTCACTCCTCTTTCGTTAACACGCTCAAGTTTGTTCTCGTCACTGGCTTTGCAAAAGTGCCAAACCAAGTTGCAATAATCGAAGTAAGGTAGAATAGCGGATTTGTATATATGTAACTTTGCGTGGATAGGTATAAGTTTGGCATGCGTGTATTCCTATTTTTCTACTAGTTATAGTGCAGATTGTGACTATATGATCAGTAAAGCACAGCTCCTTATCAAGAATGCCTCCTAACAACTTAAAGTTCTCTTCTTGCCATATTTCGCTGTTGTCTATAACTAAGTCCCTATTTTCTAGTTCGCATTTCTTTCTCGCCATTACCATCGCTTTATATTTACTTAGATTTCCTATGAGGAACTACTAAAGAGAGCTAAGTTAACCACCTTATACAACAGAAGATTACAAAACGTCGCAATATTTGGTACAAGATTAAAAATAATTTGCTACCACAAACTGTCGTGGACTTATTCACTCGTCCTAATCACAAATAGTACAATCTCAGAATTTCTGATTTTTCAATAAACAGTTTTAACACAGTGAAGTACGGAAAGAATAACCTTAGATACTTCGGACCTCATTAATTCAAGTATAAGATCAGAACCTTTTGTTAGTGCTTTTAAGAACAGAATTAGAAAAACTGACTTAACAAACTTGATCTGATTATATCCTTTTAACTATATATATGTACATACATTTATACTTCTTAGCATCGAATTGTGAATTAGATTAATTGTATTTTTATTTTATTTTATTTTATCTCCCCAATTGAACGGCACATGTGCCCGGCTATAAGAATTGGGACTTTAACAAAGTTATTACTATTAGCGGAGCTCCGCGCGCGCGGGGCACTACTGGTAAGAAAATATGGTAACCCACTTGAGATTGATGCCAGAAATTTTGGATATGACGTCACCGTACGACCGTACGACCGTACGACGACCGACTGTCCGTCCACCCCCTCGATATAAGCCAAAGTCAAATGTGACACTCAAGTTAACCCTTTCCTGTGCAAGGGCGCATATAAGCGCGCTTCCATATGGACTGTTTTTGGACAGATCATTTGCCCATACACACAGTTCTCAACCCGCGTTTTTACTGCCGACCAACTGCGTTGTAGAAAAACAAAGGGAATTAAATTTGGAAGACAACTAGTTAAAAACACAAAGTCAGTTTTGACTGTTCGTTGACGGGGTATCATTGACAAAGAGCGGGAGAAAGAACAAGATAGGGCACGAGTAAACAGGCTGAGTATCAGTGACAAATAGCGGGAAAGAACAAGAAAAAGCACGAGTAAACAAGCCGAATTTTACTGACAAACAACGGGAGAAAGAACAAGAAAGGGCACGAGTAAACAGGCTGAGTATCAGTGACAAACAGCGGGAGAAAGAACAAGAATTCGAGAGAGAGCACGAGTAAATAGGCTGAACTGTACTGACGAGCAATGGGAGAAGACATGAGTAAACACGCTGAATTGTACTGACGAGCAAAGAGAGAAAGAACAACACTGAAAAAGCTCGAGAAAATAGACGAAATTATAGTGAGGAACAGCGAAAAAGAGAGCGAGAAAGGGTTCGAGAAAACAGGCGAAGAAGTCACTCAAGTAACGCCGGGCTAGGAGAATGAGAAGGACTGAGTAGTGAGTAAGTTGAAATATAGCTTAAATAAATATGACAGTAACATAGTAAGCTTAAATATTACCGAAAGTCCCTTGTCAACCTGTCAAAATATCACCAAGTGTCGCGGCGTTTCAGCTTTTCATCGTGTTTGCCTACAGAAGTTTGCATGTTTATAGTTTACGGGTCGTCGAGAGATTCGCAAGGTTTTAATCATGCAGGCGTTGTCTTCGGACGTTGCTGTGTATTACATTAATGCCAAAAAAATTGATTAGCGATTTGTCTCGGTTACTACGAGTTATGTTTGTTACTTTTCAAATTGCTACAAGAAACGTCGAAGAAACATTTGCATCGTTCTCAGTTTGTTTTCTTACGTTTTGTTTGATTTACAGTCTCCCCAATTAGTAGAGCATTCGTGTTCAGCTGGAACGATTTGAGACTTAAACAAAGTTGTTATTATTACTATTATTATTATTGTTTTCACGCTTTCGTCTGAAATTGGTTTGGATTCAAAAATCCCGTGTTTTTTCCAAATATTTTCTATCCAATATTCATTTTGAATCCTTAAACTCTTCGTTTTTTCCTCCTGTCGTTCATTTTAGGGCACAATTTTTTTAAGAAAAGCCAAGCGAAGTCCGGACGGTTTATAGATCTTTATAACGCTTTGTTAGTAACAAGAGCCGGATTGACATTTCGAAAACTCTAGCAAAGAGCAACAACTCCTTCCCATGAGTAAACACGATTTTTAAAAGCTGCAGCATTCGAAATTCCAGCAATATGTTGTCTTTCACAGCAATTCTTGTTGTTAGTTAAAAAACGGCAGTCTTCAAAGGCTAATTGAAGTACAAACTT
>OX419338.1:3673943-3678943 GCA_948470475.1 Galaxea fascicularis | reverse complement strand
GATTGTGTGGTTGAAAACCAAATGATTCAACGCTTCTAGGGTTTTCACTTTACCACGGCATCTTGCAGCTCACCAAGAAAGGTCAACACTTCAGCGGCACTCATGGGAGAAACGAGTAGCTCAAACTTAGTGGAAGAAGGTCTTTCTTTGGACAAACCGTTTGCTATTTTTGCTGATGCGTGTTTTTACTTACCCATGTGGATAACTGCTTAAGGTGGCTTACTACAGTTTTTTCTGCTACAGGCGGCTTGCGCGCACTTGAAGTTCAGTAAGCATTACACGCAAGCTAGAGTCTCTTCGACTGACCAAGGAAACACCTGGGAGCAAAACTAAAACATTAATTTTTAAAACATTGCGTCTGTGGCTAAATATGTATTATGGGATGTCCAAGAAGCGTGTTCAAGCAATAGGGAGTGGGGTACAAAATAGACCAATCGGGGCTGTATTTCTCAAAATCTAACTGTACGACCCCACCTACAAATTTCAGGATTTGAAATGTAGATATAAAAAAAACATTTAGAGAGAAGAACATGAAAATCTGTCAGGCACAATTTTTGCAATCGGCGAAAATGTTAAATTTTGTCTATTTTTAAAATTAACAAAATTCTGTCTGACAGATTTTTTTGAAAAAAATTCTACAGCTCCATTTTGGTGTATTTTGGAGGATACCAAAATTTGGACATAGGTTGTACTGCTAGTTTTTGAGTAATCAGGCGAGGAAAAGGGTTTTTTCAGGTTTTATGCAACCCACATTGAGAAGAGCACTGCGCATGCGTTTGTCAACTGCTACAAGTGCGCGCTTAAAGTGCGCGCTCTCTCTCTCCACGTCACAGCCTCCTGTTTTGAGTTGCAATATGGCTTTGTTTACTGCACCGACTCAACCTAAACACTGTGGAAGGTAGTAACATCCTAGTGAATGTGATTGCTTTTCCGTATTTGGGATTTTTGCACGACATATTTCTTTTTTTTTTTCATTTCTGCTCGTGGAGTTTTCCTTCGTCAGCTCCTATGACTTTAGATCGCGTGTGATGCTTGCGCAACTTCAAGCGCGCGCAAGCCAAGCATAAACGCAGAGCAGAAAAAACTGTAGTAAGCCACCTTAAGCTTACGCATTTTCAAGTGGTAGAAACCTCCACAACACAGGTGAAGTAAATAATTTGATTAAAGCTTAAATTTGGTTTTAATCGTTTTTACTTTTATTCAGGAATGAAACTTGTTGTATTTTTCTCTCGACTGGATATGAATAACAGTCATCTCTACTTGTTTTGGACACAAAGAGGTAGTTGCATTGTTTGTCTTGTTTCAGCTGCAAGCGAACGAGTGTTTTTACTCCGTTTGACTGACTGTTTTTCGACGTCGATGCTTCAACATCGTTAGGAAAGTTTTTAGCCTTATGTTATTAACACGTAATCGTACTAGCCTGATGAGTCTTCGTCAATTGAGGATAAAGCCCCGGCTAAATGATCAAAACATTTTCATCCAACATCGTGTTTGTCAAAGACAACGTTGGGTAGCTAAACGCACAAACAATGTTTGACCAAACACAAGACAGAGTGAGTCCACAGAACGATTTATCGCTCAAATTTCGACGTTATGCGGTTCATTTAGTTGCTTTTTACCGGCTGTGCTCGCTTTGTTGGTTGGAGTGGCTAAACGATGAAACATTTGTAGTCGTAACGCGAAATGTTGGGTGAAAATGTTTGACCTAATCAAACATGGAAAGCCATTTAAATGCAATGTTGAGAGAGGTGGCTAAAAACATGCTCGTCCAACACAATGTTTGACAAAAATGTTTGAAATTGATTGCTAAATTTGTATTTGAACAAACGTTCGCGTCGTGTATTGTTTTCTTGTAATGTTTTAATGTTTTGAGGTTTTTAAATAGAGGTCAATTCCCGTTGACTGCTCTATCAAATATTGGCGCGAGGAAAGCCATGCGAAGTTGCTCAATACCAGTAAAAATATAATAATAATCGTGGAGCTCCGCTTTTAGGCTTGGCTAAATCTATATATTAATTAAGACAAAGCGCCATGAAACACAGGGAATGCTGAACCGTTAAAAAGGAAGACAAACAAGTTATCTCTATCGCATGACAGCAGACCTTACAAAAATACAGCTTATGATGGTGATCGGGTTGCTCTGAAGTCATCTCAAGGAGTCGAGTACAAAAGAAAATTTCGTCATGTTAAACCACTTGTGACTCCAGATGTCGAAATGTCGAATGCAATAAACAAATAAAGCCTTGACCCCCCACCCCACCACCACACATCAAGCATTAAGCTAGCTTCGCCTCTATAAGTGACACCAATGAATATGCCATGCTCATCTGGAAGAGTTTGTTGGCATCTCAGAAACTCACGACTAGCTGGTTTGGATCGGGTTCGGGCCTTACAGTATATTCGTAACGTATTGTTAATTAATTTGCAAAACCGTAAGCCCCTTTAAGGTGAAGTTAGTTCCATCAATAAAAATTTTTTTTCTTCACATATCTCAATGCTTACTAAAGCTAGCCTGCGAGTCGAATAATAGATTTACTGCATGACACTCGCACATTCTGTCCTGATTCACTGGGATAAAATAAATTCCAATGCCTTTCCAAGCAAAGATGCCATCTCCGAATCTTAAGGAACAAAGTCAATTACTATAGATGACTACGAAGTCCCAATCAAAAGGAGTTTGCTCCAGGAACCTTTTGACGCATTGTTTGACTCAGACAAAAACATTTTGCGCAGAAATACACAACTGAATACATTGGCAACGGTTAAGATTCCGATTTCGCAAGGGCACAAAGTGAATGAAATGTTTTTTAAAACAACTTTAAGTTCTTACCTTGTGTGCTTCATTGAAAGCTTTCCATCCAGTATTGCTAACTTGGACCAAGCAGGCTCGAAATGATTCGGGATGCTCAATAAATTTGAAGCCTTTCTCAGGTCTTTGCTTTTCCAAGGAGAAATCCTTTTCTCCTGCTACCAGCATCAGTTGTCCCAGTAGGGCGATGGACAATGGTGCAGGAGTCAGGAACTCTGCCCAGTTGGCACTGGGAGACATCATCAACAAAGCCGTCTCGTTCTTGTCATCTCCTGAGTTGGCGTTTATTAAAGCTTTGGTTAGATTGGCTACCACGTTGGAATTTGACTCCTCCGCGGCCATTGTTCTGTAAATAAAAGGGAAATAAATAAAAGCGAATTACTTTATGTACGTGTTGGTGTACTTAGCACTAGTGTTGTACTAATTGTCAACACTAAATACCGTAAACCGTCGCTTATGAACCCCCATCCCACCCCCTCCGCTTATAAGCCCCTCTAACTTCAACTTGGCAACCGTTGAAAATGAAAACCCTTGATCAAAAGCTACATTTTTGTAATAACTGAAATTATTCTCTCTGAAAACCACGCATCAATTGAAGGTGTACGTGTATTCGTACGTTTTTCACGAAACCTTTGCGCTGATAATTTTCCAAGAAAATTCCACAGCGAAAGGGATACACGCTAGGAAACTGTTATCACGGAAGAAACTTTAGGCTTACAATCACTTCAAGGAGAGAACACAGGGTGAAATAAGGTGTTTCCGTATTACGGAAAATTAACGGAAACATAATAGTTTAAGTTTCCATTACGTTTCCGCAGGACGGATAACACGGGAAACTTGTAAGAGAAAAATGGTGTACAGGTTTCACGTTTCCGTAGAGTTTCCGTCGGCTGAAATATGTAAAAGAGTTTCCTTTAAGTTTCCGCTGAACGGATACAACGGAAAAGTCTTGAAAAATTTCTGGTTTGGTTGGATTTTACAGTTCTGCTACACTAAACGCCCGCTTTGACTAACGAATGTTCAAATAACCGGTCTGCAGAGAGTACGTGTGTAGTTCGTGGTGTGTGGTAATCTGGGTGAGGGCAGTTCTTAAAAGAACTTTTGTTAGTGACTGACGTTTCAACAACCTGAGCGGAAGTCATCTTCAGAGGCAAGTAAGCCATGATGGTATTGGCTGAAAGACACGTGTAATGCTTTTCAACAAACTCCATCGTAGGCTTGTGTCACGCACCGCCATAACTCTAAAATTCAAAATGCTCTGTTACCAAACGAAGCATGCTATTGAAAACTTCTGTGGCTCTATAGTTTTGAGTTTTAGAAAGTGAAACGTCACGTGAAAACGATATACATTGTAAGCTCAATTTAAAATTTCTAAAGCAGATTTTGGATAAAGCCATAACATTCACCTACATGTAATAAGAACTATGCAATTCCAATATTGAAAAGAGAATAATCACTCGATCTCGATCCTCCAATAATGAATATTTCCACAAAGACGTACGATGACTAGAAGATTACACTTGCCAACAGAGTTATGATCATACGTGTCACGCGTGCTTGCCTCGTTTTGGAAACGAGATTATCAGTGAAATGCGCGCCATTTGAAAGCGACGCTGAATATTTCGGTTGTCTTTCGGTACTTGTAAAGTTAAAGCAATCAAGTTAGAGCTTGAGATGACTGAAGGAAGATCAACTAGACAAGAGGAGCACTCAGATGATGGAACGGCCCAAGAGGAGACCCCAAATCCCATGGATTCTATAATGAGGGAGTTAGTTCAAATGAGAAAGGAAAACAAGAAGTTCAAAGTGTCTAAATGGCCGGCAGCCGGTCAAGGTTGTAAAAACACTAAATGGCCGGCAGTCCGATTCGGGCTCCCTTTCAAGGGCTTTGTTTTCCTTAGACTTGGTACTTCGGGGAGATTTAGTGTGTTTTAGGTTAGGGATTAGGGCTAGGAGTCAAGGAATATGGACGCCGGTTTGTTATTAGACTTGAAGATTTTGACCTGCTGCCGGTCATTTAGACGATTTGTCCTTTGATAGTTTATATTAATAAAACTGCATCGCTATCTTAACGGTTACTTCGATAGTTGAGTCTGTAAATGTCGTTTTTTGTTGAAAATATCATAAATTCCTCAGTTTTTCTGAATTTGTCAAGGAAATATCGGACTGCCGGCCATTTAGTGTTTTTACA
>OX419338.1:3653943-3656443 GCA_948470475.1 Galaxea fascicularis | reverse complement strand
TTTGTAATCTATCTTAAACAATTGTACAGGTAAAATGAGGTTGGCCGATTTAGCGTGCTTGTTTTAAGTGGGGCAACACGGTGGTTTAGAGGATAACGTGATGGTGATAGTGATTGAAAGAGCCATGTGCTTAAATGTCGCATGTTATGTATTTTGATACCAAAGGTCATTTCTGGGTTCAAATTCTGCATTAATCGCCTGTTTGTTTGACCCTTGTTGTTTCTGTTTAGCGACTGTGGTCCTTTATATACCATCTGAAGCATTTTGTCTAGCTTTGGTTTGGCTCGTTTCAGTGCGTTCAGTGACAGAACGGCCTCTCTCTTGTTATCAAGGATAGGAATTTTGAACTGCGTAATATGATAATCTTTATCTTGCAGTGTTTGTACATTACCAGGCCGTAGCAAGACTATTCGTCTCTTTATCCTTTCTTTACTGTTGTAGCTTGTTAGAGAGCTATGCAACACATGAAATTGAGCGCTAAAATCCGCTCTAATTACGGCTGTGTGTTGTCATCGTTTTGCTCCGCTCTGTAACTGCGGTTATGGCGAATGTCCATCGAGGATTTCTTTACCAAAGACAAAGCTTTGGTAAATAAGACTTTACCAAAACCGGTCAGTAGCACGGAGAAAACGTCCTTACCGTTTAAAAGAGATGTAATAGCTTCTTTCTGTTCGGGCTTAAGAATTAGCCTGCTTAGCTTTCCCTTGCAAACCCGCGATAGTACTTCTTCATAATCCGTCATTTACGTTTTGCCGCGAGAGCTTTGATGCACAAGCGAATTTGATAGATTTGTTGACAGATTGACAGGTAACCATCCAATCAGTATTTCCCGTTTCTCAGGAATGGGAATTTGAATAACAAAGAAACCTCCATAGTTGGTTTATTTCCTGCCGCTCCCCATTCTCTCCTCGTTTCTTTCCCTAATTTGCATAATATAAACAGTTCCGTGCGCCGAGGATTTCAGGAACAAAAACCGACTACTCATAGTCTAGTAATATATTAGTACTACTACTAATAATAATAAAAATAATGATATCACTGATAAAAAATAATAATGTTCTTTTCAAGTAGACTGTATAGACTTCATGGTAGTAGACACCCAGTTTTTTTTTTTTCCCTCCTCACAGTGACTTAACATGCATTAATCTCACAAGACTGATAAAAGTGGGTCAAGCATTGTTTCAACATCACTTAGCTTTACAGTTTTTACCAACTAAGTATGGAAGAATCTGCTACGTAGAGCATTTTTTTTGGTTAGTAAGTGTTCTGTTAAATTTGATCATTCTCTTAGGTGTACCATGTACAGTACCGCTCAAATGTAAGTTACCACCCTCTCGCGAGAAACGAGATTGGTCTCGCGAGAAACGAGATTCGTCTCGCAGGAAACGAGAACTGTCTCGAGAGAAACGAGACTCATCGCGCAAGCGCACTGGAAGTACCGCTTCTGGTTCTTCGCAGGAAGGATTGTCGTGTGTGGAGAAAATCGTTGAGCGGACATGTGTCGTATCGTTGATTTTTGTGGTGTGATAAGCATTGGAGACGTGCGACTGAAGTTCAATATTTTTTAGCACTCAGTGGGCAATTTTTGTGTTACATGTATTGATCGACTTGATCGGTATTTGTTTTGTCTGTGCGTCTGAGTTAAAGATGAAACTTCGCGCTGGATATCTACATCGTCGCCGCCATGCTCATGTATAGTTTGAAGCCTCGATGTACTTAATAATTATTTGGGTCGCGTATTCACATGCGAAGCCACGCTTCGAACAGTTTAATAATCTACAATAACTTTTTATTCACAAAGTGAAGCCACAACGCTTTTGAACACGAAGCCTCAATTGACTTTGTATTTTGTTCTAGTATTCGCATGCAAAGCCACGCTCCAAACACGTTATCAAAGTTAACTTTTTATTCGCAAAGTAAAGCGAATAAGTATGTTTTATCCTTACAGTCTGGTTTTGTAGGACAACAGAAATGATGGCTAAGTCTTAGTCATGCAAATCTTTCATGAAAGGACTAAGTCAAGTTATGTGCCATACATGTACATGTGTAAGCACCAGTACAGAACTCATCTAGCATCATTATTTTTGGTCTTTAGAAATTGATTCATCGGCAAGAAACGGTTGAAGAAGCCAACTTATCAAAAGAGGACAAGAAGAAGATTAATGAACTTAATCTATACCAGGAGAATGCTGTGGAGTTTATGTCCTCTGAGGAAAGTGAGGAAGATGAAGAGGAAACAAGAAGTGGTCCACCAAAAAGGCACATAAAGCCACTACAATGGGAGAGATCAAAGCTAAGGACCATTAAGGCTCTCCTGGATGCCACATACCAGGCACGTATGCGCAGCAGGCAAAAAAAGACAGCTGCAAAAGTTTTAAGGGTGGCTGGCCAAAACTTGTCAACGAGGCCGCTCCCAAACAACTGTCCCTCTTGGGTAGGACGAGCTGTAGTGCAAAGTTAATTTATATAGGAAGCAAAGCACCGTAAATCAGTTTTCGTA
>OX419338.1:3641443-3646443 GCA_948470475.1 Galaxea fascicularis | reverse complement strand
CAGGGCTGAAAAACGACTACGCATGTGCTTTGGCATGCGGCAAAAAACGCAGGCTCAGACGCGCGCTCATTCAAAATGACTCGACAAATGACTCCAGTTTCGCGGGAGATAAACAGACGGCATTTAAATTGAAAAAATAAGGTCACAGTTGAAAAGATAAGGGTTTAAACAACAGTTTTGAGGAGAAAAAACATTGTCCTAAAAATCTAGTGAGTGTAGAAATTTTGAAAAAATTGTTTTCGCGCCGAGAACGGCCATTCGCGTGATCTTTAAGTGAAGTTCCGAAGCCGGCTAATTAGTGAAAATTATCGGCAATGTTTACAACACTGTGACATGTTGCGTGACACATATTGCGTCACTGAGTTCCCGTATTAGGGAGCTTAAGCACGCGCGTTTTTGAGACGCGAACGGCAACTGGAAGTGAGATGTTTTCCCTTTCAACTTGTCTTTGCACAACTATATTTATATCGCTCAGTATCTTTTCACTATTAGAGACCCTAAGTTTAAAAGTCTGGTTGAGACCGCTATCCTGGGGTGCGAAATATTCACTTCCGGTTACCGTCCGCGTCTCAAAAACGCGCGTGCTTAAGCTCTCTATTATCAGAAGCTGAGAGCATGTGCTCACAATGAAGGTAGTCTGTTGTTTTACCTCTATTAAATCGCTGAACAGATCTTGATACGTTATGGTGGCAGCGGTCGTGGTTTCTACTCTGTTTACTGTTTTTTCGATGGGCGACAAGGAATCTTCATCTGGAGCGACCGCAACCGTTTCTCTGAACACAGCGACTTCTAACCCAGCGGCGATGCATCGACCGCCATTACCTCAAGTGAAACCGCCACCTCCACTCAATCTGGCCGAATGTTCGGCGAAAAGATGGAAGTTATGGAAACAAACCTGGCTTAACTTTGCTATCGTTTCGAAAATTTCAACTCAAGGAGAAGAATACCAGAAGGCTCTCTTTCTTTGCACCATCGGGCAGAGCGCCTTAGAAATTTTTAACGCCTTTCAGTTCAGTGCGAGCGAAGATCCAAACAAGGTCGACACGATAATCACCAAGTTTGACGAATACTTTATGGGTGACGTAAATGAGACGTACGAGCGCTTCAAATTCAATCAACGCAATCAAGAAGCTGGAGAAAGCTTCGATGCTTACCTGACCGTTCTCAGAAACATGACTGAATCCTGTAATTTCTGCACGTGCCCGGTGATGAGCGACTCTCTAATACGAGACCGCATAGTTCTTGGGATCAGAAACGAAGACTCCCGTAAACGTCTACTGCAGGAACGAAAGCTCGACTTGAAGAAGTGTATCGATATTTGCCGCACTTCAGAGAGCGCCTCAACTCATCTACAAGCGATTGGCGGGAAACTTGAAGAAGTTCATTGGATTAACAAAACAAACGGCCCTCAAAACATGACGGGGAGACGAACGAGCCGCCCTGAACATCTACTAGACAAGAGTAACTCCCAACCACGTAAACTCAAGTGTAAGTTCTGCTCAAAAACTCATGTGATGAAAAAGGAGTTGTGTCCAGCATGGGGTAGACGCTGTAGCGTGTGTGGTAAAATGAATCATTGGAGGGGCTCGGAGGTTTGCGAGAAGAGGGAGAAAGTGCACTCGGTAAGTCAAGACTCTGACTTTTCTGACTCTGATTCTGAAGTGGCTCTAGTTAAAACTCTTGATGTCGTTGTCAATGGTGTTCGCTCGAGAAAAGACAAGCGCATTTATTGTGAGATGCGGATCAACTCTAAATCAGTCACTATGCAAGTGGACTGTGGGGCTACTGTATGCATCATTCCCAAGAGCCACATCGGTGACAACCATATTCAGTCTTCCAATATTTCCCTGGAAATGTGGAACAAAGCAAAGATGAATGCGCTTGGGACCTGCATGTCACGGCAGCATTGCGCGTGACACTGCGTGACATGACAGAAACTTACGTTGCGGTGGCCTGGGACCGAGCGGTCCCGGATGACCACGCTAGTTGTACGTTTTCGGAACGCTTTTCGCTGTGTTAGTTTTTTAAGTTGAACGTTCTACGGTTAAAAGGAATCAAGGAACGGATTAAGGACTAAGGTTTATGTCAATAACGGAACAAGGACACAGATGTAAGTTTCAGAATTACTGCTTTACCTTATTGTATTGTAATTTCGTATCGCCCCGAGCTCGCCTTTGTAATGCTAGTTTTCTGTTTCTTCCTTTAGTTTTCTTTATCGCATCGCATCGTATCGCATCAGTTAAGCTTATATTGCACTATCACGTTCACATCGCATTATCGTATCACCGAATCGAGACATTGTTCACAAGGAATCGTTTGCAAGGAAAATCAATAGCAGTGATGGACAGCGTGTACATGAATTTCTGTGGATTAAACTAAAGTTGTGTTTACATTGTATGCCTCATCGATTTGTAAGGTCCTGAGGCAGTTCTGCCGCCTCACTGCAAACTGCTTGTTGAAAACCCAAAAACTTTGATGAAGTACATGGTGAAATTTGTTGTTGTTGAAGAAGAGCTTACCCCACTGCTAAGCCGCAAGGCTGCTGAAAAGATGAATCTCATCACAGTTAACTATGACCTGTTTGAGAATGTCAGTAGCGTGGTAGATAACACAGATATCTTAGATGGTTTTCCTGACATCTTCAATGGGGATGTTGGCACCTTTCCTGGGTCTGTACGCTTGACTCTGAAGCCTGATGCAGAACCAATACTACGCCCTCCAAAACGATTGCCGATTGAGGTAAAGGAACCTGTGAAACTAGAACTTGACAGGCTGGTTGATATCGGAGTTCTTGCTCCGGTAGATGAACCCACTGATTGGGTAAATCAGATGGCAATTGCTACTAAGATGGATGGAAGCCTACGGATCTGCATTGATCCACGTTCTTTGAACCTCGCATTAAAGCGGGAGCACTACCAATTACCAGTCCTTGATGACATCCTTCCTCACCTTGCTAAGGCCAAAGTCTTCAGTAAGGTTGACCTTAGCCATGGCTATTGGCACTGTGTTTTGGAAGAAGAGTCTAGCCTGCTTACCACTTTTTCTACCCCTTTTGGAAGATATCGGTGGACACGCCTTCCCTTTGGGCTTTCTGCAAGCTCGGAAATATTCCAAAAATGACTGATTCAAGCCTTAGAGAGTCTTGTGGGTGTGGCCTGCATAGCAGATGACATCTTGATCTATGGTGTTGGCGACACGCTTGATGAAGCTACACAAGATCCTGACAAGAACCTCTCAATGCTATTAGAACGCTGCTGCCAGAAGTCCATCAAGCTCAACAGGGACAAAGTGGTGCTGAGGGTGCAACAGATAGATTTCATGGGACACCTGCTGACTGCTCAAGGTTTGAAACCTGACCCAAACAAAGTGGAAGCCATTCTTAAACTAGAAACGCCTGAGACTAAAGAAGACATCGAAAGACTGAATGGCACAGTTAACTACCTCGCTAAATTCTTGCCAAGGCTTTCTCAAGTCATGGAGCCACTCAGGCGACTTACCCAGTAAGGGGTTGAGTGGTACTGGGGAAATGTTGAAGACAAAGCTTTCAATGAGGTGAAGCAGCTGGTCACTCAAACTCCAATTCTTGCTTATTACTGCCCAGAAAAAGAACTGGTCATACAGTGTGATGCGAGTGGCCTGGGCCTTGGTGCTGTGCTTATGCAAGAAGGTCGTCCCCTTGCCTACGCCAGTAGGGCTCTAACAGATCCACAGACTCGCTATGCAACCATCGAAAAGGAAATGTTAGCCATTGTGTTTGCGTTGGAGAAATGGCATCAGTTTGTCTATGGTCGCCATGTTGTCATTAGAACAGACCACAAGCCTCTGGAGTCTATCGCGAAGAAACCGCTTGATAGGGCACCAAAGCGCCTACAAGGTATGCTCCTCAGAAGTCTGGCCTATGATATCGACGTCCAGTACACTCCTGGTCACACCCAGCAGCTGGCAGACATGATGAGCAGATCGTTCCTCCCAGCTCATGGTCAGGTAACTTCTAGTGAATTTGAGACTGTCAATGCGGTTCAGTTCCTGCCAATGGGAGAAAGTTGCTGTGGACCTCTTCACCCAGGACCAGAAAGAATACTTGGTGACAGTGGATTACTACAGTGGTTACTGGTAGTTGGACAAACTATGCAGTACTGACTCTAGAACTGTGGTCAGCAAGCTTAAGGCCCACTTCGCAAGGCATGGAAGTCCATGTCAACTTATTAGTGATAATGGGCCTCAGTTCGTAGCTGCAGAATTCCAAAAGCTGACAAAGGAATGGGACATTGAACATATGGTCACTTCCCCTTACAACAGTAAGGCAAATGGTAAAGTTGAGGCTGCAGTGAAGTCTGCCAAGAAACTGCTACACAAGACTGCCAAAGGTGGTGATGATTTCTATGTGGGACTCCTCGCTGAACGTAACATCCCATCACAGGGAGTTGGGAGCAGCCCAGTTCAGCTCATGAATAGGAGGACAAGGACACTCGTGCCCACAACCGGTCCTCTCTTGGAACCAAGAACCCTGAACACGAGTCATGAGAGAGAGAAGCTGAAAGATGTCAAGAAGAGGCAAGCCCGGTACTACAACACCAATGCCCACGACGTACCTCAATTAAGTGAAGGAGATACTGTGAGGATGAAGCCTTTTGTTTTGGGGCAAAAGGAATGGAAGAAGGGTGTGGTTGTTGAACGACTTGATGAGAGATCATATGAAGTTGAGACAGCAGATGGATCCTCCTATATGCGTAACAGAACCCATCTAAAGAAGACCAATGAGCCTCCTCCTGCAACGGTCAACAGTGACTCACCACAAACACCAGACCAAAACGTGGTCCTGACACAAACGGCCAACAAGCTGCCTCTTGGGACAACCCTTGCTGAGCCACTGCAAATGTCTAGTCATCCTGACGAGCTCAATGAAATCACACTGTCCAAGGAATCAGACCCCAAGGCCCTCCCATGTATTGAACCTTGCAAGGAGCAGACTGGCGCAAGGACCCGAACTCGCTCAGGAA
>OX419338.1:3613943-3638943 GCA_948470475.1 Galaxea fascicularis | reverse complement strand
ATTAAAATGCACGTAATTGACGCGTGAATGGCGTAGGTGTCCAATTACAGGTATCCAATTAAAAAAAGTTAAAATTGGATACCTGTAATTGGACACCCACGTGATCGCGCGCCAATTACGCCACAAATAGGCGCGCGCAGAACCAATCAGAATCGAGAATTTTGTTATAGATACGATTACTGGTATAATAACATTTGTTTTATTTGTCACAGATCACAAAAATCGTCTGGCTTACAGAAGGACAGCGGACTGCATGCATCCAACTGTGGCATGTCATTACGGGGACTATCTTCTGGCCAGGGTTTGGGATACAGCACAACCCCCAGGACAATACAGCAGTTAAAAGCTAATTTGAGTGTACAACACACAAGCTTCATTTGTCAACAATTTCACAGGGTAAATGAGGTCAGTCCCTTGGGTGTAAATATATCTAATATCTAAAGGTTGTGTACCAGTTGCCCAAGAAAAAGCTTTGAAACAAAGAGAATCACCATACAATCTCCTGATACAGTAAATATAACATTAACACATTAGTTTATGTCTGTTGTGTTTAATTTTGCTTTTTGTCTTTCTTAACAGCTGCAATGCTTTGTAGTTTTAATGCTTGATGACTTCCACAACATCCATTCACTCCATACACCATCACAGTTGGTACGGACAAATGTCATCCACATGGCATCCTGTTTGGGAGATGTTCATCCATCAGTTCATGCAGTCCCTAGGCCTGCATTGCCCTTACACAGACAAGTGACAATAAATGTTAATGGGGAGCAGAGGACCTGTGCTGGCGGAATTGACATTAACGATGTCCTGCAAACAATAACAAACTCATTAAGTAATATGAATAAACAGTTCTGGGACCAGCTACCAAGTTGCATGCAAAGCCTTGATACAGGAAGACTGCAAACAGCACTACATGAACTAAGGTACATATGAGTGTTATTTGTTACCCATTTATCACAGAAAAATGTCTATTACAAAACAGAAAGACAACAGGTTAACAGCAAAAAAAAATTAGACTTATAATAGCAATAAAATTGTAAATATCTGTAATGTCCGTTTGTTGAACAGGGTGTACTCAGATCCAACAACACAAGACATTGAGACGCTCAAGACTTGTATGCTAGTTGATGAGTTTCAACAAGATTTAAAAAGCATGGAACATTACAAGATGGCCCTTGAACGTGTTCTGAACAAATGACCTCAACTTAACTTGTACAGCAAGAAATTTGTTGTACCATTGCCTGCTGACTGGCCAGGATGGTACTATCCCAAAAAGCTGATCAGTTGACTTCAAAATTCAGTGGGGCTTGGTTTTCTTGCTCTTTGTTTTCTAGTAGACTAGCCTTAAAGTGAGTGCTGCATGAATAGTAATCGAGCAAGAACGATTACAGACAATATTATTATTAATTACAGTACTGTACCATATTTTTCTTTAGAAACATTAAGTTACAGGAATCAAATTCAGGAAAAGGGTAATGCATCTTGCTGTGTCAATGATGTGGTATTAGGACTGTGTACTGTCATTTTGTAACATAATTTCAGATTTTAAATGCTTCAATCAATTGGTATTAAAAAGACAGATTGTCAATGCACAGCCAGCAGTATGTATCAAATACTGGACGGTATTCTGATCTCTTGATTGTGCTTAAGCCTTTTGAAAGTTCTAACTGATGGAGAAATGTTCAGGAGATTAAATGAGAAAGGAATAAACTCTATCAAGCCCACCCACCAAACCTACCATCTTTACAGTGCCATGTTTGTTGACAATGTTTGCTTTTGTTGGTTTTTGATAGGATCTTGTTTCTGATAGTGCCAGTGGACATGACAGTGAAGAGATACCTCTTCATTCTGCAAGTTCCACCTCTCCTGCTCTTAGCTGTTCCACCCCTGGCAAAGGTTCATGCTCAATAGGTATGGATTAAAAAGAAGAATTCAAGCGCACTTAAAAGTATATGCCACTTTTAATAATAAATTAATATATTTACCGCATCCTTCAATTATATCTTTGGTTTTTTGACAACATGGAGGGAAATGAGCATCTATGTCAGCACATCTTTTCTGATTTTGTTTAGTTAATGTATGCGAGTGGCATTACTTTATCACTACAGAACTATACTAAAGCGATCTGTAACCACTCCTGAAAGTGACCATCATTGTGAACCCGACGACTTATTATGAGCTCTTTAATGAAAAGCTCCTGTAAGTGACAGCTACATGTACCCTGATTTGCACATTGATATCTATGTTGATATTGAACTCTCAGCTTGAAAGTTGTAAGTCTCCAATATTTATGAAAGGATGTTTTGGTATCACTCAACAACTTAAACTTGGTGATTCGAAGTTCATTTTTTGCAGATAGCACATGTGTTAAGAGCAATACATATAAATGTTGTTCATCAGTATAACCATGATTGTAGATCAATGTTTTTTAACAATAATATTGCAATAAGAACTACAACATTGAATTGTGCAACGTACAATGAATGTTGATCTTAAGCCAAATGTTTTACTGTCAAGTTGAATACTGTGATCAACTTGGATTTTTGGCAGGGATGGAAAGAGCTAGGATGCTAGATATAAAAAAAAAATAGGACCCTATTATTTTAAAGTTATTCCATCAAATTTATTGAAACATTTATTGCAGTGTATAAAGGAATGAAATGTAATAAGAGAGAGAGATGCGATGGTAATTGAAAGGCAAATGTTGTCGTAATTTATAGGTAAGAGCAGGCAAAAATTGAAGAGAAAAATGATGTTTTCCAGTTCGTCTTCCTCTGATGATGACAAAAGTGCAGGTACTTGTAGCACTGTTTATAATTGTTAAGCAAACAAGCCTTTTTAATCTGATCATCATGTTTACCCATACTGAGATATACATGTATACACTGTATTAACATAACTGTGTGGTTTTAGTCATTTATGCCATGGTAAAATATAAATTAGTCTGTTTACTAGTAGTGATCTGTTGGTCACCATGTTGTGGAAATGTAATAGTTGATGAGGGTTCACTGTCACTAATAGCCGACCATTTTTTGGGGGTCTGTTTTACAAAATCACAGTTGGCAGTTACTATTATATTATCAGGGCCTTTGTTTTTGATGTTTTAAAGTGCCTTGCAAAACTGTTTCTGTGTCATCTTTCTCAAAGGTAAACCAAGTTGCTCTAAAGAGATTTCAGAAGGTTTAGAAAGGTCGGACGATGACAAGCATTGTCTTGCAGAAGATTGTCATAATGAGCCATTTGAAGCAGAGGAATTGAGGCAGTGTTGCCCTGCACAAATACAAAACACAAGAGAGGAGGTATGTTGTCTCTTTAAAATTGAAGAAAAGTGATGCAAAAGTTGATGCAACTGTTTTGTAGGACAAACTTAATTATAATGGTTATTATTATCATTCAATGCAATTTTCTTCCTTTTCATTGGCTGAGAGCCCTCATGAATCCACGTGACCAGCAAATAACTGCAAACAATATTCTACTCATGCATAAATGAAATCATGCTTTTGACAGATATTCACATTAAAAAACAAACTCGGTGGCTAAATGACAATTAGCTTAATTTTCAAGAACAATGATCAGTATTGTCAAAAAATGTGGGACAGTACTATAAGTGATCAATGATTATTTTAACTTGAGTTAGCCAGTGAGTACATATGTTCTTCTTTACATTAATTTTCAAGAAAATCACAAATTTGCTTTCTTGTAAAGAAAGAATTTCAAGCAGATGAATCAGTGAGAATAAAATTAATGGTTTGAGAGTAAAGCTCTAGGTAGAAGTTAATTTAATCCTCTTCATGTATCATTTCAGTGCTAGTATGCTGTACTCAGAAAAAAAGAAGGCAAGGGAAGAGTTTATGATAAGAAGCAGGCCTGTTATTATTGTGGCAAATTGGTCTGTAAAATTGCAAGGCATTATGAACAGAAACACCAGTCCGAAAGGGAAGTGGCCATTGCCCTCTCCTTCAATAAAGGTTCTCCTACAAGGAAGAACCATCTTGAGAAAATGAGGTTACTGGGTAACTATCACCACAATGTAACTATATTAGAAACTGGAAAAGGGGAGCTTATTCTCAAGAGACGCCCCTCCTCTGCTGAAAAGTGCATTCCTGATGATTATCTCCCATGCAATTATTGCTTGGGCTTCTTTAAGCGACAGGAATTATGGAAACACATCAAAAGTTGTGGTGCAAAACCAAGAGATGGCAATCCCGATCCCCCAAAATATCAGAAGGTGCAAGCAATGGCAAAGTTGTTGTTGCTTAACCCTACCGCTGCTAGTTCCAGTGACAACAACAGCATATTAAGCCGACTTTTCACAAGTATGAAAAGAGATGAAGTCTCCCTAATAGCTAAGAATGACTGGCTTATCAAGGCCAAGTTGGGTTGTTTTTGGTGGAAAAGCATGGCGAAAAGCAACAGCACCTTACTTCTCAAAAAATGGGGGGAACTTGGTAGGCTCCTGACAGAACTTCGTGCTGCAGATTTCAGTCCAAACGCCCAGCTCAGTGATTTCATCAAGCCAGGAAAATTTGATGTTGTCAGCGCTGTTAAAAGCCTTTCAAAGTTTCAGTTTCAAGAAGGTGTTCAGAGAGTTGCTACCCCCTCATTGTCTCTTAAGGTTGGTCATCCCCTAAAAAAGTGTGTTTCTATTCTTCGGGGCCAGGCCTTCTGAAGAAAAGACAAAGACCTGCAAGAGGATACTGACACTTTTGAAAAACTTTTAGATTCAGAGTGGAGCCATCGCGTGTCCCATCATTCTCTCAGTACTTAAGGAGCAAGTAAATTTAACAAAGTCGAAATATTACCCCTTGCAGACGATCTTGAGAAACTAAGGAGGAGTATCCTATCAAAAGTTAAAAAAGGTTTTACAAACTCGGAGCTAAAAGTTAAAACTTGTGTTCAATATTTCGTCCGTTTCTCAACCGGACTTCATCAGTCAATGATATGAATGTTAAAAAGATGAATTTTAAAAAGGGGGTTTTAACGCCTCTTGGGGGTTAGAATTGTGTCATAGATGGCTGCTAATTCGTAACCATTGTCTCTGTTTAATGCCGGTTTCGTAAGTTTAATTTGAATAGCTTCCTTTATCCTGCGTTTGAAGGTGTTAACTTCGGTTGATAGTACTTTTGCCTTATTTGGGTCCACCGAGTGGCCCTCCCGGCGACAATGCTCGTGAATAGCTGATGAACTTCTTGATTGGTGTTCTTTCACTCTGATTTCCAGAGAGCGGGCCGTTAATTTCGCCAACGTACTCCTTGTTACACTTCTCACAATGTATCTGGTACACAGTGCCGCATTTCTTGAGATTGACATTTGTGTCCTTGACACGTACCAATTGTGATCTTAGAGAATTGAAGGGTTTATGAATAAGTGTAACCTCGTGTGACTTGAAAGCTCTTTGCAGGCGTTCCGAGATTCCTTTGATGTGTGGCGTTGATGCATAGATTTTCGTCTTGTTTTGAGGTTCTTCAGTATCTTCTGTTGTAGATTTTGGATGTGGTATTGTTAGCATCCATTCTGGATAATTATTCATTTTTAGGGCTTGCTTGACGTGCTGTGTTTCTTTAGTTCTGTCATCGTTTTCCGTAACCAAGGTCTGTGCTCTCAACATCAGGGTGTTAACCACAGTTCTTTTGTGTTGTAGATGATGGTTTGATTGGAAGTTTAAGTACTGGTCCGTGTGCGTAGGCTTGCGGTACACGGAGATCTTGGTAGAACCATCTTGGTAGCCTGCGAGCAAGCCCTCCACTGGGGTCTCACGCGAGAATTTCGAGCCCGAGCGAAGCGAGGCGCGAGAGGATTGGGGCGGGGTCGAGAGAAGGAAAGCTTGTAACGATCACCGAAGAAATTTCATTTCCACCCCGGAAAGTTAAAAGGCTTTTTAGTCAACTCGCCTAGACCGCGCCAACATGGCAGACAAGGATTTCGGAGGTTTTAAGCAAGTTTCAGTCTGCATCAGGCGTTCAGTTCCAACTGAAAGAACAGTAGGTTACAGCGGTGAAAAGTCTACTTTTAAATCATGACGTTCTTGCCGTGTTACCTACGGGATACGTTTAATCTTCCAGTCGTTTGTGGTGGCGAAAGAACTTCTGGAGAATGCGAAAGCTTGTGTGGTGCATAAGACAACATATTAGGGTCCCTTCACTGTTATTGTCATTGGCGTTGTTTCAGCAGTACGAAAAACGCATACAGTTATTCTAATGCTATTGCCGATTGCACATACTAATGCAAGGACTAGTCTAAGCAATATTCAAGAACTTTTCAGTCAGAGAAGACAAGTCAAGGGAATATTCGCATATTGGCCCGATTTATACTAGAGACGGATCATCCGTCTGGGACGAACTTGAGCAAAGAACGATAGTTCGTCTGATAATTCGTCTGCGTATAAATACGGGCAAACAGACGGATTATCCGTCCAGACGAACTATTTGGATAATTCGTGTTCATCGACGAATTATCCAGATAGTTCGTCTGGACGCATAATCCGTCTGTTTGCCCGTATTTATACGGAGACAAATTATCAGACGAACTATCGTTCTTTGCCCAAGTTCGTCCCAGACGGATCATCCGTCTCTAGTATAAATCGGGCCAATGGCCCGATTTATACTAGAGACGGATCATCCGTCTGGGACGAACTTGGGCAAAGAACGATAGTTCGTCTTATAATTCGTCTGCGTATAAATATAATTCGTCTGCGTATAAATACGGGCAAACAGACGGATTATCCGTCCAGACGAACTATCTGGATAATTCGTCGATGAACACGAATTATCCAGATAGTTCGTCTGGACGGATAATCCGTCTGTTTGCCCGTATTTATACGCAGACGAATTATATTTATACGCAGACGAATTATAAGACGAACTATCGTTCTTTGCCCAAGTTCGTCCCAGACGGATGATCCGTCTCTAGTATAAATCGGGCCATTCACACCAACTAAACATGTTTAATTAAACCAGGTTTAGAAAAATGAAAACCGTTAAAGAAAAACTGGAACTCAGGCTTTTATGCAGGATTTAGATGAACTTAAACATGTTCTTTAATTTGCGCTGAATTTGTAGTAAAAAAAGATCAGTAAGCAGCTTTTATAAAGAAAATAATTTTAAACCGTGTTTAACTAAACAGCTTTTAAACATGTTTAAGCTTTGGTGTGAACGGGGCATTAGTTCAGGGGCACCCAACGTCAATTTTCGGAAAATATCTGTTCGGAAGACGATTTGAGATCTAGAATTTTCGGAACATTTGTTGTAAAATTTTTTGCTTGCCTGCCTCTCCTAGGATTTTCGAACATCTAAAAAATCGTATAATTGCCCATTTTTAACGGATTTTTACCCTAAAAAGGTCACCTAGAAGTTTCGGGAGCCTTATTTCTGGCTGAAATTTTCGAAAAGGTAAGTTTTGATCCTTATCATTTTCGGATCACTAAACTTTCAGCTAGGAAATCCGAACAGATGAAAATTTTTTAGGAGATGAAAACATGCCTATAACTACCGTTTAAATACTAAAATACGTTCAACAATGCTATGTTTAGTTGTTTTGAACTATATTCTCGTTGGGTGCCCCTGTTAGTTTCTCACGCTCAACATGTTTGTGTTCTCGACCGTTTATCAGGTTTCCTCGTGCTGGCGCGTCAGAACAATTCGTCCTAGATTGTAGCGCTTTCTTTAAGCTTCAAATAGAGACCAAATATATGTTCGTAGTCGAAATAGAACGAGAGTTATGAATTTTTTTTTCCGCCACGCGCCAACTTTTTACCTTCTCGTACTTGAAAGTACAAAGCCGTCAGTGCATGAGACAACATTTTCGCCTTCACTCTAATTGTCATTGGCGTTGTTTCAACAGTAGGAAAAACGCATACAGTTATTCTAATGCTATTGCCGATTACATATGCTGATAAAAAGGACTGGTCTAAGCAGTATTCAGGCGAAGAGACCGACGTGAGAAGACATCGCTTGAATCTGTCCTCTCCACTCGAGGCCGTCTCTTGACCATCGTTAAACAAAGCGCTTGCAATAAACGAGTGCAACTGATGTAACGTCCTTATTTTCCGTCCATAAGCCTTACAAATTCGGTCCGATTTGCTTTCACACCGTTTCACTGTCAATCCTACATTTTCGCACAGATCGGCGAGGACAACACCGATTGAACCTTTTTGCTTCGAAGGTTGAAATAAATTTTCTGTTCCAATGTGGCGGGCCTGGCGTCCGTATTGAACCTTAAAGTAACAACCATAGAGTTAACAGAATTCCTTTACCGAAGGTAAAAGAGCTTTTCTTCCTCGCCCGCTTTTTTTTTTTTTCGGTGTTACAAACATTATTTTCAACTGTTCCCAGGTTCCCGACCATATTTTCCGCGAAAACTTTACGGCAGGTCCAGCAAGGCTGTCATCAATCATTACTGGTTGACAGTATGTCATTTTTCAGCCAATGGTATTTCCCTTCTCTCAGTGGAAGGGGAAATGAAATGTTGCAAGCTCTCCTTCTCTCGACCCCGCCCCAATCCTCTCGCGCCTCGCTTCGCTCACGCTCGAAAATCTAGCGTGAGACCCCAGTGGAGAGCTTGCTCGCAGGCTACCATCTTGGTTAATACTCACACAGGTATCAAGGAAAGGAATCCTGCCATCCTTTTCTTGTTCCGAAGTGAACTGGATATGTTGGTCAATGGAGTTTAGATGTTCTGAGAAGGAATCGACGGCGTTTTCGTGAATCTTGGCCATCGTGTCATCCACATAACGATACCACATCGTTGGAGGGATGGGGGCGGTGTCCAGAGCTCTGCTCTCGAACTGTTCCATGTAGAGATTGGCCACTACAGGGGAAATTGGAGACCCCATGGCGGCTCCTTTCTTTTGTTTGTAGAATTCACCCTGGAATGTGAAGTATGTGCTCGAGAGGCACATCTCTAATAGAACGGATAATTGGGCGATATCTAACGGGCATCTATCCGGTTAGCTCTGGTCACTTTCCAGTTTGGCTCTGACAACTGGAATGGCTTCATTGATCGGAATGCTGGTAAACAGTGAGGAAACATCGTATGAAACGAGTTTCTGTCCAGGGGGTACTTTAAGTTCTGCAATCTTGTTGACAAAGTCTTCACTGTTGACGATGTGATGACTGTTGAGGCCAACAAGAGGTTTAATAATCTTAGCAAGGAGCTTGGCAGTATCATACATCACGCTACCAGTGCTCGAAACTATTGTTCGTAGCGGTATGTCTTTCTTGTGAATCTTGGGTAGCCCGTAGAACTTTGGGACATTCTCTGCTGTGGGGTACAGTTGATTGTAAAGATAATTAGGGATTCTCTCTTCTTTGCGCCACTCCTTCAGGGTTTGAATGAGTTGGTTTTTGATGGCTCTGGTTGGGTCAGATGTCAGTTTTTCATACGTATTGGTATCGTCTAGAAGAGCCTTCACCTTTTTGTGATAATCTTGTTTGTGATAATCTTATTTGTTTGTTTTTTTTGTCAGAGCCAAACTGGAAAGTGACCAGAGCTAACCGGATAGATGCCCGTTAGATATCGCCCAATTATCCGTTCTATTAGAGATGTGCCTCTCGAGCACATACTTCACATTCCAGGGTGAATTCTACAAACAAAAGAAAGGAGCCGCCATGGGGTCTCCAATTTCCCCTGTAGTGGCCAATCTCTACATGGAACAGTTCGAGAGCAGAGCTCTGGACACCGCCCCCATCCCTCCAACGATGTGGTATCGTTATGTGGATGACACGATGGCCAGGATTCACGAAAACGCCGTCGATTCCTTCTCAGAACATCTAAACTCCATTGACCAACATATCCAGTTCACTTCGGAACAAGAAAAGGATGGCAGGATTCCTTTCCTTGATACCTGTGTGAGTATTAACCAAGATGGTTCTACCAAGATCTCCATGTACCGCAAACCTACGCACACGGACCAGTACTTAAACTTCCAATCAAACCATCATCTACAACACAAAAGAACTGTGGTTAACACCCTGATGTTGAGAGCACAGACCTTGGTTACGGAAAACGATGACAGAACAAAGAAACACAGCACGTCAAGCAAGCCCTAAAAATGAATAATTATCCAGAATGGATGCTAACAATACCACATCCAAAATCTACAACAGAAGATACTGAAGAACCTCAAAACAAGACGAAAATCTATGCATCAACGCCACACATCAAAGGAATCTCGGAACGCCTGCAAAGAGCTTTCAAGTCACACGAGGTTACACTTATTCATAAACCCTTCAATTCTCTAAGATCACAATTGGTACGTGTCAAGGACACAAATGTCAATCTCAAGAAATGCGGCACTGTGTACCAGATACATTGTGAGAAGTGTAACAAGGAGTACGTTGGCGAAATTAACGGCCCGCTCTCTGGAAATCAGAGTGAAAGAACACCAATCAAGAAGTTCATCAGCTATTCACGAGCATTGTCGCCGGGAGGGCCACTCGGTGGACCCAAATAAGGCAAAAGTACTATCAACCGAAGTTAACACCTTCAAACGCAGGATAAAGGAAGCTATTCAAATTAAACTTACGAAACCGGCATTAAACAGAGACAATGGTTACGAATTAGCAGCCATCTATGACACAATTCTAACCCCCAAGAGGCGTTAAAACCCCCTTTTTAAAATTCATCTTTTTAACATTCATATCATTGACTGATGAAGTCCGGTTGAGAAACGGGCGAAATATTTCACAAATTTTAACTTTTAGCTCCAAGTTTGTAAAACTTTCTTTAACTTTTATTATGCTTCCGGAGCAGGAAACAAATGTTTTTGATTGTATCCTATCAAAGATTTTTTCAAGCACACAAATCCTTAAAGAACAACCTCAACTAGAAGCATGGGGCCAACTTGCCCAAGCAACTCTTGCCAGACTGGTTATTTTTAATAAGAGGAGAGGTGGAGAAGCATCAAAGATGCTTTCAGAAAGCTATTAACAGAGACCAGACTGGAAGCAGGTTAATAATCCTGAAATCATGGCATCACTAAGTGGCTTTGAAAGAGAATTATCCAAAAGGCAAGTCAGATACTAATTAACCCCTAGGGTTAATAAATAAATATTTAAATAAATAAATAATATCTACATGTATAGAGGTGTTGTCTAAAATAATAAAGGAAGGATAACCTAAAAAAAATGACAAAAATATGCTTGTATTAACCATCAGTTTTTTGTACTTTAATTGAACACTACTAACTTCAACATTACATTAATAAATATTTTAGACCTGTCCAGTAGATCTCGTTAATCATGTACCTATGTGGAACATATGTGGAACTTATGTGGCATTATCAGTTATTTATTTCTTTAATTTTGTCCTATATTATGTGAGTCCTCAGTAAAAGTGCCAGCTTCGTTTCTTTTGTTTAGAAAAGTTACAACTTAAAAATGATGATATTGGTGGTAAAAATGCTGAGATGCTGGCTATACCTGTGGTTGGCATTGGTTTTATGATGACAGATCTTGGCTAACTTTTTTTGTTTTTAATTTTTAAAGGCAATTTGTCATGAAAAAAATATTCCATTTTAGTTTAATATATGAGTTATATTAGAAGAGAGTTAGCCATTTTCAGTTTTGATTTCAGTAGGGATATTTTACACTGTTTTGTTCTAATATCTATATTCCCCTGTCAGAAGGTTTGCTGGTTTGAACCCTCCATGCTCTCTGGAATATCCAGTTTAAGTTCATGCTTTCCTCAGTTTTTGGCCTTTAACCTTGCCCCCCTTCTCCTTGGAATTTTCAAAAACCCTGTCGATTGCAACACGGTGGGAACATATTAACCAGTCTTGAAAATGTTTAGCATAATGACTTGTCCTTCTGATGCTAATAAGTTTTTGGGCAATTCAGAGACCATTTCCCCATTTTATTCTTTTTTCGTTTGTAAAATATTGTTTGAACAAATATAAATTGTTTTTATTATCTTAATCTTAAAACAGATTAGACATGGTTGAGATTCGTGGTAAGAGGGGCAGGAAGGTACCTGTAATTTTGACACCTGAGGTGAAAGACAGCATCGATCTCCTCAACAAGACAAGGAAAGCTGTGGGGATTCCAGATCAAAACCAGTTCATTTTTGCCAGACCATTAACAGGCAGTCCTTAGAGCACACGAGAGCATAGGATTGCCTGAGGAAATTTGCTATGGAGTGTGACCCACCTCTCTCAAACCCCACAAATATAACAAGTACCAAACTCAGAAACTACATTGCAACCATTTCTCAGGTACTAGTGTCTCTCAAAGAAACTGAGGTAGACTGGCTTGCAAGACACCTTGGTCATGATATTCAAGTACACAGGGACTTCTATCGTCTATATGAATCTACCATTGAAATTGCGAAAGTGAGCAAGTTACTTCTCACTGTTGATCAAGGGAAACAAGAAAATTTGCCAGAAAATCACTGGCTGAAATTGACTTAAATGGTTAGTGCAAGATTCTGGTTACATAATGTAAATTTCATAACTAATTTGTCTTGTTCTTCCTTCTCTATTGTTCTTCAAACCAACAAATTAGAAAATTTAGAATAAAATTCCGGTCAGGCAATTTTTGTTTTCTTTTGCACTAATTCATAAATGTTGATGCATGTCATTATTATGTGTGCACAGCACAGGTAATTTATGTACACGTCTTAACTTGAAACAAATCTTCTTGAAGAAATCAGAGGATAGAAGATCAAGGAATACCACCAAAAAATGTTGTGTAGCCTGTTTCAAAAAAGCATTTCTTTTACCTCCAACTATATTTCAAAATAGTTCAAGCTTCTTTCCAGTGTTTATTTTACTTCTCAGCTGTGGACATGCTGAAACAACTACTTATGGGGACTTCTTTCCACAGGCATTATGATTACAATAATAATATTTATTATTTATTCACAGCTCCCTCAGGATATAATTTACTGTTATTATTATTATGTCCACTCCTTATAGACTCAGGCAGGATATTCAGCCTGGTTTATTGTCATTGGGAGTGGGTTACAACAAGTCACCATGGTCCAAGGTCTCCCTTTTCCTTCTTCTTACAGGGGCAGTACTTTTCTTAGTATCTTTGCTGTCCCCAGCAATGCTGTTTTTTGGATCAGTTCCAAACTCACTTTCACGCCAATCTGCTTCTTGAATCCCTCAGGATATTATTCTTATTCTTATTATTGTTATTATTATCATTAGTATAGTAGTAGTAGTAGTAGTAGTAGTAGTAATAGTAAAAAAATAATAACAATTATAATAATACATAATTATTTTGACAATAATTTCAAGTGATAGTCAATTAGGTGATACAGCATACCACTGAAACTAATTACAAGCCAATGATGCTATTTAGCAGCAATTTTCTACTTTTTCCAGACATTGCAGACCCAGTGTAGCGTGGGGCCTGAGCCCAAGTTAGGTCGGACATGCGCAGTTAGTCGTCTCGCGAACGCGTGCTTGTAGACGTGCTTGTAAGTCGTGTTCTTGAAGAATTATAGTCCGTTTTGGAGTCTAGTTGTGTCGTTAGTAGTGTTACATTTGGTGGCAGCGGTGGGATTTTAATCATGGAAGAAACTGTGAAAGCTTTGGAAACGAAAGTGGCCCAGTTGGAAGCCAGTCTTGCGAAGAAAGGTGAAACAGCGCCTGGATCCAGTTCGCACAGCCCCGCGAGTTCATCGAGTGCTTTGGCGCCAGATCATCCTCTTCGCATTAAACCAGAAACTTTCTCGGCTGCTTCGGGAGAAAACTGGCTGGTGTGGTTACGGAAATTTAAAAACATCGCTTCGCTGAATAAGTGGAATGCCGAGCTTCAAAATCAAATATTGCCAGCGTACCTGAAAGGCCTCGCCGAGCAAACATACTACAGCCTCACTACCGAGCAAACATCCACATGGGAAGTTCTAGAACGCGCTCTGACAGATCGTTTTCATCCCAAAGAATCCCGGCAAGTGCACATTTCTACGCTTCGAGCCAAGTTACGTCGACCCGACGAGGATTTACATCAACTGAGATGCGAAATATCTCGCCTTGTCGAGCTGGCCTATCCTGACGACCCGCCCGTTATACTTGATCGTACTTCGCGAGATTTCTTCATTGGCTCTTTAACTCCCCTTACATTACGAGAGAAGGTGTTGGATTTGGGCCCGAATACCTTGGATGAAGCACTTGCAGCTGCCCAGCGATACGAATCAAATCAAAAAGTGTTGAACAAAGGGAGTACTCACGTCCTTACTTCAACGGCCGAAGAGAAGGATGGCGGGAATGCTACTTCACATCGGGGGACCCCAGAACCCCCCGTGTGGGCTCAGCAGCTCTTTCAACAACAAGCAGAAATTTTAGAGAAGCTGAAGGGCATTCCTCAAGGAAGGCCAGGTAGGAATGAAAGTGTTGAGTCTCCTCAGGGCCCCAGAGCTTGCTTTAAGTGTGGAAGCCTGAACCATTTCATTCGGAATTGTCCCCATCAAGTTCGTACCGACCAGGGAAACTGGAGACGGGCGGGGCGCAGCCAGAAGTGACCCCGCCCGGTAAATCTAAGGGTGCATTTATGCCATGCCATGTCAATGGTGTTCTGTCCCATGCTTTGCTGGACACTGGTGCTGAAGCAACAATTATTAGTGATGACATTTACCATTGTATTAATTCTAATACGAGCAAGCTTGAACCACCACGGAAAGCTGTTCTTGGGGCCAATAATATGCCGCTTGATGTTGTTGGTGAAACGGAGTTGACACTTGAACTTGGTGGTGTCAAAGCTCAGCATAACGTGTTAGTGTGTCGCGGGTTACCTCAACAAGTGTTGATTGGCATAGATTTCTTGATGGCTCACAAGTGTATTATTAACTTTGACAATAACACTGTATACAGTAAAGGGGGACCCAGCAAGTTGGTGTTTGGCCCGCTCGGTAAAGTCTGCAGGATCACTGTTGCCGAAACTGTAACATTATCACCAAGTATGGTTGCTGATATACCTTGTTTGATTGAGGGGGTGAGTGGCCAGGAGGAATTTGTGGGCGTGGTTGAGCCAAGAAGCAAGTTTTCGGAAAGGTATTCCGCAGGGGCCTTGCGGACTGCAGTAACTGTAAAAGATGGGCGAATACCAGTTCGTGTGTTTAATAGCCTTGACAAGCCTCTCAAAGTTTACCGCTGCAGCAGCATTGGGGACCTACATCCACTAGTGGATCAAGTAGATGGACTGACTGACGAGGGTGGAAAGAGTGAGATTTATAAAGTTGTAGGGGCTGCTAAGGAACATGCTGAGGTGGAGTTAGGGGCTAGGCAGTGTAGTGCAGTTTTTGTGAAAGACTCTGATGTTGGTAGTGCTCCTTTGGAAGAGATGTTTCCCATAAGTAGTGATTTGGTTCCAGAAGAGGAAAAACGTAAGCACTACGAGGTTCTGTCCACTTACGCCGACTGCATTTCAAAGGGGCCATGGGACTTAGGTTCAGCCAAAGGTGTCAAACATACCATTGACACTGGATCAGCACAGCCAATACAAGTACCACCTAGAAGAGTCCCTTTCCATAAAAGAGAAGAAACGCGCCGTCAAGTGGATGAAATGCTTGAAGCTCAGATCATAGAGCCATCTGAATCCCCATGGTCCTCTCCAGTAGTTTTGGTTGCCAAGGCTGATGGCACGCAGCGTTTCTGTGTGGATTATCGGGCTCTGAACAAGGTAACCAAGCGAGACTTGTACCCGCTTCCAAGATGTGGTGACATATTAGAGAGTTTAGCTGGTGCGGAGTGGTTTTCTCATCTTGACCTGCTCCGCGGTTACTGGCAAATTGATGTTGCAGAAGAAGACCGAGAGAAGACGGCTTTTGCAACCCCAGACGGTCTTTACCAATTCCGCAAGTTAAGTTTTGGTCTGACAAATGCACCGGCGTGTTTTATGAGGGCTATGCATCTTGTTTTGAAAGGTCTGTGCTGGTCAGACTGTCTAGTATATCTAGATGACATTATCATCTTCGGCCGAACCCTACAGGAGCATCGAGAGAGACTGTCACTGGTCTTATCGCGGTTGGCTGAAGCAGGCTTGAAAATTAACCCCAAGAAATGCAAGTTATTGTCAGAACGAGTGATTGTGCTAGGTCATGTGGTGACCAGGGATGGTATTTCTACTGATCCAGAGAAAGTGAGAGTCATCAAGGAGTGGCCAGTGCCAGAGAATGAGAGCCAGCTGAGAGCGTTCCTGGGGACGGCCGGTTACTATCGAGGCTTTGTGCCGAACTATGCTGATATTGCTGCCCCTTTACACAGTGCATCTCAAAAGGGTAAACGTCTTAGGTGGACCGCCGAGTGTGAAGAAGCCTTTCGGAACATTAAGCGGAAGTTGACGAACGCCCCCATCCTTGCTTTTCCTCAGTTGGATGTGCCATTTATTTTAGACACTGATGCTAGCGACAGTGGTTTGGGAGCAGTGCTATCACAGGTTCTGGATGGGAAAGAGCGTGTTATAGCATACGGTGCACGGGCACTATCAAAGGCCGAAAGAAACTACAGCACGACCCGGAAGGAACTTTTAGCCCTTGTCTGGGGAACTGAACACTTTGAGACTTATCTCTATGGCAGGCAATTTCTTGCTAGGACTGACCATAGTGCCCTACAGTGGCTAAAGAATTTCAAGAGCCCTAGGGGGCAGGTTGCCCGGTGGCTAGAAAGGCTGAGTGATTTTGACTTTGAGGTGGAACATCGCCCTGGACAGTCGCATGGAAACGCAGATGGACTCTCCCGCCTGGCATGGGAAAGTACCATCTTAGCCGAACAGGATGAGGCTGCTGTGTTGATCCAGTCCATCAATGTAGAGCCACTGTCAAGAGAAAGTATGAAGACAACCCTGAAACAAGATCCTGTTCTGTCGCAGGTAGCGAATTGGCTTAAGGTTGGTGCGAGACCTGCGAGGCGTGATGTGGAAGGAGGTGGGCGCAAACTTCTGTCGTACTGGGCTCAGTGGGGAAGGCTGTTTCTAAAGGATGGTCTGGTTTTCCGACGCTGGGAAAATGAAACGACAGGCGAAGAGATCTACCAGCAAGTTTGTCTGCCAGAAAGCCTTGTGCCTAAAGTGTTGCATGCCCTTCATGATAGTCCTTCAGCTGGTCACCTTGGTGTGTCAAAAACTTTGGAGAAGGTACGAAGGAGATTTTACTGGCATGGCATGCGTGAGGATGTTGAAAGTCACATTAGAAGGTGCGGTCCATGTGCTGAAGTTAATGACCCCAACAAGTTACCTAAAGCACCGCTTATCAACATCAAGTCGGGTCACCCCTTGCAAAGAGTTGCTATAGACATAGTTGGACCTACGCCAAGGTCAAGCTCGGGTCATGAGTGGCTGCTGGTGGTTTCTGATCACTTCACTAAATTTGCCCAAGCTTACCCAGTAAGAAACACTTCCGCAGTAACGCTTGCAAAGAAAGTGATGGACGAGTACATATGCCGGTTCGGCTGCTTTGAGGGTTTACATTCGGATCAGGGAGCCAATGTGGATGGAGCTGTCTTCAAGGGACTGTGTGATTTAGTTGATGCAGCGAAAACTCGAACAACTCCATATCATCCCCAAGGGGATGGTCAAGTGGAGCGACTAAACAAATCACTGGTGAAGATTTTGTGCAAATTGATTTCAGATCATCGCCGGGACTGGGCAGACTTTGTACCAAAAGCAGTTCTTGCGTACAATACCAGTGTTCATGAGTCCACTGGATTTACCCCTTACCGTCTAATGTTTGGCAGGGAAGCTATTTTGCCCCTTGACGCAGTCCTGAAGCTGGAGACGTCACCACCCCAGGGAGGGGGACAGTCTTATCCTGATTATGTTGTTCAACAGAAGAAACAACTGGAGGAGACAGAACGCTTAGCGAGAGAGAACCTCAAGCGGGCACAGAAAACTCAGAAAGCTTATTACGACATCAAATGCCACGGTCAGCGGTTTCATGTAGGAGACCGAGTCTGGTATCGAAACCGAACCAGGTCAAGGAGGAAGAAATTCCTGAAACCTTGGTGTGGTCCTTGGAAGGTTGTGACAGCCCTGTCTGATGTTACCTATCGCATCGAGGAGGAGAAGAGGAAAGCCGGCGAGCGGCGCAGGAGGAAAGTGGTCCATTTCAATTACCTGAAACCGTGTTTTACACCACCAGAGACCCCCACTTCCAGAGAAGCGACTCGATCAGAGAGATTGAGAGATGTGCCGCAGCCAAATCAGGCCCAGGGAGGGGCTGATGATACTAGTGGGGTCGAGTTGGAATGGCTGGAAAATCCTGTGGTTCAGGCTACAGACGGTCGGGAAACGCCTCAGGTTCAGGACGCGGATGGTACTCTTAGCCCAGTTGTACAGCCTGCTGATGTACCTGACCAGCTGGATGTCTCTTCGGTGAACGATGAGATGAGTCAAGTTCCAGTTAGACCGAGACGTGAACGAAGGGAGCCATCGTGGCTCCAGGACTATGTTAGAACAGTTGTTGTTTACCCTTCGTGGCCGTTTACTCTTGTTGGAGCAGTTGCTTATTAACTTTTGATAACACAGTTGCTTATTAACATTTGAAAACTCATTCTCTAACCTCTGTCCTTATACGGGAGGGGGTAGTGTAGCGTGGGGCCTGAGCCCAAGTTAGGTCGGACATGCGCAGTTAGTCGTCTCGCGAACGCGTGCTTGTAGACGTGCTTGTAAGTCGTGTTCTTGAAGAATTATAGTCCGTTTTGGAGTCTAGTTGTGTCGTTAGTAGTGTTACACCAGATCTTTCAGATATTTATGATATCCATGCTGACGAGCGTGATGAAGACAGTGACATTAATGACAGTAAAAGAATTTCCTCAGGTCTGTGTATTGTGCCTGCCAAAAGAAAGGCATTCAGTAACTGCATGTGGCTACTGCTTTTGAATCTTCTCATACACATGAACGGGATGCAAAACATTGGTCAGTTGTTGAGGAAGCAGTGTGTGAATGATCAATCTCCAGCCTTCACTCTTTATATGTTCTTCGGACCTGACTTAGTTTATAACCCCCTGCCCACCCCCCCCCCTCCCCTCCCCCCGCACACACAACAAGAAGAAAGGCATTAGAATGAAAACATATTACCAAGAAGAACAAGAACTGAAACCTCTCTGTGCTCATCATACCCCACCCTATCTCCCATCCCAGGTGAATAAATTTAAGCCATGCCCTGTAAAAAACTTAATTATAAGTTGGAGGCTGCCTTTACTGTGAGGCAGTTTCTTGTAAGCACCTAGCCTATTGACTGTCCCTTCTTTGAAAGAAGGGACAGTCATACCACGATTTACATCAGTAATAAGGTGCCTTCATTCATAAATTAATTGGTCCCTCTTGATTAACAACTAGAACTTCTCACACAGCTTATTATGTTTCATGCATATTTGCCCAAAAAAAAAAACTAATAGGCTAGGTGCTTACAAGAAACTGCCTCACAGTAAAGGCAGCCTCCAACTTATAATTAAGTTTACTTCTCTACTTAAAAGGTGTTATCGTTGTTGAAGTCTAACCTCAATCGTTTAGTCTATTTTGTAACTTTCAAGATTTTTTGACATTGATTTGTTTCAACTTTTTTAGCACTCAAAGTGCCTGCAAAGAAGTCAATCCCTCCAAAAACAGGCAAAAGTTGCAGGAACCCAGCTAAAGGCAGTGCTGATTGTGCAATGTTAAAGTCAAAGAGTAAGTACTGATGTGAGATTGTCAATATTTGTAAAAGAAGGGATATTCAGTTTAGAGCCTTCTTTTAAGTCTCAAGAAATGATACAGTTTCAGATTCAGTGAAGAAATAAATTAATCTGACTTTACTTTTCATGCAATTAAGTAAAAAGTAAGTGAAAAAAGTTTAAACAATCATGAATATTTCTTTTGTTTTTAGCTCATGGATGACGCAGTCATGCCATAGGTTTTGTTGTGGGTCTGAATTTCCCTCACTCACTCAGGGGATCACTCATTCGTTCACTCACTCACTCACTCGATTCTGATTAATTTATTCATTAAACTTTCCCCCGGTCCCTCCCCTGGTAAGTATTGCTTTTGTCCCCATAGTCTTCTTGGTCCAACGTTTGCAAATTTCAGGGTGTAGTACAAAGGCGGAGAATTTTGCTCTGCAGATATTGTTTACGTGTTTAATGTTCATGGCGTCGGTTTTTCGTTTCGATTTTCCAACTCAACAAAGGTCTATTTTGTTTAAGGATCAGTGATCAGACAAAGTTAATAAGATGAAGAACACGATTTGCGAGAATTGAACTTTGAAATCTTCAGAGCAGCGAAAATGAACTTCGAGATATCGCAAAAGCAACTATAAAGCTTATCACTGTGCGGTACCTGGGGCAGTAGTAATCGAGAATTGTTTGCCACAATATGATGGAAGAAGGAAGAATGAAGAAAATCGGCAAAAAAAAGGAAACAGGAGAAAGACTTTCTAGCCAAACAACCGAATTCTGGCAAGCAACGCATTTGATTTACCAGCAACATATGATCGATTTAAGCAGGTACGTAATGAAGTATTTTTGAAGACGCTCTTTTCATGGTGAACGCTTGATTGCAAATATGATCTTGTTTAGAAAGGCTATATCCCTTGACTTAAACGATCAGTATAACACTTTGTCAACATTTGACAAAAACACAAGGACCACAAGCATGCAAATATTTTTCTCTGTGAGGATATAATTTGGTCTCACAAGCAGCCGCTGATAACAGCTAATCTGTTCGAACAACAAAATATTTGGAAAGTCAAGTTAATTGTAGCACAAAGCATAAATAGATGGATTGAATATCTCACCTTACAAATTAAAGCAAAAGTTTTGTGCCGGACCCCGAATCGCTCAAAAACATTGTGGCTGTAAAGCGTGACTAATTTCCCTCAGGACTTTCACACAATATTGGGATGTTATCTCGCATTCAGAGTAGTCGGAAATTTTATTACGATCAAAAACGTTTATAAAACTAACTTGAAATTAGCCGTCGACCAGTAAGAAACTTTAACTTGCCTGTTACACTTCTTAACAAAGCGATCACCTTTGAATATCATTTTTATAGTCTATGTACAAATTTGCATATTTGTGCTCCATCGCCGGTTCAAATTACTTACGTCTGTCAATTTCATCTAATGTAATGCTTCTGGCGCCTGTCAATCAACTGCGTAATTTTACGGAAAATATTAGCGCGTAAACGGTTCTTTTACCAAGAGGTGTGTCTGAAAAGGATGTGCTCCCAGAAAATACAAACGAATGTACAGGTTTCTTGCACATATCTTTTTAGAAAATAAACTTGTTGTAAATTCAAAGTATTGTTATGTTCCCCATCCACGAGCTGGCTCACAGGAGCCTTTGATTTATTAATAAAAGCCTTTTTTTTGGTAGGCCTTTTTACCCATGGCATTCAAATATCCCTTAAATTTACAGCAGAAAATAGTCATCAATAAAGTTAGTTTCATATATCTTTTTCAGATCTTACAGGTTCAGATCTCTCAGATATGGAGAGTGAACTTAGTGATGAGAGTAATGACGATGGTGCTACTGGTGGTAAGTATAAAGGAAAGAACATTTTCAGGTTCTTAACCCCTGACATTTAATTTATGCCTGGTCCTGTCACAACAAACCAAAGTAATATAAAAAAAACATTGGTTAATTAACCCTGCAGCTTTACAAAAAAAACAAAAACAAAACAAGAACAGTAATGCCCCTCCATCCTAATAGGGCTTCTATTGTTTATCTTAATGCCCTCCATCTCACAACTCAGGTAAACAAAAACGTGAGCAACATGCTAATACACCCTGTAACATGAAAGACATTTATAAGTTATAATGTGCCAACCACTGATGAAGAGGCAGCAGCCTTGAAACGTCTAGAGAATTATGTTTTTCTCTTAGCGCTCTAATTTTCATTTCATTACAATTTGTCAGCTGCAAATGATTATGTTGTGCTGACAACAGCCTATACAAAAACAGGAAGTTGGCCCCATTGTGAGCTCTGTATGTGTATTTCTGACAAAACAAAAGTTAATTTATGGAGGCGACTTGTATGCATGCATTGTGTTGTATTCAAAATACCTGCAGAAAGGTAAAACCCTTCGTCACCCCCTTCCCTCCCTCTTCCCCTCCAAAAAATAAAAGGCAAAACTCATCAAAACCCAGACAAAGAAAGTGCAGCCTGTGCAAAGCCAGAGTCCAAGAATGAGTTGAATGCCAACATTCTCAGATTCTGATTTGTTTTTACCTGTGAATTAGCACTCAAAGTGCCAGCAAAGAAGTCAAACCCCCCAAAAAAACGCATCAGTCACAAAATCCCAGACAAGGAAAACGAAGACCGGGGAATGCCACAGTCAAAGAGTAAGTGGAGAAAATGTTTACACACTGAAAAGGAGGAAGTTTTAGTTTATAGCTTACTTCAAATTCCCGGAAAATGGTAGAGTACAGTTTTAACGAAGCACTAAAAAGTTTCAACATAAACCAGAAGTATTACCAATGCTTTTGATAGCAGTCACGGACTTTTCACCAACTTGTTTTCTTTGAAGCAAACCAACCAAAACGTTTTTTCCTTGTACAATACACATGAAAAAATTAAACAAAGTCGACTTTATCCCAACACTTTTCTATTGCTTCAAATCCTCCTTGCAACTCAATATTACGCTTACGTAGAACTCACATAGCCTTTGTACAGAATCTGTGATGTGATTGTGAGAAATTCTAAAGCTCTTGACGACTTTTACTACCAGGGGAATTTGTCAGGGAATACAAAGGAATATCACTATTTGCAATTTGAAGAGAAAAGGGGTAGGGTAATTCAAAATTTTCTAAACTCCCACAACACTGACCACAGGGACATCACAGGGATTCACTGCTTTTCCCAATCCACTAATATCTTGGCTCAGTTAGATAAGTTCGCATGATTTGGTACTTGACGTTTTGAAATGATGTCAAAATATCGACTTTTTGCACTCATATTATTTTACTGGTTTTGCTTTAGTACGTCGCTATCCAAAGTTAGTTATGACTGTTAACCTCTTTTCAGTTTTGCAGGGTCTGTTTCCCGTGTTTCATGGACAGAAGAAGAGAAAGACGCTGTTTTTAAGCACCTTAGTTCTTTTGTCAGACAAGGACGATTTCCCAGAAAAGGGGACTGTGAGAACTGTATTTCAAAATCTAATGGAGCGCTAGAACGAAGGGACTGGCGTGCTGTGAAATATTTTGTTAAAAATCAAGTAGACAAGAGAAAAAGGGTTCTTGCCCCTAAGAACAGCTAAGTAATTACGAGTGAGATAAGAAAAATCCCTTGTTCCCGCTACCCTTAATGTCAGCCCTGATAAATTGCTAAAAATTGACCTCAAAAGCCACAAGAACAACAAAACTGGCGTGCTGTTGAATCTTTTGTGACAAAATCAGGCCGACCAGAGAAAGAGGGTTCTAAGGATAGCTCATTGAACTGGTCTGTTTTTGTTATCTAAGTGTCAGATTACTACTTTTATGCCAAACCATTCATGTCTCAGGGCTGTCACTAAGATTTCAAGTTTCCGGGTGAATAGAACAAGTAGGCAGGGAATCAAGCAGCCAGGGATTTTTTTCTTGGTCCTATTTTCATTCTATTGTTTTTATGAAATTAGCCATGGTCAGCTTCATTGTGGTCGAGGAAAGTTTCTGGTCTCTTAGTGGCCCTTAATGACAGCTCTGATACCTTGCTAAAATTTGAACCTCGGCAGTTACAGTTTGTGTTACGTCAGCTGTGATTCAACGACAAGTAGGGTATGTTTGAGTTGTCTAAATTGTATTTAAAAACAACTCCCCAGTAAAAAATTAGCTTCCTTTAATCATTTAAACTTTTTTAAATTCTCCAGATATATTTGTTTTCGGTGTTACTAGAGGCCTGCCAAGACTTCTTAGTTCTTGTAAGCGGATCATGCTTTAGTCACTGCTGACAGTTTTAGTAAGTCGTATTGTTAGCTAGGATCTACCAGGCAACTAAAAATGTTTGAATTACAGTTATAAAGAATACACTATAAACTTTAGAAGAAATTAGCTCCATTTAATCATTTAAAAAGGTTTTTTTTTCTGTAGATCCTCTAGATTTATTTGCTGTTAGAGGTGATCCCTACCAAACATTTGTATTATTGGCCAGGATCTACAAGACATCTACAAATGTTTGGGTTACAGTTATAAAGAATACACCAATAACTTTTGGATATAAGCCCATCCCAAAGTACCCACTCACAGTATCAGGTAAAATTCTCAGATGCAAATTAACATCCCTCTGATAGTAAGCTATGATCGCTCAGTTTACAGATCTTCTTACCATAATTTAAAATTGTGAAAAATGTTAGAAGCAATTTACCATCTATTTGTCAGCCTATAGTAACTCATTTTTAAGTGGGCAATATATCTTCCCTCAAAAGCTCCGTCCAAAGAAAATATGGGCCAAGGGTTATATCCAGAATTTTTACGGTATAGTATTTTAACTTGATCATCAATAATTTCAGATATGAATTTTATCATATGAAAAAAATTATAGAAATTTAGAGTGCTTCTTTAAGCTCTTGATAGAGCTTGAGAGGCCTTTTTGGAGTATTAGCATAATCATTGAGAGCATTTGGCATGATGTTTTTCACCCAAAACAACATTTTTATAAAACTAAAGTCGACAAAGTTGAGCTGTTATCGACCAAACATTGTGAAACTAACATAAGAGAAGACTGTCAAGAGGGTTGTGCAACTAAACTACATTATAAATTAAATTTTTGTTGGAAACAAGCATAATATTTTATGGCCTTGCTCACTCAAAAGATGTCTACAACATGGGTGCAGAAAATTTGCTCTATCACTGACAGTTGGCTTTGGTTGATAACAGTTCAACTTTTTTAAATAGTTATTGCGGCCTAAAACTGAAAATGAATGATAGGTTAGTAGATTAAAACTTGCATTAAAGTGTCACAGTTACATTATCTTCAAACTTCTCGTTTTCTCATCTCGTGAAAAGGCATCAGTACTAGTCTGGCTTATGTATAAGCAACATCTTACATGCAGGATTGGAACCAAATTTAATTTGAAGTGCTATTAGCATAGAACCAGCTTCTGTAGAGGTC
>OX419338.1:3588943-3608943 GCA_948470475.1 Galaxea fascicularis | reverse complement strand
AACGCGGTGCTCACCCCACGTAACAAGATCCGAAAAGTCAACGTTCCAACTTCTCTTTCAGTTGCCCACTCTTTTTAGTTTTGATTTCCACTTACCCCCCAATCTGCGAAGGTGGTTAGTGACCATATCGTTTGACTCTTTCCTGACGGTCCAAATTCAACTAAAATCAAACCATGAAAAACAGTTTGGGTCAAAAATTCATAAAATATGTATTACACTCTAACATTTTTCAAGTAACAAGTAACATACCAACTAAAGATTAAATCCGCATCGATAATCTTCTAAAATTCCACTCACTAGAGATAAAGTCTACGTTGCCGTTCGAAGTAGGCTGTAACTTGGAAAACGTACCATTGAAAAAAGTGTTTTCTACAAAATTGGCCAAATGAGCCCTCAAATTAAGTAAAAAATACAGATGTTTCCACAAAGGTTTATCACCGGATATGAGGATATCCGATCCCTAACGCTGACCAAAAGTATCGCGGCCTCTTGAGACGAAATGACTAAAATTTATATAATTGCCATTTGTACACTAATCTGGTAATGGCTGGTCAAGAAATTACACAAGCGGATAATAGGGACTGGAGGGTGATAAAATATTAAACACTAATTAAGTACAATACTAGCTTTGAAAAGGTTGACAGATGACGTATGTATCACTGAAAAAGGGAGACCATTCCAGACCGGGATTGTTCAAGGGAAGAACGAATATCTATGTGCATTTACTGTAGATAATAGGGGCACAAATTTATAATCGTGCGACATCCTAGTCCCTGAAAACCTAGGCTAATTTCGGCTGGGAAAGAGATGTTCACAAAATTGGAATTGATCTTGTAAAACATTGTCAAATCATTGACGATACGGCGTTCCTCACTTGAGGTACGGAGCTTCTGGCGTATTTTCGCTGAAGTCCTTTTACAATGTTTTAGGTTTGTTCGAAGGAAGAGGAGAAAAAAAATCATTTCTCTCGCAGTATTTTGTCATTTTTCATGAAATACAAAGCAACTTCAAGTATAGAAGTAATTTAACCTCGATTCAATACACAGTTAGTAGAGGAGACTAACTATGGCTCAATAGTACCTGCGAAGCGGTGTTCCGGTCCAGCGAATTACCGGAAGTGAGTTTCTAGGTTCCTTTCATAACTAGTGGCAATTGATTCGACATTTTGGCGCGTACTCAAATCCTGGTACACACAGGAGGGGGCCCACAGGAGCGCTTTCCTTTTGAATGAAAAAATCGGTCTTTCCGTTTGGCAAGAAATGGAACAGTCCTTTCCCACTGAAAATTTACCGGAAAAAAAGGAATAAGTCAGACGTGTTTTTACCGAAATGACCGGAATTACCTCATTACACTAGTGCCATGCTCCCTCATAAAAATGCGCGGTTATTCCATAACTGACATTTTGAGCCCACGGTGGAGTGAGCACCCATACCAATCCTACCAAACCATGTTGTAACTACCCAAAAAACTACCCAGCGGGGCACCCAGCGGTATATCTTAGACGTCATTTGTGCTGGTCTTGTTGGTAGGCCTGCTGTAAATTGGTCAGCAGTGTTGCGCATGCGAGTGTGTGCGTGTGATGTCGAAAGCATGGCCGACAGACAGCCTGAATAAAGTGTGCTCGTTGTGTTGGCCCAGTTGTTCCTGTTCGTGCCTGTACCTGCTGGTCAACAGTCTTACGATGGCGGCTTTTTTTATGTGGCAGTGTTTTAGTCAATTGATGCGGACCATTTTATTCAACACAACTGAATATAGGTGAGAATTGCTACTTACAAAAATGGAATGTCACAGAGAGTATTGTTTCTTTACTTCAGTGTTTTTTCATGCATGAAATTTCGGATTTGTTGTCAGCTCTTCCATTATACATGTGCTTAGTATTGAGTTAGATCGATGCGGTTGAGTTTTCTCACATCCATTTATAAATCTAACAAAACGGTAAATGGTTAGATTTATTTTTATTTTTAATGCTCACCAGCGGCACGGAAACATTTGGGTGTAGGGCGAACACAAATGTTAATGTGTACCAAGACCATGTTAAACATGGGAAAAACTGTACAGATGAGTGATTTTGTATGCAGCATTGTACTAAGACATTAGGACTTCAACACGGTCGAAGTGTGTAATTCATAAAATCAATTCACACATGCGCAATGTCTTTTTCGAATTACCGCGCGAGACTCGGAACGACCTGGTATCTTAGCAACTGAATGCGACTCTCTCGATCGCACAAAACCTGTTTTTGACGTGAAGCTATACAGTTGCACGATGGATAAGCTCATGAAGAGGTTTGTGAAAGGCAGCAAGGCTGAAGTGCTTGATGAAGAAGGAGTTTGGTGTGTGTGTACTGTTGTTCACGCTGAAAGTGAAGCGATCAGCGTCGCGTTTGACGGCTGGGGCGAAGAGTGGAACAGAACGATCGATGATCCACGGGAAATTCGAGAGTGTTCCATCATCGGTGAAAGTAATGGCCGACGAAAGGCAACAAATCTTTCAAGAAAGGTAAGATCGAACAGCGAGCTTTGTTTAACTTTCATTTACAGCAGTTAACTCAAACTTTCAATCAACCCAGAAGTTACACAGCTGATCGATCATTGAAAGCCGTGGGTCAAGTACGCGAAAGTAAATAAGTCCAGTGCATTTGTATGATCTGAAGTTAAATTATCGTTTGTTTCACATTCAAAAACAGAATGGGTATATCAATGGAAGGATAAGCGTCATATTCCTTTAAGGTATCATGGTAGGTGGATTGACAGTGTTTGGAAATCGCGCCCTTACGCTGACGCTTTGAAAGAAAACCCCATCAACCTATACATTTTCTGAAAGCTTAATAGTTATACAGTACAATCATATCTCTGAAATTTTCTAAAAAGTCAGTGTTGCAGTGATATTAAAAGAAATGCGCAGAAACACTGGTTCGCTTAAATTGGTTCGTTTCCGCGCGAAAATTATCGGATCGGCGCGATTAATATCGGAAACGTTTTCTCACACATCACCCTCAAAAACCGTGTCTGCGATTTTCCAGATGCGGTTTGGTTTTTTTTTTACAACCTCCTAAAGTTTGATATTGTCCATGCGGACGTTCCTTTGTACAAAAGAGTCCATAACTCGGAAACGGAAGCGAAATTAAACAAAGCCCGACACGGTTTTTCGAACAAAGTATCCTTGAACATGGCTGCCGATTTTCAGAGAATTCCGTCGGAAGACGCGCGTAAACGAACTAAAAATGTTCACCCTTATATGCAGTTTTATGTTATCGAGAAAAAGACGAAAAACGTTTTATGAGATTTCTGTGATTAGGTGTTAAAAATCCCAGCATGTAAGAAGATTTAATGACGCATTGACAGATGTCGGCACGGGTCAGTTTGCAGCAACAATGGCTTATGACAACTTGAATTAAACAGACGTCTTCAATTCTGGCACGAAAACCAGTTCGTTCTCTAGCAATATTTTCGTGCGACTAGCACTTGTTGCAGGTTGCTCTACGGCTTTATTGGCGGGACTAGTGTCCTCCAATAACCATTTGTCTTGGTTGTAGTACCGTGACGACCCACGGTCGCTCAGAGCCAAATTAAAGATCTTTCTTGTTCCACACAAAATTCCTTGATTCCAGATTTTCGCGTCTTCGGCTTCTTCGAAGACGCAAACGGACAAGACGTTTTCTTGCGTTTTCGTCCGGACATTAAGAACTTTAAAAGCTAAGCTTTTCAAGAACACAAGCCAACTAGCGATAAAAACAACCGGATCAAGAACAGTTCGCGTGTACGCCTCTTTCGTTCAAATGAACTATCACACCGCATTCGCATTACAGGTGACAACCGACGGTAAATTTTAATTGGAGATGACAGGAACTTGTCAAAAGACCGTCAGGGGTTAACGAGATTCAAAAATAGTTTTTCTCTTTATCTTAAAAAGTAAAAAAGCTTTTTTTCCCATTCTTTTTGCAAAATATTTATCTCAGTCTACTCAATTTGAAAAGCAAAAAAAATTTTTTTTCTATTTTTCGTCAAAATCCACCTACCATGATACCTTAAATTTGGTGTGGACTTCATATATTTCACGTAAAAGTTGTTATTTTGAATACGGTAATCTCGTGTAAGGGCTCAGCGTTTCTTTTTGAGCTAGAATCCAGTCCTTCCGCAGTTTTTCATAAGATTTACTTTTTGTGGATGTGATTTTCTTATTCTGGATAATAAATTATAGTTGTGTTAAACAAAGTAATTTCAAGCTAATCTGTTATATCAAAATGATTATTATTTTTTAGAGTCCACAAATCACCAAGGTCATCCGTGATGACAAATTATGGATGGGGAGTCATGAAGTTGTAGTGTTGGAAGTGGACCCCATAAGAGAGCTCATCACTGTTCTGCTACCAGATGATGTGAAGGCATCTGTGAAACCAGGGGAGCTGTCTACCACTAAGCGAGAGGAAGAGAAGCCTCGTCGCAGCTACAAAAGAAAATGTATTGAGCCATCTACAGTTCGGCAGTTCGATGCTCGGAGCTGCGAACATGGCTGACCTGACCTGACCTGAGTTGTAACGAACTGGCAATGGCTCAAAAGATGGAGCAGCAAGATCTAGTAAATCGTTTTAAAGAGCTGTGGATTAATGAGCTGATGCCAACTTTTAAAAAGGATTTATTAAGCGAACTAAAGACCGAAATTACCAAACAGTTGAAGCTCGTCACAGAACGATTCGAAAGCAAGATCCGTGACCTGGACAAGAAACTCAACAGCCTCGAAACGTCACAATCGTTCGTTTCAAGCAAATTTGATGCCTTTACCGCGGGACTAGCGAACACAAAAAAAGATCTTAAATCGCTCAACGACAAAGTAAATCAGCTAGAAGACAGCATTTCACATTTTGAGAGCGACCTGTACGACAACATGGCGTCCCTCGATGCAACACAACAATACTTGAGGCGCGACTGCTTAGAAATCACTGGAATTCCAGTTATTCCTCTAGACAATCCTAGCAGGCTCGTTATGGAACTGTCTTCTGCCTTGCATATTGATTTAAATGAACAAGAAATTTCGACTGCTCATCGTCTTCCAGCTACCAAAAAGGTGAAAGAGCGAATAATTGTAAAGTTTGTTAAGCGTGACAAACGCAATGAAATTTACAAGCAAAGATCAAAGTTGAATGGGAAGGACACGTCATGTCTACCGTCAGTGGCGGCTGAACTCGGTAAAAGTATTGCCGATAGGCCAACGAAGATTTATATTAACGAATCCCTAACTGCTTACAGAAGAAGACTGTTTGGGAAGCTTAACTCATTCAAGAACACAAACAAGTGGAAGTATCTATGGACGACGAATGGTACTATCCATCTACGGCAAACGGATTCGTCACAAACATTCCATTTCGATACTATGGAAGACTTTGAGGAGTTTGTAAACCCGCAAAAAGACAAGTAACTGGACAGATAAGTAACTGTAATTGTAGCCAACTGTAATTTAAATTTTGAACCTCTAGTATGTCTTGTTGTAATAATGGTTTGATGCAACTACCATTCTTCAATTTATCAGACCTTGAATTTTGTAATCTAATTGGTTCTTGCACCCCAAGCCTCTCCGAAAGACTCGCTGATAATATTGATCTTCTAAATGTGCTCCCTAACCCTGACAAACACGATGAAAGGGATTCTGACTTTATGCTTATTCCTCCATGCTCAGAATATTACGAAATTTCTAAATTAAATAAGTTGCTCAATTCATCTTATAGCTCTAAGAATTGCCTTAGTATATTTCACTGCAACATCAGAAGTCTACCAAAAAACCTACCGATCTTAGAAGACTGGTTATACTCTTTAGGGAAAAAACCTGACATATTAGCCATCTCAGAAACAAAGCTGAACAATAGATCTATAATTAACACTGATATACCCCAGTATAATTTTTTTTCATACTGACTCTGAAACAGCTGCTGGGGGTGCCGCTCTTTACATATCTAACAATCTAAAAGCCATACCCAGGGCAGATATAAAGTTTACTATGCCCCTAGTTGAATCCTGTTGGGCAGAAATTATTGTTAATAATAACAAGCCAAATATTATTATAGGATGCATATACAGACATCCCTCAGCTAATATGCCAGGTTTCACAGAAGAACTAAAAAACATAATTAAAAGTTTAAGAAAGAGGAAGCAGCATGTCTATATAATAGGAGATGTAAATATAAATTTCCTGAAGTACAATGAGCATGCTAACACTGAAGATTATCTTAATATGCTTTATTCTAACAATTTTCTTCCACCCATCACTAAACCCACTAGACTCACAGATCACTCTTCCACATTAATCGATCATATTTATACTAATGCTCCCATTCAAAACACTACTTCTGGTATCGCTCTAGCTGACATATCTGACCATCTGCCTGTTTTTTGCATCTGTAATGCGCCCACTTCTAAAAACAAGCAGATAACATATTTTAGAGATTATAGCAACTTTCGCAAAGAACAATATTTAGCTGACATCAGTCAAATCAACTGGCCAGATTTATACTCCACCTCCACTGATCTTCATGAGATAACTAATGCATGTATAAACAAAGTGAAAGATATTGTCAATAAGCATGCCCCTTTAAAAAAAGCAACCAATTCTAAAATGAAACAACTTAACAAACCTTGGTTAACACAGGGGCTTCTAAAATCAATTAAAAGGAAACAAAAGATGTATAAATCACACTTTTGTACCAAACATTTAACGAAGAAAAACGAGTATAAACAATACTCCAATTTACTTAACAAAATGAAGGCCAAAGCCAAAGATAAATATTATAACCAATATTTTCAGCTATACAGAGAAAACTTAAAAGAAACATGGAAGCTTATTGGTACAATCATTAAAAGGAAAGCTAAAGTTCAATCAAACTACTCTTCTAGAATCATAAGAAATACTAAGGTCTATACTAATGAATCTGATATTGCTAACCAATTTAATCAGCACTTCACTACAATTGGCCCTACCCTTGCTAGTGCAATTAATTCTACCTGTGATGACCCCACCAAATATATACATAATAGCCCCACTAACAGTTTTTACTTATCAGCTGTCACTGAAGAATATGTGGCTCAGTTATTCTCAAATCTAAATGAAAGAAAGACTTCACTGGATATTCCTAACAAGTTAATAAAACTTGCTAGCCATGAATTATCTAAACCTTTCTCATATATTTACAATCAGTCAATCATACAAGGTGTTGTGCCTAATGTACTTAAAGTGTCAAGAGTAACTCCAATATTTAAATCTGGGGATGCAACAGATCCTGCAAATTATAGACCCATAGCAGTTTTGTCACCATTTAGTAAAATCCTAGAAAAAATTGTCAATGATCAGCTTGTCTCATTTATAGATAAACACAACATCTTGTTCAAATACCAGTTTGGGTTTAGAAAAGACCACTCTACTGAGCTTGCTATTCTAGAAATAACTGACATTCTTAAAACCTCAATTGACAACAATCTCATTACATGTGGGGTCTTTCTAGATTTCTCCAAAGCCTTCGATACTGTCAACCATGAGATACTGCTAAGAAAACTATATAAATATGGAGTACGTGGAAAAACTCTAGATTGGTTCACAAGTTACCTTACTAACAGAACTCAATATGTGAAACTAGGTAATTTTGAATCTAATTTTCTCCAGATTGTTTGTGGAGTTCCTCAGGGATCAACCCTTGGACCATTATTATTTCTTCTTTACATAAATGATCTTCCTAACTCTTCAGACGTGCTTTCCTTTCGACTTTTTGCTGATGATGCTAATATCTTCTATGCTACTAAAACATCAAAAGATCTTGAGGCAGTTATGAACTCAGAACTTGGGAAAGTAATTAACTATTGCAATCTCAATAAGCTGTCTATTAACATGAGGAAAACAAACTTTATGATAATAACATATCCACAGAAGCCAGCTATACACAATATTAATATTTTAAACATTGAACGCAAAACTAGTATCAAATATTTAGGCATTTATTTAGATGAGCACTTGAACTGGAAAACTCAAATAGCACATGTACAGGGCAAATTGACTAAAAACCTTGGAATCCTCTACCAACTACGGAATTACCTGAACTTAAAGATGTTAAGACAATTGTATTATGCACTTATTTACCCTTATCTTAATTACGGTGCAATGTGTTGGGGCAACAATTATCAGACTAATTTAAATAAGATATGTACTAAGCAAAATAAGTGCAAGTGAGGAGTGATCATCGCAGTAAATTTTCCAATTTAAGCAACTGGAAAGAAGAAGCCTGAAAAAATCAGGGCTTCAACGGGATTCGAACCCGTGACCTCCGCGACGTGTATACGTGTATACGAAGTGTATACGTAGTATTTTTTTTGCAAACAAACCTGAGCCCTCTTTACCATATTATCAAATCCTTGAAGTTCTAAAATTTGAAAACATTGTTAAATTCAAAATCTGCTCACTGGCATTTAAATTATTTAACAATCCATCAACTGTTCCAGCAATTTTCCATAACGTTTTAACACCTATAACAACTGTCCACTCTTATAACACCAGAAATTCCGCTAAGCTTAATTTTTACCGACCAAAAGTTAGAACTAACATAGGTAAATTTACTTTTAAGTACTCTGCTTCTGTCATGTGGGAAGCTGTCCCCTTGGCATTAAAAGAACTAAAAACATTTTATAACTTTAAGAAACTTTATAAGGCCCACTTGATCTCTTGTCAGTCAAATAATATATGCTCTGTTTAATGGTCAATTATATAGTATGTAACTATCTAATAATGATAATAGAATTAAAAATAATAATAATTGTCTGCTTATATTTCTGCCTCTGTCGTCGCTGCTGCTGCTGCTAATGATGATGTGTTGTTCTTTTCTTTTTGCCTTGCTTGTTACTGTTGCTGTTATTGTTAGTTGTTTGTCTGTATGTTCTTTGTTTTTGCTTTGTTTTGTTTTTTCCCCTTTTGCTAAGCTTCATTCTGTTAAGATTTCTCGCTTGGTTCAGTATATCTCTAACGTGTTCAATTTATATACATGTGATTTTTTTCTGTACATTAGTCCTACGCTCTACAAACGTTTCCTATTATATCTCAGTAAAGCTCAGTGTCATTTCTTTGTTTACTTAAAAGTAGATGGTGGTCAACTAGAAAGCTTTCGCTACTTTGACCACCATACACATTTTATAACCTGTTACTACTGTAATTACTTATCAAATAATCATGTGTTGTAAATATACTTTTCTTCTTATGTTAATTTTATGTAAATAGTGTGAATAAATGAACCTTGAACCTTGAACCTCTACTAGTCCACCAACATCCTACCAGGACAAACCTCCGGAGAGGCCTGTCAGTGGAGAGGACAAGCTTGAAGACGCTTGCTCTGACATGAACTTTGATTTTTCTGTTTTGTTTTAAATGATGGTTCTGTTCTTAAAGTCGGCTCAATTTGTTTTGTAGATTCATGTAGTTCTCCTTTTATAATTAGTCGCATTTTTAAGTCTAGTCTGGGTGGCAGTGCTTTTGTGTCCGGTGTCTGGTGTCATTGTGAGGGTGGGAAAATCATTTCTGTTTTACATAATTTTCAAGTGACTGTTGACTGCTCGTTTGTTCATACCTGTGGCAGTGCTGAGTTTTGTTCGTCAAGTGTGTCCAGTGAAGTCTGTAACTTTGTTTTTCATGGTCAAACTTCTGTTTTTTTATCTCAAGAAAGAAATTTTGGAAGTGTTCCATATCTGAGAGAGCTGCGTCGCCATGCCTTGGGGGCTCAGATGCGCCAAGCTGTTTCAAGTAGCATTTCTCTTCATGCCACTCGACCTTCACAGCCCATCAGTCTTGGCACTTTTGAGCCTTTTCATGACATGACTATCTTCGGCCTCTCAGAGAAGAACAAATTTAAAATTCCTTTCTCTTTGGGGAGTGGGTATAGTCTCTTAGACAACCTTATGGGGAAGGGATGGGATGTCAAATCATTACGTGGGGATGTAGCCGACTGTCATTTTAAGTTTGTAACATTACTCACTGTTTATTTAGACAAAAAAAACTTTACTCTTAAGTTTTCATTTTCATATTCCGAGGCTCCTTTTCCTTTTGGCCCGGATTACCGCGAAAAGTGCAAGGCACTATCCCTCTGATGTAAATATGCAAGTTCACATATAGCCACTTAATTGTAAAATCAAATTTATAAGCTTTTTTGAATTTCATTTTTTGGCACTTCTTGCTCAAACTAAGTTTTAGTCTTGAAAATTGGGTTTATCAACAGAGTTAATAATGAGAATTGATCACCTTTCAATCTCTGTACGGTATCCATTATAATGTTGTTTGCATTAGTGAAGAGTGTATCATTTTTTTTTAAATCGAAAACTGCATTCATTAGTAAATTTATTATGTAATTATACAATTTGTAATTAGTTAGTAGCAGTCACCCTCTACACTCCATGTAATTGCCAGTATTTTATATCTGTAAATATGGAAATAAATATGGCAGAATTGAAAAGTTGTTGGGTCAGTAGGAACAAACACTGGCAGATTTAATGTTCAAAAGAAAACATAAAATGACATAGAGGATATTACACGGTGGTGAGAAGATATGAATTTTATGTTCAAGTGGCAAGAACAATATCTCATGGATCTGTCAGACATAAACAAAACACTAGTGTGATGATGATGATGTGATGATGGCATGTGGACAACAGACAAATTGTCAGCAGACAAACTTCAGCCAAATCCTGTGGAGTTTGCCCCGGGACATTTGAAATGTCTGGCTCTAGTGTGATTCAGCCCTTATATGAGATTGTTCACTCAGGAATCGGTCGACTGTATAATGGGAGTTGATTGTTATTAGAGTTGGTTGGTCACATCAGCAGTCATTAATTTATAATTGCCCACTTCCCATGAGTGGTTCGCTTGTTGGAGTTGGTCGATTATATGTGAACTGTTAAATCTCACATTGCATACAGTCAGATGGTAAATATTAAAATAATGTTATAAATATGATTATATACAAGTTGTTAATGACAACAATTTATTAACCTTACAATAAGAGACCAATAAATTTATAATTGCTATCAGCTAATAAATTATTAGCTGATACACTGTACATCAGTATTGCCTGCTTGCAGAATTGTAACGCTCAATACGATTTTCATAGTTTTCCTTAGCCTGCTGTTGGTACATTCTTCTGTCATCATCTCCAACTTCCTTCCACAACTCAGAGACATGTGAATTCACTTCACGCATAGTGAAAGTAGGGTGTTCCTTGACAATAGATTTCCATACATTTTTTGAAAACATAGCATAGGCAGTACATGGTTTTTTAGGAAGGCTCTTTTCCTGAACTGCACAGTCTGGTTTTTTCCTCTTGGAATCTCCATGTAATTTTGTACATCCCACTTCATTCATCCTGCTGCCTTTGCTTTGCTACATGTATGAGTAAACACCAATAAAATTATTTGTAAAATAAAATATCAAATGATTATTAGTTTATAATAGAAGTTCCACACTTCTGGCAAATCAGAACTCTAATTTATATGGGCTCAAAAAGGATTTGTATCATATAAACCTTGAAGGCTGGTTTCTAAATACAACACTGCATTTGAATGTTATGCTGTAGGTAGATATTTGAGATTATTTTATTCAGTTGTCATTGCTTTGTATACTACAAAGATACCTAAAGCAAAAAAAAGTGAATTTATAGATCAATAAACCCTTTTAGAGAGCACAGATCCTACCAAGAAAGATTGCATATTTGACAATAAAGCTTAAGCGTACACTTATTAGTGAATTCGTAAACACCACTTTGTGTTTATAGGTTAATGCATGTAGCCTTGATTGCAAAGCTTTCAAGTTAGCTCAACCTTCAATAAATCTTGCTTGCGAAGTTTGATAAAAAAAATTACACGGCTTACATGCTAAAATGTGACCTCTTTTAAACATGTTTCGCTTTGTAAAGCTTTGAAACTCAAGCCTGAAATTCTAAAGCTTTAATTTGTAAACAACAAGCTCAAAATAAAATAAGACTTAAGTCAACTTAAGCATTACGTTGATAATACGCTCAAGGTAGTAAACTTAAGCTTACACAACACTGCAAGAATGAGAACCTTGAATACGCGAATTTCAAGGGTTATAGCACATTTTGCCATCTAAATGAAACTAATTGTACTAAAGACATTGCTTCAAGCGATAGATAAGGAAAAGAAGAAGCATACTTACTTGTTTAATTGAAGCATAACTTTAACTTCGACTCGACGACGCACAAACTTCGCACCACACGACACGTGTTCACAACTTTGCGTTCGTATTACACCTAAAACATTCTTCGTAAACTAATTACAACCCTTTGCAATATTCGATTTGTGCTTTTTCTGTTTTACTTCGCTCAGTTGAGTATAAAACCGGTTTGTGCTGTCGACCACAGTTCAAATCAACCTCGTTTCCAGGTCATGATTTGAGACTCCTGATAGGATGTGACACAAAATAGCGTCACGCGTTCCTTAGAAACAAAGCTGTTACATATTAATGAACCCCACTCAAGTGGGGTTCGCATAATTACACACTTTGACCGCCACGTTGTCATCATGAAATGTATGGAGAGCACGGCGTCAAAGCTGTTCATAAAAAGGTGCATTTGGTTAGAATTAGAGGCAAAGGATGCTCAATTTTTTGTAGTGCAAAGGCAAATCTTATTACGCTACTACAGGATATAAAGTACTGTACAGTACCTACCTGGGGCCATTCCATTTAATATCCACACCCCCCCCCCCTATGGATGAGGTCACCAAGAATTTACCCCCTAAGAAAAGAAGATCAAAGTGCCGACACAATCCCCCCCCCCCCTCAGAAATAAGCCAAATTTTGTACTTCCCTTCGGAAAAAATCGCGAGATCAAAGGATGCCGACTGGCTCACCCCCTCAGAAATGACTTTGCCCACCCCCATCAGAAAATGTCATCCATAGGGGGGGTGTGGATATTAAATGGAATGGCCCCTGGCTGCACAACTAAACATAACAAACATATACAATTTCCGGTTTGTGCAAGGTATATTGGTTTAGTTTACAGCTTTGAAATTCTGCTACCTGCTTGCAAGAAGGACATACAAACTTGATTTTCTCTATAGTAATTTCTGTTTTGGAGTATTACACTGTCAGAAATGTTATGTCATGTCTCATTGCTATCTGGCTAAGAAGGAGCCATGGGTCCAATTTCAGTAGCCTTCTTTGACCAGGTTGCTTTATTTTCTTATTTTAACCATTTATTTGAGTTACTTTCACCAGGTTTTGCATCGTGCACTACCCACAAGAAGGACTGTCCTTCCAAGATTCCTGAAACTTTCAAACTCAAACTGTTGGGCAGTCAGATTGCTTTTTCTTCTCATTCACCTTGGTGCTTTCTGCTGAAGGTTTTCATTTTCTCTTTAGCTGCTTTACCGTTGCACCAAAATAGCCTTTTATGCTTCGTTGATCAGCCATTGTGCGTGTGCTGACAGCAACTAAGAGGGTCTATTAATAAATGCACAAATCGATATCCCAAATGAGTCCCAGGCCCCTTTTGGAATGCATTGAAATAGAATGGCCGATAAATCATAAGTGCTCAACTCATTTCATTTTCTAACTTTTAAGTTTTTTTGCGAAAAGCAATCTGTGTTGCACTTGCAAAAACTTAACTGTATACTAATTTTTCTGCTGAAACATATAGAACACCTTATTTTTTCATTATTTTCTGAAGATTTTAAAGGACATCTTTGCTACCCTACTTGTCCACTGGCCACAACCACTTGTTTGGGGCAAGTGGACACCATCTTTGTCGCACCCTGAATGGGTATACAAAACATCGCTTGTTATATGTGAACTAGAGCTCTTTGGTTTTGCTTTGTTTACTACTATTTTAAAAGAATAATAAATTACTATTGGATTTGGTTTTTGTGCATTTTTTATTCAAATCATACTCAGCCTTATTCAGTTATAGCTAATTGGTTATCACTGTCATTTAGTCCAGGACTATCACTCTTCCTAGTATTAATTAGTTTCATGGTCCCTATTTGTCATGCAAGTTCCTCCCCCTTTGACCCTGTCTATTATTGTTGTGCTCATTTGTTCCAAAATCAAGTCTTCATGTTTCCAAAGCAAACTAACCTAAATGTAGTATTTTCTGTTTCTTATTATGTTCAGATAATCCAATTTCTTGTGATTATGTGATTGGATAGAGTGCAAAATCATACAATTGTATAGTGTCAGAACCTCATATTGGTTCCTTGGTAGCATCTTGAACCTGATTGACCCTTCAAACAAACACAAAAAGAGACAATAAAAGCTGGTTTCCATGCAAAAACATGTGCTTCAATTAAAAAAAATTAATAGCCTAGGTGTCACAAGTATTAAAAAGCCCCATAAGTAGAAGCAGTTGTGTATTAGCACATCCTTATAAGCTTAGCAATCAGTCCCCATAAGTAGTTGCATATTATCATATCCCCATAAGTAGTTGTGTATTATCATGTCCCCATAAGTTTGGCAAGCAGTCCCCATAAGTCACCCTGAAAAGTAGTTGTTTAGATTCATGTTCTCTTAAGTTTGGAGAGATACTTTAGTGAAACCCCATTAAGCAAATGTCTTAACTATATAAAGAGACAGGCAAACAACCAAACAGCCTTTTCTTTGTTCTTCTTCTTCTTCTTCTTCTTCAACAGACTAGGTGGTCCTCACAAGTAGGGTATGGAAACACAGACCTCACAAGTTAGGTGAGTATATCCCCATAAGAATTGTATGCCAAGTAGTACCCATAAGTAGTCAAAGTTGAGTAACGGGTGGGTCCTCATAACTAAGACCCCACAAAACAAATTCCAATTTCCTTAAGTCTAATCGAGTGTTTAAAGAGATAGGTAAATAGGCTACCAAACATTCAGATTTTTTTTCTGATACCTCCAATAGAAGGGGGGGGGGGGGTCCTCACAACAGGTGTATGGAAACACAGACCTCACAAGTTGCCAAGGTATTTTGTCCATGATTGTAGCTATGGTATGTTGCGAATCTTGAATTTGATTGGTTGACAGGCAATTGGTATATGAGTTCCTATACCATTGACCTCTAATATGTTGGGAGTGCGCGTCTTTTTCGCAATGGTTGTAGCTGATTTTGAGGTATTACTTTGGGTGTTTTTAATAAAACAATTATTCCACTCGCGCTTGTTGGATATGAGATAGTCTCATATCCAAAGGGCACTCGTGGAATACTTGTTAAGTACTGTGTATTATTTTTTAAGTGGTGTCTTAAGGCGCGGACAGTCCTGGGATAGGCTGTTGACCCGGAAGGTCTCTACAACAAGGGTGAAGTCATTTTCAGAGCATAGTTTAAAAGTGTTTTTAGTCAACGTTGCTATTAGTCTATGGTTTCACAAACGGATTGGTTAGTGTAGCCATGATAATATTGGCTGTCAGGTCAGCTGCTGTTAGTTGAATTGTCGGTTGTAAGTTAAATTTGTATCAGTCTTAAGTCCAATTTTCATTCAACTATGTGTTGAGGTCATGCATATGTCGTTTGTTTCTTTGATTAGTGCAGGAAGACATGATTCTGATAGCTTTTTTTTTCTGATAGTTGATATTTACTTTGCAGATTATCCCGTCGTTGTGGAGAATGTAATTTTGATGTTTGCTATTGTTGTTCTCAACGTCACATCACCCAACTACACCAGCACCCGTTGTACAGAGCAGACCCACGTGGCAATTGCATCGGTATCACGCCTGGAATAAAAACAGGTGAACAACCATGTGACTTAACCACAACTTAATACTTTTTGTCATGCACTTGTTTAGTGTTTTTTTTTTTGTAGCTAGAGTGTGTGTGTGTGTGTGTGTGTGTGTGTGCATTTGTTTAATTTCATGTTCTTTTCTGCTACGTCTGGAATTTATGTCATGTTTCATTTCCATGAACCTGTTTTCAGCAATAGGTTAATCATTTTAGTTCGTTGTTGCTCTTATGCTTCTTCTTTTTTTCTTCTCGTTTTTGCTAGGTTACTGTCTTTTGTTTTAACTTGCCTTGACTCCTTTTTGTGTGAAACTGCCCTGTAATGGCAAACAGCCACTTCACAATGAAAAATTGTGTTAGTGTAAACTTAAAAAAATAAAGTTAAAACAAAGATAAACTCCCGCCATTAGCCTAACTTGGTTCGTGATCTACCTGGAATTTTTAACCCTACGGCCAAGGGCCAAGGGACTTTTCTGACTTATTTTCCCTGGGGGACTCGTATACAATACCCCTTTTATCCCTGCTCTCACGTATTCAGCGTGCAGTTCTGGGTCCGTGGGGACGTATTACGTAACCACATTCCTCCAGTTGGTTATAAGGACTCCAGGTCTCGCTTCTCCGTGTTCTGCCTTCAAATGCAACGTTGCCTACTTCGCTTCGTTTCCTTTTGCGCGTGTTCATCGCTGCCCCGTTTCTCTAGTTTTCCATGGCGGATCAGGTTCCTGCTGTCGTTGATAACGCAGCTGTCATTCAAGCTCTTGATGGTCAAGCTCCCCAAGGCGACCAGCTGGTTCAGGCTCGGCATGATGACGCTTTAGCTACCAAGTTCAGCCTGTCGGTCCCTTTCAACCCGGAGAACCGGCTGCCGAAATAGTGGGCAGTTTTTGTTCCTTTTACACAGTTTGCTCATTTTTCGTCCTAGTTGTTATCACGGGTTCGTTACCGCCCGTGGCTAGGCTTAGGCTCGTTTGTTTCACAGTTGCAGTAGAGTTTGTAGTTTAAGCGTCCTTATACCTCGTGCTATGGGATTTGTTTGTCCTAGTTTTCCAAATTAGCGCCGAGTTTAGCTGCTCTTGCTGGTTTGTCTTGCCGCATTTTAGCCGTTCTAGAGTTTGTCTCGCCGGATCTTAGTGTTTTAGCGAAATTCTTTTCGCCGGATTTTGGCGTAATAGTGAGTTTGTCTCGCCGGTGTTACGCTGTTCATGCGAGTGTCTCGCTGGTTGTTAGCGTTTATAGCATCCGTGTCTCGCTGGGTTTTGGTGTTATAGCGAGTGTGCCTCGCCGGTCGTTATAGCAAATGTGTCTCGCTGGATGTCAGCGTCACAGCGAGTGTGTCTCGCTGGATATTAGGATTATAGCGAGTGTGTCTCACTGGATGTCAGCTTTATCGCGAGTGTGTCTCGCTGGATGTCAGCGTTACAACAAGTGTGTCTCGCTGGTTGTTAGCGTTATAGCGGGTGTACCTCGCTGGATGTCAGCTGTGCGAGCAAGTGTGTCTCGCTGAATTTTACCTGTTTTTGCGAGTTTTTTTTCCACCGGGTGAAAGCGTTATCGTTATAGCGAGTCAATTGCGCCGGTTCCGAGGTTACCTATTCTTGCGAGTGTGTCTCGCGGAATTTGTTTGTTCTTGTTCTCTAAGAAAGTTGGTCTCACAAGAGTTTTGTGTTCTTGTTTTCCTAATTCACCAGTTTGTCTCGCGAGATTTCGTATGTTTTAGTTCCTTAATTTAGCCACTTTATCTGTCTCGCCACCTCTTTTTAGTCCGTGGTTTTTAAAAGTTGTCATAGTGAGTTTCTTCGTGACCTTATCGGTTTTAGTTTATCGACTTGCCTTATTTGTCATGTTGGATTTTTCGCTGTCTCTTGCGGGACTTATTTATATTTTATATACTTCTTGTTGTTGTTGTTGCCCGATTTGGTAGTTTTTATATAGCGTTGGGTTTTTTTAAGAGCTTTTACAGCTAATCTGCTTTGTGGCATTTTGATATTCCATTATTTGTTGCTGACTTGTATCTATTTTCACGATTTGTCTATTATTTATGACCATTTTATTCGTTCGCGTCTCGCCACTTCTCTGGGTGGACTTCTGCGCGAAGCTTCCTCTAGCGATTTTCTAAAATCCTTTATAACTCTGTCCCTGGACGGGGTATTTCGGGGTTGCTTCGCTTTGGGGTCCCACCTCTCCCGTTTTGTTGTTTTCTTTTCTAGCAATCCTAAGCGTCTCAAAACCTTTCACTTTTGTCCAAAAGAAGCTGTTTATTGTCCAATGTCGGTCCGTTGGTGTGATTGGAAGGGTGAGCCCCAAACCATGGCAACCCCGACGCCGTCTCCAGTGTTAGACCTAGCCCATGCAAATCTTGTTTTGTACGATTCAACTGGTGAATTTGAGATATCCGGAAGTTTTGTTTCTGAGTTTTGGGAGGAGCATGCAGGTTCCTAGCAGGATGCTCAGTTGTATTGGGTGTCTACTAGTTGGTCATTTGTGGAGTTACCTGGGGAGTAATCGCCGATAGGCTGATTCTCCCATATCTTATCTTAGCCTGGGCATTGTTTGCGGGCGCCCCAGTGAAAATATACCACTATTCTCCCTGGGGGACTCGTATACAATGCCCCTTTTAACCCTGTTCTCACGTATTCAGCGTGTAGTTCTGGGTCCGTGGGGACGTATTACGTAACCACATTCCTCTAGCTGGTTATAAGGACTTCAGGTCTCGCTTCTCCGTGTTCTGTCTTCGAATGCGACGTTGCCTACTTCGCTTCGCCCCACCCCCCTTCGGGCAGCTATGAAACCTACCCTCTTTCCGGGAGCTACCCGCTCCCAATCGCCTCAGGCTGATTCTCCCATATGTTATCTCAACCTGGGCATTGTTTGGGGGCGCCCTAGTGAAAATATAACACTTTATTGTTGGTGACCAGACTGATGCCCCCGGCCTACTCTGCCAGACTTCGGGTCACGTGTTGTGTACTAGCCAAGGGCCGTAGTAAATAACAAATGTTGCATCTGGAGCCCTTAAAATGCCTCAAGCAACCGGCATAAACGTGGTGGGGCTTGGATCCTACCTGTTTTTCCCACCCCCCACCTCCGCAAATCCTTTAGTTTTGAGGGTTAATATGTTATTTCTGATATACTTTTTCAGATGCGGAAAACGAAGTAAAGGAGCTGGTCTCTCCGCACTTTTTAAGTGGTCTCCTGTCGCTAGAAGGTTTTGTCCAGATTTTGGATGAAACCCCAAATGATGTCAGTGCAATTGCTGCCCAACGAATGATGCCTTCTCTCCGTGGTCTTGTGAACAAATCTCATGAAGCATTCTGTCTCGCTGAATCCGCAATACACAAGATAAATGACAGAATGGACAAAAACCTTCAGATTGTGGTGGTAGATGAGAAAAATACTAATGACAGTCTCAGGCAAACTGAAGAAAGTTTAGCAAAACTGGAAAGCAAAGTGAAAGTATTGGAAGAGGAGCGTTTTGAATTGTCAGATCAACTTTCCAAGTTAGATTTAAACCTTAAAAGGGAAGAGGAGTCTCTGCGGCGAAGGAGGGAACAACTGGAACAAGCTGAAAGAAAGCGCGAGGAGGGAATTAGACTAGGTGCTATTCTAGGAGGAGTTTTTGCTGGACCATTGGGAACCTTGACTGGTGGTGTTATAGCTGATCGTGTTCACAGTACCGGTGTATCCAATGCTGAACAAGCCGTGAGTGAAGCTTCCTCTCAGGTTAGCAATACCCAAAGAAGATTGGCTGCCAAGGAAACAGAACTTTGCGAATTGACAAATGAACAAGGCGAGCAAGAAATATACAAAAGGTGGAAATGCCAGGAGTTGGAACTGCTCAAGACAAGAAAGGAAGACATCAAAGAATGCCAAAGGCGTTTAGCAAAATTGAATGAATCCATCAAGAATTGCACCCTGTTTGTAGACACTACCACAACGCGATCAAAGATGATGGCAGATGAGGCCAAAGGTGAGCTGCCTGACATTGAAGTCATGATCCCTCCCTTAAAAGCTATTGCTGGTGATGTCGCTGAAGCGTCTCTAAGCAACAGCCGCCTGTTATCTGGGTGTGTTGACATGAAAGGAATAGGTACCAAGATCAAAATGATAACTTCCCAACGACTGAAGAGCATTACATTTAATGACGTTGACCAATGGGCCTGAGAACAATTTGCTGAACAGTAGGCGCCCATGGCACAAGTCAATAACCCTTTTAATACTTCAGTTGAGGATGTATATCCCCAACCTATTTTACCTCTCTATATAATCTTAAGCCTTTGAGTACCTTTAATTTT
>OX419338.1:3571443-3586443 GCA_948470475.1 Galaxea fascicularis | reverse complement strand
TGTGTGAAACAGGCGAATAAAATTATCTTTAATTTTATCTGGAAGGGAAAGGATAAAGTTAAGCGCTCTACTCTCGTCAGTGAAATCGAAGATGGAGGATTAAAAGCCCCACATCTAGAGTCTATTATTGAAACGCAGAGAGTACTTTGTTGCAATTCAAGAAATTTGCAAGCGAGCAGCCAGAAAAAAATTCTTCTTGACTACCTAAAACCTGTTGGCGGGAAATTAGTTTCATGTTGCAACTTTGAATTGCAGAAATTGCCGATAAAGCTACCAAAATTCTATGAGGAATGCTTAAACAGTTTTGCAAAGTGCTTCGTGGCAAATGCGATCGATGCGATGCCATGGACACGGAGAATTGCATCTCACTAATATCCACTACATTCTCGTTGTGCGAGGCGTTGATGGCATGTGCAGTTTTCAAACCAAAGTCCACAATCTGTCGAACATGACGCATAGAGGCATTGGTTAGTTCCACTGCTGACAGTTCTTGTTCCGTGTGCGCTTCTATGTGTTTAAGCCTAGTAACTGCGCCCTCATGACGGACTCTAGCTTTCTCGTAAGAAAAATGTTGCTTTTTTTCATCATCAACAGCACTTCTTCATGGACGTAAACTCATGAACCAAAGATTCATTCATTGCGTCCAGCGTAAATTTGAGTTCTGTCATTGACAACAGGCATTCCTCATTGTTTGATATGCTAGTCGCTTGGCAACGGGCGAAAGGACAACTGAAAAGAAATCAGAATCCCAGGCAGGAATCGAACCTACAACCTCCGTAACACCAGTCGGATGCTCTAACCATTGTTTATTACACACTGAGAGTCGATTATTTTGGTTTGGCATCCATACCGCTTGCAGCATTGGTTAGGAGGGCCGAATCCACCAGGCTTTGTCTTCTCCGTGTGACCAGTGCATTTCACTTCCTTGATAATCCGCTCAACTGCTTTCCCATCGAAAGTTTTGTGGTTGTACTCCACCCTTAGAGGTTTACCTGGGACTTTTTCGTAAGTATCAGAACAGCCGAATATTTTCTTGCTGAGAAACCCAACAGCACCTCCCACATCACCTCCGATAACAGCACCCACAACATCACCAACTGGACGCTTTATGAATGAGCCAATTTTCCTTCCCAGTTTTGCTCCCTTTGCAGCATAGGAAAGTGCGGTCTTAAGAGAGGGTCCGGACCTACAGTTACCAATGTATACTGTTATAGATGTCGGAACTTCAAGACTGCGTTTTTCAGTCTTCTGTTGTACAACTTCTACCGGCACAGGCCTCTCAACGAGATTGCAATGCCGTTCCAGGTAACTTATATTTATGGCGTCTTGGCAAAGATCTGGGAAAACGCAACCGCGCAGACAAGTGTAGTGAACTCCTGTATCTCACACATGAAGTTACCAACTTTGTCTCGAAAATAAAAGGTTCTGATGAAGTGATTCTTGGCTAAGTGGTATTTTAGGCGAGCTACACGAAGCTTATCAGCCGCCCTGTCCCATTTTACCTTCAATTCCTCCACAGCAACCCGTTTCCATTTTAGAATATCTTTGACCGCGTCTGCTTTCTTTTGTGCATTATTGAAGGCACCTTCGGCGTTTGCTAATCTTCTAATCGCTTCAGTGGCTGCCAATGCAGTTCAAGGTTCATGGTTCAAGTTTCATTTATTCACACCATTTACATAAAATTAACATAGGAAGAAAAGTATATTTACAACACATGATTATTCGATAAGTAATTACAGTACAGGTTATAAAATGTGTATGGTGGTCAAAGTAGCGAAGGCTTTCTAGTTGACCACCATCTACTTTTAAGTAAGCCACTTAGCTCGATTAGCTTTGCTATTTCTAAGTGGCTGTGCTCTTTTCTATTGTAATTTTTTATCTCTTGTATTTGTCTACACTGTGTAATTTCCGGGCACGAAATAAAGAGATTGTATTGATTGATTGTATTGTATTGTAAACGAAGAACTGACACTGAGCTTAACTGAGATATAATAGGAAACGTTTGTAGAGCCTAGGACTAATGTACAGAAAAAAAATTACATGTATATAAATTGAACACGTCAGAGATATACTGAACCAAGCGAGAAATCAAAACAGAAGAAGCTTAGCAAAAGGGAAAAAAAAAACAAAACAAAACAAAAACAAAGGACATACAGACAAACAAACAACAATAACAGCAACAGCAACAAGCAAAACAAAAAGAAAAGAACAACACATCATCATTGGCAGCAGCAGCAGCAACGACAAAGGCAAAAATATAAGCAGATAATTATTATTATTTTTAACTCTATTATCATTATTAGATAGTTACATACTATATAATTGACCATTAAACAGAGCATATATTATTTGATTGACAAGAGATCAGGTGGGCCTTAAAAAAGTTTCTTAAACTTATAAAATGTTTTTACTTCTTTTTAATGCCAAGGGGACAGCTTGCCACATGACAGAAGCAGAGTACTTAAAAGTAAATTTGCCTATGTTAGTTCTAACTTTTGGTCGGTAAAAATTAAGCTTAGCGGAATTTCTGGTGTTATAAGAGTGGACAGTTGTTATAGGTGTTACAAAGTAATGGAAGATTGCTGGAACAGTTAATGGATTGTTGTATAATTTAAATGGCAGTGAGCAGATTTTGAATTTAACAATATTTTCAAATTTTAAAACTTCAAGGATTTAATAATATGGTAAAGAGGGCTCATATTCGTTGGCAAAAAAAATACTTCTGATACACGTATTTTGCTTAGTACGTATCTTATTTAAGGTGGCTCAAAACAGTTTCCAGCACTTTCCAAGACGTAGATTTTGATGGGTCATTATTACCACTCTTTATCAGGTAATGCTATAATCATGGTATCAAAAAACTGCCCAATTATTGGTGAATACGTTGGTATTATTTTCGTGACACGATAGGTTACCATAGCAACACTCTGACCTGCTAAAAACATCCTTAATTTCAGCTTTAAGTGCTTATATTTCAAAAACGGCACGGTGAATTTTTTTTATTATAGAATTTTGATAAGCAGGATGAGACGCAACTTTTAGCAAAGTTTAAACAAATTCTGTATATGGAGTTCAGAGCCACCTTAAATTTTCGAAAATTTAAGGTGGCTCTGAACTCCATGTACAGAATTTGAATTCGATGCCAAAAGAGGATCACCTGTCAAGTATAACAATTCCACTGTTGAAATACAAAAGCACAAGTGTAGACTAAATGAGCAAAGAATGCATCCATTCATTTTTCTCAAGGAATATTACTATAATTCTGTTTTTCAAAAAAAGAAATGAATATCGTGTGTTTCTTTTTCTATACGTAAAGTCATGGCCAAACAAACTCGCAAGTGGACGCAAGTTAAAAAATTGGGTCTACTTGTGACTCCGTTTGGCCAGGGCAATAGCAATATTAATTTCTAGCAACTTCAGTTTCATAATGATAGCATCTTGTATACTTGTGATTCTTTTGAAATATAATTCGATGACAAATATTACCTGCAATCGTAATTCAGGTTAACATCATGCTTATTTTCGCTGTGAAAACCGAACTTCTGGTTTATAAAACTAGTCTTTAATTTTAAAGTAACCAGTTGTCGCCTAATAAATCTGTTCATCACTAAAACGTCTATTTCGATTTTTAGGTTGAACAATCAGTCAAAGAAGCCTGAGGCAAGTCATGGCCCTGTGCATAAAAGAATAATTGATGGCTGATATTCGAAGTCCCTGCCACCGATACTTATTGATTAGTGTAGGAACCCAATGTTCTCTACTGAACAACGGTAACAAAGGGAAAAATTTGAGATGCGCTGAACATCACACGAACAAGCGATTCACTGAAATTAAACACATAAATGACTGAATGAAGCGAAACAGAAAACTGAATAAAGAACGAAGGAGAAAGCTTAGTAAAACTGATCGACACTTACAAGTTTTTTCATGCCTTTGTTCCGCAATAAAAAAGCTTTGTTTTCTTAGTAAATAAACTCAACTGAAACCATGTGTTTGTTTCGAAACTTGATACTCTGATCTGCAGTGACATCATAAAAGACTCACTGAAATGTCCTTTTCACTACAATTAGGAAACAACAAAAGAATGTTCCACCTGATGGAGATCATCAGCAAGCCACACTGAAAGAATTAGAAAAACTGTCCGGGCATTTGCATGCAAACTTTGCAAGCATGTAAGCTACGGTTACAGTTTCGACCAAACACGTCTTACCGTTTACAGGATGTGTTGATAATAAAAGTCTAAGTAGACCGCACATACTGAACAAAATTAAATGAAATTCATAACAAATGCGAGCACCTTATTTAACATCAGGAGTAGCAAACCTTTTCTCAGTCATCAGAAACACAGCTAAATATGCACAAACATTCTGAAAGACACGTTAAAAACACACATATCTAAGTAACCACGAACTGAACAAATACTACCTCAACCGTATTAAATATCGAGCCGCTCAGTTTATCTATTCCTCCTCCACAGTGGGCACCCACAATCCAGTGGTTGCAGGTGTGGAGAGGGCAGTGGTTGCAGGTGTGGAGAAGGGAGTGGTTGCAGGTGTGGTTGCATCCAGAAATAAGGGGAGTGCATGAGCGCGTTTGTCTGCGAAATGTCAGATTTCTCTTTTGTGGAGAATAAGAACTTTATCAAGGCGAGTCTTGCATGCCTAACCCCAGGCCTTAAGACCGAATGTTTTCGAAATAGTTATAAAAATGTAAAGTAATGGTACAAAAATCGGTAGAAAAAAATCACTGTTAATTTATATGTTTAACTAGCTACCGTCCAAATTTGAGAGCAAACGAACAAATTCCCTTTGAGGTTTAGCTCTTTTTAAGTGTCTTATTCAAGTTAAAAAATTGATTCGAAAAAACAGTCCGAATCCCAATCAAAAGGGGAACTTTTACTTCCGGCCATAACTTAAAACCGCCATTTCCCCGACAATATTAAGTCTTTTTCAAAACATTTTCATTTTAAATTAGAGATCATATTTCAGTCATTACTTTAACCCAAAAATCCAAATTTGAAGAAAATTGCCAAGCTGAAGGTATACTGCAACCTTAAGTAGGGATGGATTAGTGACTGGTAAGTATTCAAGAGTAGCGCATGTGAGTATGTACATAGATACTGTAATGTATTGGACCGGAAGTTTACCGGAAATCATTTTGGTGTTTCCCATGATACCTAGCGGAGTGAGTAGGTGTGTGTGTGTGTCGAGGAAGCCATGTTTTGTTAGCCTAAAGTGTTGTGTTCGGGAATACGATATTCTGTAACATCAAGGCAGTTATCCATTAAATGACGAGATTTTACATCTGGCGACGAGGATGGGATGGTAAAGGAAACCTTCGCTGTAGTTTCAAGTGGGCTTTGTTTTTAGTGGTTGCATATATTGTTGTGATGCCCGGAGGTTCGAGCGAGGCGGGAACTTCGGAGAGTGCCGCCAGTAGCAGTGGAGTTTCGACGCCTGTGGCTGTTGAAGTCGGGGGATTACAGCCTTTTCAAGTTAAGGGAGATCCGCATTCCATTTCACAACGTTGGAGAAAATGGAAGAGAGCTTTTCAGTTGTACGTGCTGGGAAAAGGAATCACGAATGACTCACAGAAACGAGGTCTTCTACTTCACACAGCCGGCCTTGAAGTACAAGAAGTTTTCTTTACCCTTGTGTCCGACGGTGAGGAGAAGGACTACGCCGCCACGTTAAAGGTACTAGATGATTACTTTATCCCTAAAGCTAACGTGCCTTTCGAAAGACACGTATTCAGGCAAATCGGCCAAAGTAGTGAAGAGACTGTTGATCAGTTTGTCTGTAGGTTGAGACAACGTGCGGCCTCATGTGACTTCGGGGAGCGGGAGGACGAGTACATCAGAGATCAGCTAATTGATAAATGCTATTCAGCAAAGTTGCGTAGGAAATTCCTTGAAAAACAAGGCAGTGTTACATTGAATGACCTGTTAGTAATCGCCAGGGCACAGGAAGCAGTTGACTTGCAAATGGAAACAATGGGAGGGAACGCTGGTTCAGAGCATGTAAACAGTGTCACTGATGTAAAGTTTGGTGCGAACAGTGAGAAGAAAGAGTGTTTTAACTGTGGTCGAGAGGACCATTTTGCTAGAGATTGGAGATGCCCTGCTAGAGGTCGTAAGTGTGATCAGTGTGGAGCAGTCGGTCATTTTAAGGTTAAGTGTCATAAAAGGCCATAGCGAGGTTCCCAACAGGGGCAGAAACAAGGCGTCAGCAGTTGGGGGAGGAGAGTGGATCCAAGGGTGACTGATGGGGGCAAGAAGACCAACACAAACTTTGTTGATAGTTGCACCGATGGAGAGGCGGAGAAAGGGGAAAGGCCTAATTTTACACCTGAGTATGTGTTTTCTGTGGGAAATGAGGTGAATCACTGTAATGGAATAGTAACCCTACAGATTGGAGGAGTCATTTTGCCAAATGTTCTAATTGACTCAGGGGCAACATGCAACCTTCTTGGGAAGGAAACTTGGGAGTGGCTCAAGAATCAGAGAATCCTATGTCAGACCCGCAAAGAAGCTAAGGTCTTATTTGCGTATGGAAACACCACACCACTGCCGACCCTAGGAACATTTACAGCTGATGTTACATCAGGGGACACAAATGTTACCTGTGAAGCTGATTTTGTGGTCATGGATGGTGATGGCAGAACCCTGCTTTGTCGAGACACTGCTGAGAAATTACACCTGCTGCGCATTGGACCTATTCATACTGTGAACAGTGTTGGGGTAGAGGCTATGGGGCAAGATATCAAGGACAAATACAAGGAACTGTTCAGTGGTGTAGGCCTCCTTAAGGGTTATGAGTTGAAGCTGAACATCGACGACTCTGTCAAGCCAGTGGTACAACCTGTCCGAAGGATCCCATTTGCTGTAAGGGAAAAAGTGGAGAGAAAGTTAGATGAATTACTGGAAAGTGGAATCATAGAAGAGGTACCGGAAGGGCCAACTGGGTGGGTTTCACCACTGGTCGTTGTACCCAAACCTGACGGAGATGTCAGGATTTGCGTCGATATGAGGCGCGCAAACCAGGCGATTATCAGAGAGCGCCAGCCTATACCAACTGTTGAGGAAGTTCTGCAAGACCTAAATGGGAGCAGAGTGTTCAGTCGAATGGATCTGAAGTGGGGATTTCACCAGATACTTCTTGCAGAAGAGAGCAGACATGTGACAACATTTGTTACCCACCGCGGCCTTTACAGATACACCCGACTCATGTTTGGGGTGACCTCAGCACCTGAAAAGTATCAACAAATCATCCGGGATGTACTACGTGGCTGTGATGGTGTGGTCAACATTGCAGATGACCTGGTGATCCATGGAAAGGACCTTAAGCAGCACGATGAGAGGCTTTTTACTGTACTTGATCGATTGAAGACGGCTGGTTTGACATTGAACGAAAGCAAGTGCGAGTTCAGACTACAAAGATTGACATTCTTTGGACATGAAGTAACACAGAATGGTGTGAAACCCAGCGAAGAGAAAGTCGCAGCAATCTTACATGCAGATCCACCACAAAATGCCAGCGAGGCAAGATCTTTCTTAGGTCTAGTTCAGTTTGTGTCTAAGTTTGTCCCAGACTTGTCATCTGTCGCGGAACCTATTCAGAGACTGACTCACAAGAATGTAGAATTCAAGTGGTACCCGGAACAGCAGGCTGCGTTTGAGAAGTTGAAGGAACTGATTACGAATGCAAATGCTCTGGCCTACTTCAGTGTAGATGGCAGAACAAGGATTGTGGCAGATGCTTCACCCGTGGGTCTTGGAGCAGTGTTAACTCAGTTGCAGGGCAGTGAATGGAGAGTGATTGCTTATGCCTCAAGACGTCTGACAGATGTAGAAAGACGATACAGTCAAACAGAAAAAGAGGCCTTAGCCCTTGTTTGGGCTTGTGAACGCTTTAACATGTATGTTTTTGGGAGAGAATTCGAGCTAGAAACGGATCATAAGCCATTGGAGTATATTTACTCACCAAAGTCAAAACCTTCAGCCCGTGTGGAACGGTGGGTTCTCCGCTTGCAAGCTTACGACTTCAGGGTCGTCTGTAGGCCAGGCAGAACCAACATTGCAGACGCGTTGTCCAGGCTAAATTGCAAGTTCCATGGTGATTATGGAGAACGTTATGACTATGTCTGTGCTGTAGCTGAGAACAGTGTACCTTGTTCCCTGATGTCCGCTGAAATAGAGGAGGCTTCAGCTGAAGATCCAGAACTAAACCATATCAAGGAGTGTGTGAGAATGGGAGACTGGAGTAGGTGTACTGTGCCTGCCTACCTACAAGTGAAGAATGAATTGTGTACCTTTGGTCAGCTGCTGCTGCGTGGTTCCAGGCTGGTAATTCCCCAGGTGCTCAGACAGCGTGTTTTGGAGTTAGCCCACGAAGGACATCAGGGCATTGTTAAAATGAAATGCAGGCTACGAAGTAAAGTATGGTGGCCCAAAATTGATGCAGATGCAGAGAAATTGTGCAAGAGCTGTCATGGTTGCCAGGCTGTCAGTGAACATGTTGCCCCGGAACCTATGGCGCGAGCCTTCCCACCAAGCGGACCATGGCAGGATTGTGCTGCAGACATATTAGGCCCTCTACCTTCTGGAGAGAATCTGCTTGTTGTGGTCGATTATTATAGCCGATATTTTGAAGTAGTTATCCTGAAGTCAACTACAAGTGCCAAGATCATCGATAGCCTTAAACCGATATTTTCTCGATTTGGAGTACCTTATACACTCAAAACTGACAACGGTCCTCAATTTGTCTCAGACGAGTTTGAAGCCTACCTTGCAGAAAATGGGATAGAACACCGCAAAGCACCACCGTTGTGGCCACAAGCCAACGGGGAGGTGGAACGCCAAAATCGCACGTTGCTGAAAGTGATCCGGATTGCCCAAATTGACGGGAAAGATTGGCGCCAGGAACTGCAGACATTTCTAATAGCATACAGATCAACCCCTCAGATGACGACCGGGGTAACGCCATATTACTTATTGTTCGGGAGGAAAATGCGGACCAAGTTACCAGACCTGAGACGTGAGGCACCTATCACCAGCGAGGAGGTTCGTGACAGAGACTGGGCACATAAGCTGTCTCAAAAAGAATACGTTGACGCTAGGAGGCACGCAGCGGAGAGCCAAGTGGAAACTGGGGATAAAGTCCTGCTGAGAAACACGAAAACAAACAAACTGTCCCCAAACTATGATCCAAGTCCCTGTGAAGTACTGGACAGAAATGGAGGAGAGGTGACAGTAAGGAACAAAGATGGCGTTGAGATAAAGCGAAACGTGTCATTTGTAAAAAAGTATCATGAGAAACTCTCGGAGAATGTAAACACTGGACGTCGAGAAGAGAAAGACATGGTCGAAACAGGTGAAATTGTGGGGCAACGTGAACCTTTAGAGCCGACTTGTTTGACAGCACCTGTGCAGTCCATTGTTAGCCCGATTCCAGTTCAGCAGGTGACCACCCCAAGGCCAACTCGAACTATTAGACTACCTAAACGATTTGATGATTATGAACTGCAAAAAGGGTGACTCAGCACTGTTATTTGTGGACCTGCTTGTAGCTGAACTTTGCATCTTATGGAACTGAACTTTGCTTTATGTTAAGGCATTTTAAGTTTGTGTTAGCTCATGCTTTATTCTTTTGTTGGAGTTTTATTCATTGCTATAGTATGTTGTATTGTTAAACTAAAAAAAAAAAAAAAAACATGGAGGGATGTAATGTATTGGACCGGAAGTTTACCGGAAATCATTTTGGTGTTTCCCATGATACCTAGCGGAGTGAGTAGGTGTGTGTGTGTGTGTCGAGGAAGCCATGTTTTGTTAGCCTAAAGTGTTGTGTTCGGGAATACGATATTCTGTAACATCAAGGCAGTTATCCATTAAATGACGAGATTTTACAGATACTGGCGCTTTACAAGTCGATACTACTAATAATAAGAGGAGTTGTTGAGCTGCAAAATGACAGATCAAGGACTTCCTTAAAGCCCTCTCCTCTTACTGTTTTCTAATCTCGTAGCCAGATTTCACTGCAGGCGTGAAAATGTCAGATCTGGTTAAGTTCGATACAAGGCCATTTCTGGTTGGTTACGAGAAGAAAAAGTACCTCATTCTAATCTGTTGTGTGATTGGCTCTTTCTATAACGGTTCAGCTTCCGAGATTTTATTTTGCACAATTCGGAGAAGAATGAAATAAAAAGGCTCATGTGAGACAGCTCGTGAATGAGGAACATTACAACATTTTGTATTTAGAACAACTTTATTCTTTTTAAAGAAACTGAGCAAGGATCCTGTACGTTTCGAAAGCGCACCTTTGTCAGGTACACATCTTAAACAAGAACCGTTCACTCGCTAACATTTGTTTGTAAATTTAAGCTTACGTAGTTTTATACCATTTTACAGTGATATCCCTAAAGATCCTCAGGCCCCATATGCATTAATGTCAATTTTATTCGACCAAATACCCCAAACCTTTTCTGGCCTAGAACTTTGACAGCCCGGTAATTTGAACCGATCAGAAATACAAATATATATAGCAAATGTACGGTACAAAATAATATTCGAATCTGGTCGCTTTTCTAAAAACTATAACATTCAACTTTAAGTTCCTTACAGCTTGACGGCTCATTTCAAGTTAGCTTTGTAAATGGTTTTGGTCCTGATAAATTTTCCAACCATTCTGAAGGCAAGATAACATCAAAATACAGGGGCGCCAAACGACCAATTTGTTGAAAAATGTATTATTATACCTCAGTTAATAAAAATAAATATTACTAGGAAAAAATATCTGTTACTTTTTCCCAGCAAGACACACAAGAAATTTCCCAGCCAGCTAGATAAAATGTGTTGGTTTCCCAGCCAGCAGCAAAGTGAACAGCCAGCAAGCCAAAATGGGCGTGACAAAAGGCCTCAAATCTAGGCTTCAGTGCTTATCACCCTCACTCTTAAGAGTTTTTTCCGGCCGGCTAGGCTAGAAATGCAAGCGAAATTCAATAATTCCAAGCCGAAGGCTTCAGCAGTAATAAATTTCCAAACCAGCTCATTTGAACACCTGATATTTTGCCAGCGAGCAAGATTCCTCTGGGGAACAGATAAAGTGAGGAGCAGATTCGTTGGGTGCCCCTGAAAATATGTTGTGAAAGTACCGAGTGTAATTAGTCACGTCGTAAAAGTCAAAATGTTTTTGAACGATTTGAGCGTGCAATTTCATTTTACAAACATTAGTCAGATCAAACCTTATGCTTTGTAATGGAAGATAATTAATCTACCTAGGTATTTTTTGTGCTGCAAATACTGAAATCAAAGGGAATAAAGGGAAAAAAGCAATTAATTAACGCACTATTTACCGTACCAGTACTAACAATTGAACAATCCTGACCGTTAAAAACAATCGAGTTCTTCTTTTTTTTTTTCAGCCTTCAGTATAAAATTTCCTCGACCTCTACTTCGAAGAACATCTTCAAGAACACTGTCCAAATCCATGTTTCCCATTAAAGATGAGCATGCGCAGTTATAGCATGGCCCTCATTGCTACTGAGCAAAATCAAAATCGAACCTTCAGATCTCTTTTTCCTTGACAGTGGGACATCTGGTTACGAGATTAACTGTTTTCAAGAACTCTATCCCGGCTGTTGGCTTTTTCGAGCTTACCAGACGTTCAAAAAAAACAAATTAATCCCTCATTTAGGCTTTTGGGTAATGCTCCTCCGCAGCCAGGGTCAGGATTCTGAAAAGTGTGTTCTGAAAGTGTCAGAATGGTATTAGAATAGTTAACTGACTAAACTGAGAAACTCACCCTTCCTTTGGCTTTGCTTTGCAAAATTTTCAACACTAACAGAAGACCACCCTACCACCATTTGATTGGCTATCACCAGCTATGATTTAGCTCCAATGGGACAGTGTGATTTTCCGGTTTTGAAATTAATGTTATTCGCTCGAATTACTCCCTGAGTTGTACTCCACTCGGTCAATTACTATTACGAATTGGACTCCACTCAGTCCTATAGCCATTAGGGAACTTAATTAAGCAACGACGACGCGACGACGACAAATAAACCGTCATTTCAAAATATAATTTCTCGTTTTTGTAACTCTTCCACGATTATTCCAATTTGTTTAGCGTGAAAAATGCTGGCGAGCTGTCCATGGTCTAGATCACTGTGAACGGCGTTAAAATAATGAAAACAAAAGGAAAACTTGCCGTCATGTGCTCACGTTCTCGAGAAAACCTAAAATTTGGTCATTTCACGTTGTTGTTTTGCAGAGGATGGCAAAGAAATGTACCAAAATGTAAAAGCACGTGCAGAGTATTGTTTTGGTTCATTAAGCCCATTGTTTTGTGGCGTTGTCGTTGCTGTTGCCGTTGTCGTTGTTTAAGCTCCCTATCATCAATCGGAATATTAATAACGTCAATATTTTCATACAAATATCAGCAAAATTGCAGCATTTTCAAGATCAGTTAGATAAAATTTATCCTAATTCAACGGTTTAGAAAAATATATACAATGAAAGCTTAATACCCCTTCTTTAAAAGCTCGAGTGTACCTAAGCGATCATTGTGTTGTATGGAATAAAAAATAGCAAGTAGCAGTCGAAATTGCGCCGTTTCCGGCCATTTTTAGCTCATGGATGACGTAGTCATGCCATGAGGTTTTGTTGTGGGTCTGAATTTCCCTCACTCACTCAGGGGATCACTCATTCGTTCACTCACTCACTCACTCACTCACTCGATTCTGATTAATTTATTCATTAAACTTTCCCCCAGTCCCTCCCCTGGTAAGTATTGCTTTTTTTCCATAGTCTTCTTGGTCCAACGTTTGCAAATTTCAGGGTGTAGTACAAAGGCGGAGAATTTTGCTCTGCAGATATTGTTTACGTGTTTAATGTTCATGGCGTCGGTTTTTCGTTTCGATTCAGTTCCAACTCAACAAAGGTCTATTTTGTTTAAGGATCAGTGATCAGGTAAAGTTAATAAGATCAAGAACACGAGCTGCGAGAATTGAACTTTGAAATCTTCAGAGCAGCGAAAATGAACTTCGAGATATCGCAAAAGCAACTATAAAGCTTATCACTGTGCGGTACCTGGAGCAGTAGTAATCGAGAAGTTTTTGCCACAATATGATGGAAGAAGGAAGAATGAAGAAAATCGGCAAAAAAAGGAAACAGGAGAAAGACTTTCTAGCCAAAAAAAACAAATTCTGGCAAGCAACGCATTTGATTTATGAACAACATATGATCGATTTAAGCAGGTCCGTAATAAAGTATTTTGAAGACGCTCTTTTCATGGTGACCGCTCGATTGCAAAGATGATCTTGTTTAGCAAGGCTATATCCCTTGGCTTAAACGATCAGTATAACACTTTGTTAGCATTTGACAAAAACACAAGGACCACAAGCATGCAAATATTTTTCTCTGTGAGGATATAATTTGGTCTGACAAGCAGCTATAACGGCTAATCTGTTCGAACAACAAAATATTTGGAAATACAAGTGATGGAACAGAGAATTAACTCTTAAGTGTAAATTCAAGTGCTAACTGAAACCCATGAAAAACCCACTGGGCGTTAGCCCTAGTAAAGGGTATCAGGGAACCACACGAGGCAAAGAAAAAATTCTTATGACCTCGGTGGGAATCGAACCCACGACCTCCGGATTAGATCTACCGTTGCTCTGCCGACTAAGCTACGAGGTCGGACAGAGAAAGTCGGGGACGATTATGATCATGGTGAATCGCGGCGAAGAGAAAGTAAGGGTACATATATATATATATATGTTGTGCCGCGTAGCACTGTAAAGAATTTTTTCTTTGCCTCGTGTGGTTCCCTGATACCCTTTACTAGGGCTAACGCCCAGTGGGTTTTTCATGGGTTTCAGTTAGCACTTGAATTTACACTTCAGAGTTAATTCTCTGTTCCATCACTTGTATGTGTTTACAGTGCTACGCGGCACAACATACATAAAAATATTTGGAAAGTCGAGTTAATTGTAGCACAAAGCATAAATAGATGGATTCAATATCTCACCTTACAAAGCAAAAGTTTTGTGCCGGACCCCGAATCGCTCAAAAACATTGTGACTGTAAAGCGTGACTAATTTCCCCTAGGACTTTCACAAAACAATGTGATATTATCTCGCATTCAGAATAGTCGAAAATTTTATTACAACCAAAAACGTTTATAAAACTAACTTGAAATGAGCCGTCGACCAGTACGAAACTTTAACTTGCCTGTTACACTTCTTAACAAAGCGATCACATTTGAATATTATTTTTATAGTCCGTGTACAAATTTGCATATTTGTGCTCCATCGCCGGTTCAAATTACTTACGTCTGTAAATGTCGTCTAATGTAATGCTTCTGGCGCCTGTCAATCAACTGCGTAATTTTACGGAAAATGTTAGTGCGTAAACGGTTCTTTTACCAAGAGGTGTGTCTGAAAAGGATGTGCTTCCACAAAACACAAACGAATGTACAGGTTTCTTGCACATATCTTTTTAGAAAATAAACTTGTTGTAAATTCAAAGTATTGTTATGTTCCTCATCCATGAGCTGGCTCATAGGAGCTGTAGGCGCTAAAATAATTAGTCTATTGTCTTAATTTTGTTCCACGTCTTGTTTGTTTGTCCTTTGTTTTACTCAGGTTGTTTTCGTACTCGACAGTTTTAATTTGCATATTGTTATATATGGATGTATACTCGTTAACTTGCTAGTGCAGTTCCGTTCGCTCCTCAGGTTCAATTCGTGAAGTTTTTCCACCTTTCCACGTTATCGCCACATTCGTCTTGTAAGTATTTTCGCTGCTTTTTCGGTCTTCCTCTTCTGTGCACCTAGCTGTTTTCTTATATCACCTTCATTTATCTCTGTTTGTAATATCTTATTTTTTCAGTTACCTTATTCGCTTATTCGTATTTCAATAAAGTTTCTCTTGGTTCAAGTCAAGTGAATACGAGTCAATGACGTTTGCGACGACAGGAGCCTTTGATCTTCATTGTTTTGCGTC
>OX419338.1:3561443-3563943 GCA_948470475.1 Galaxea fascicularis | reverse complement strand
TACTGTGTTCTTTCCTTAAAGTAGCTGTTATGATCAAGTAAGCGCCCGGAAGCCTTTAGTCTTATTGGGCTTCATCGTTTTAAAAGAGAAGTAGAAGTCCACCATCTTAAGCTAAAAAAAATTTAAAGATTGCTCCTTTCTGACAGTTCTCAAATTCAGTTTGGATTTCGATTATTGGCCGATTGAAGGTGCAATGATTCGCGGACTGCTTTGACTGATATGGTGCAGTGCGGCGTGTATAAGTGGCCGGGATAGCTGGGGCTTCGCGTGCTTGGAGCTACACATAATCATCAGTCCTTATACCCGTGGGATAGCCGGGCCTATAAGGCCTCTTAAGACTCTACAGGGGAAATAAAGTCTGCCCATCACCCATCCTCCAACCAACCTCGCGATGTGTGTGAGGACAAAATTCCCTAGTCTCTTCGATCAGTGTGTGGACTCTTCTACGTTAAGTTCCTTTTCAGTAATACGTGTGCGGGAGGTGAAAGAGACAAAGCTTATGGCCAGTGACTGAAGCAGATGCTGAGCTCACAGTCAGCTTAATTTGACCAGTTAATTGAAAACCCTGGGGTCAGATTCATGAAGCCCTCCTAAGTTAAGACGTATCCTAAGTATTGTTTTCTCACAATACCTCATTGTTTTGATATCAATAAACTATTGTTAGAAAACAATACTTAGGATACCTCTTAAATTAAGATGGCTTCGTTAATCTGGTCCATGGTTATTGGTATGGCCTGGGTTTGAATTACCCAAGACCTTCGGCTCAACAGTCCAGCGCTCTGCCTTCTGAACTATATACCTTGAAATTCCAAGACTGATTTCGTGGACGTTCTGACTTCAATGTCTTTGCGTAATTCTACGGATTTTTTTTAACTGGAAATCTTCACACAACAATTCGGCGAAAGCACTGCTCTGCACAGTATCGCAGTCAAAATGTTTGTAAAACTAATATCTTGTAAGCTAACGCAAAATCGCACGGACACTTTAAAAGCACCGGAACTGTTCGGGTATGTATTTGTGCGGGGAGGAGTAATATATCATAGGCATCCCTAAGCGCGGCATCGAACGTTTTATCGCTGACAGGGGACCAAATGTGTTCTCACCTTGGCCAGTACTGTTATCCCAGTGTTTCCCATACAAATGTAAGGGTACAGAGATTTCTTATTAGGGGTGTACTCTATCCATTTCTCGTCCGATGTAATGTGCTTCCCATTTAAAGTGAATACGACTGGAACCTTCCCACCTTTTGCCAACTCAAACCTGACTGTACATCCAATTAGGCACCCTCTGTGGGCGATGGCCTCGCCTAAAAAAAGGCAGAAAATAAAGACGCGATTTCAGTTATAATCAACTCATATTTACATGACGCATTATGTTGCCTCCTGAATGATCTATTTGTAGCTCCGAGTGCTTGTGCTTACGAAGTTTGCTTTGTAAGGCGTTGGCAGGGAACAACACTCTGGGCCCAGGTGCTTGGAGGCCGATTAACGCTTATTTACAAATGTGTATTCGACATCTTGGACACTGAATAGGAATTTACAGGCCCTCACCTCCATATTCCACTCCCTCTACGTTACTGGCACCATCGAATATTTTTCCATCATCCACGTGATATCCCACAGTTCCCTTGAACCATCCTGGTGGAAAAATATTGCCGTAATCCTTTCCCACTACACCAACAGACAGAAGCCGTCTCTTTCCTGTCTCTTGGATCAAAACCTGTTTGAAGAAAGGAAAAACTGAATTAAAAACCGGACCGGAAGAGAGAAGTTTTCATCAAGGGCACATTTTGAGCTCGAGGCATAAGGAAAAAGTTCAGTTGATCTTCAAGTTTTTCGTGAAAATCGGTTTGGAAATATTTCAAATTATAAGTTATTGAACTGGCCATGCAAGTTCACAGTAATATCCGAGATTAGTGATCGTACTTCAAGCAACTGGGCCCTTATGTGCCTCTATTTCCTAGCAAAGTAGCATCAAGGTCTCGTATGGTACTACACCTAAAAGGCAACATGATGTCATGGACTAACTTTGGAAATGTAACCTTGATTACTGTATTATAAGCAAACTTCCTCAATAGAGATGTGCCTATTATCTCGTTAAAAGCACCTACACATACCTCAAAATGCGGCGTGTCTGGAGAGAAAGGGGACAGGTATCTCGCGCCATGGTATTTTACAGGCTTGTCTTTGTATTGCAAACAAGGCTGGCTTCCCTCATACGTAAGAAGACACCCATGAACTCTTATCCCCTTACTTTGCCAGGCCTAGAACCACATGTAATGCATTACCATAAATCATCCAGAGAGGATGCAAAACTTGTATTATAAAGCGCTTGTAAGATGTTTGGATTTGCATTGCGCATACTATGGCATGAGATATTAGAAACTAGCTTCTTCTACAGCAAAAATTCTTAATATTTGACATTTGTTTAAATTTCAGCCGCGAAGTAGCAAAACTTGGGCTTGGTTACTATGGTGGGGGTCGGGTTAGCACTAAAAGGG
>OX419338.1:3546443-3553943 GCA_948470475.1 Galaxea fascicularis | reverse complement strand
TTCCACCGTTTTACGGAAATTGGACAGATTTTTTTCATAATATTTTTTTTTATTAAAGGTAAATTTCCAAGTTGAAATCTCGAAAATGATTTGGAGGTTGTGACCAAGAAACAGCAATACAATGCGTGTTAGTTGTTCCATCCGCTCTACTGGCATCAAACAAAACATGGATGACGTCCTTTCGCCGGTTCTGCTCTTTTCATGAGGATTCGTTGCATCCCCCCTTGAGCCTTGAGAGCGAAATGACTTTATGGCAAACGTAGTGGAAATGAGTGCAGACAAGATCCTAAGATTATGATACTGGCGAATCACCATGGCACAAACAAGATTGACTGTCTTGCTTTGCTACACATATCCACGACAACGTGGACATTTGCAAGGCATTATCTGCGGCAAATAGAGCTATCCAATATCCTGTCTAAATGACTAAGAAACCCAGCAACGAAAACTTAAAAAAAGGCACCCGGTGAGGGAAAGTCAGTGTTTTTCTGTCAATGAAAATGAACAACATCACTTTTAATTTCCATTTCTTACACGAACATCTCATCACCTAACTGTGTCAAAGTCCATTACATATGTGGAATATTTGCTAAACGTTATGCGCTGGTAAGCGGATGTACACAACCGGTTAACAGTAATCGAAATAGTGAAAGATCGAACGGAGGAGTGAAATCAACCCCACACCTACAACTCAGAAATGGCATAACCATTTCCGAGTTAAAAACTGGTGCATTAAAGTAAAATCGTGCCAACTTCGATACTTGCACGCTTTGTCAGTAGATAGCCATCCTCTCCAGCACGATCAAATGACAAAATTTTACCATGATGTCATTTCATCGTTGGAAAGTTTGTTCAGCACGGTTCGGAGAGTTACGTTGTTAAAATTTACTAGAAAGATACTCACCAAGCCAATCCATCAGATGACTTGCACGCACTAATTGGAGACATAAAACAAAATATAGAAATTACAAACAAATAAACAATGAAAATATTATTGTTTTGTATCTTTTAGCCTATTCTTCTTAGTTCCGGAGTGTTTGCTGTCTTAAGCTTGTTTCGCGTTAAAGTCTGATGACAACCAAATGGTTTAATTCACGAAATTTCATTTGGAAATTTGGAAAAAATTAGTGCAAGAAAGAAAAGAAAAAAATCCATCACCAGCAAGAAAAACGTCCTGCTCAAGCAGTTGGTGAAAAAGAATTCATGCACCCCCATCTATTACGTTTCTATTAAATAAGATAATAGAAATATATTCTACTTACGGTTCTTTTATTGTGTTGTCAGAGACGAACGATCTTTCAGCCATGTACACTTTAGTGATGGCGATAGAAAATGCCAAAATAGTTGCAATAAACTGCAAAAATATCGTAGCCACGTTGCCAATAATGTGAAACAACGCAATCTGAATGACACCAACACTCTTAACTGTTTCCATCCCTTGACCAAAAGCTCTAAGCGTGAGAAACATGGTATTGAGGCCGTACAAATACCCGGAGGTAATCAGAGCCCTATTGTCAGTGACTGATTCAGACTCTGCCCACGTGACTACCCTCAGAAAAAACGTCACTATGTAAATAAGGAGGGTCATCAAGTCCAAAATATTCCAGCGATCACTAAAATCAAACAGAAAGTTGGTTATTTATCTCAAATGTTTAATTTAGAAAACCTAATGAATCCCTAAACCATAAAAATGGTGCTAATTTCCTCAAACGTGATCGATTGTACGCTGGTGCTAACCTAGTCCTTCGCTGAAGTTTATCGAGTCTATTTCAGGGCTTAATTTCATCCCTCTTTGCTGCTATAACTCCAAACAAAAGTTTAGAAAGTTTATGACAGTAACGTGACCTTTCGTTTCCGTACAGTGAGAAATTAGGGAGTTTTAGCAGCGACGACGGCGACGGAAACGAAAAGGTCATTTCAAAATATAACTTCTAGTTTGTGTATCTCTTTCGCGATTATTGGCATTTGTTTAACTAGGAAAATGCTGACGAATTGTCCAGTAACTAAATTACTATGAACGGTGTTAATGCAAGGAAAAAAGAAAGAAAACTTTGCCGTCACGTGCTCACGCGCGTTCTCGAAAAATCCTAAACTTTGGTCATTTGACGTTGTTGTTTTGCAGGGGACGGCAAAGAAATATGCAAAGCTGTAAAAGGCACGTGCAGAGCGATTGTTTTTGCTCATTAAGCCCATTGTTTTGTGGCGTTCTCGTTGCCGTTGCCGTCGTAGGGCCTCTTCATATGAGCCCGGTTGACCGGGCTTACCCGGTTTCCAGCATCATAAACACTACAAGCGCTTTTGGTTTCCGTGTTCGAGCTCCATGTTTTCAAATTTAGTGCCCGGTAGCTTGTTTCGTCTATCAGTGTTTTGCCACCATCTCAACATTCACTTCCAACAATGTTGGATGTAGGATCCAACTTTGTTCGATAGTTTGACCAGGGCTTTAGATTTCATGCCTGAATGGTCGCGTCACCAATTTTTCAAATGTTTCACCTCGGAAAGCCGGCTGAAAGTCGTCATATGAAGAGAAACCAATTTCATCTCGGTAACCGAGCCAGCCCGGTTAACCGGGCTCATATGAAGAGGCCCCTAGTTGCTAAAACTCCCATCCTCGGAGACCCAGGGGCAGATAGTCGGGATAGGACGAAGATTGGGACTAGCGAAAGTTTGTAAGGCGAGCGATACAAACTTTCGCTAGTACCAATCTTCGTCCTATCCCGACTATCTGCCCCTGGGTCTCCGAGGATGCTAAAACTCCCTAATATCAAATATGAAAGGGAAATCTTCACTCGGTGTGATGATCTCATTTTGTTTTCCAATTCTTCGTGTTAGTGTTAATTATTCATTGTAGTGTTTAGCTTGTAATTAGAGGTGTTTTGTACTTATAAGAATAACCAGTAAGTTTCTTGTACTTAAGTGTTAATTTAGTAAAACGTTGTTACCGTTGGAATGTGAGGTATCATGTTTAAGCAATATGTATGTAAGATAAGTGTTGATTGTAAATGAATTAGCATAAACATATAAATGTTAGGGGTAAACGCCATGTGCAGCAGATTTTGAAGGAAGAAAGCAAGGAAGAGAGTGTTTGATTTACTAAGCCGGAGGGCAAGAAGAAGAGTAGAGGGAAACCAATTCACTGCCAAGAAGTCATTGGCAGGCGCCGGCCATAACAAGTTGACAAAACCCATTTGTCAGTGGAGGCGTAAGAGTCGTGAAGAGCTGAAAGATTAGGAGCCTCGTGTTTGAAAGAAGTGCTGAAAGCCTTTGAAGATAAAACGAAGTAAGTGCGTTAAACCACAGGCTGCCCAGACGTTGTTTGTGATTTGCATACGTGACAGTATTGCGCCACTTAAGAGAATGTATGAAAATGGTTCAAAAATCGCTCTAAATTCAACTTGTAGTCAAGGATTTAAATAAAAGAAGCTTACCTTAGTCTGCATTTGTGTTATTTTGAAGTCTTTGTGGCAGCTGAGTCGTTCTAAAGTCGTTCTAAAGCCATTTTGACGATTTAAACTTTTCCCGGTTTGCTTCCAGTAAAGAGAAACGAAAGGCTGGCGACATGGTTGGCCGACGGTTCGCACTCAAAGTTCCATAAATTCCACTAAAATGCTCGGAGCTCGCCAAAATTGCCTCACGGCAGCTGTCGATAATTCTTCTTTCTAGTTGCTTCGTCTCGGATTCCAAGGTTTATCTTATCCGCCCGAAAAACGCTCCTTTTCGAGCGCTGGCTGCCCATTTTTGCTTTGTCGACATCCGTAACGAGTTATCTTGGCCACGGTCACGACAAAGTCGCCCTACCGTACGGAGGCACAGGTCAATTTGCTCTGCAAGCGGTGAGTTTCCCGCCGTTTCTGGTGTAATTTGACCTGTGCCTCCCTACGGTTGAGGGCGACTTTGTCGTGACCGTGGCCAAGATAACTCGTTACGGATGTCGACAAAGCAAAAATGGGCAGCCAGCGCTCGAAAAGGAGCGTTTTTCGGGCGGATAAGATAAACCTTGGAATCCGAGACGAAGCAACTAGAAAGAAGAATTATCGACAGCTGCCGTGAGGCAATTTTGGCGAGCTCCGAGCATTTTAGTGGAATTTATGGAACTTTGAGTGCGAACCGTCGGCCAACCATGTCGCCAGCCTTTCGTTTCTCTTTACTGGAAGCAAACCGGGAAAAGTTTAAATCGTCAAAATGGCTTTAGAACGACTTTAGAACGACTCAGCTGCCACAAAGACTTCAAAATAACACAAATGCAGACTAAGGTAAGCTTCTTTTATTTAAATCCTTGACTACAAGTTGAATTTAGAGCGATTTTTGAACCATTTTCATACATTCTCTTAAGTGGCGCAATACTGTCACGTATGCAAATCACAAACAACGTCTGAGCCGCCTGTGGTTAAACGATTGCGGAGTTGGTCCTTTTTGGTTTTTTTGTGGAGTTGGTTTGAGTTCCGTACGGGCGGACTTCAAGAACTTCGAAAAGGAACTGGACAGTGAACTGCTGTAAATAAGTTCAGTGTAAATCATGATTAGTGTTCTTGTTATTGTTTAGGTTTTAAAATTACTCAAGGTAAAGTTATTTAAGAATTAGTTTTACTTTGTATTATCATCAGTAATCCTATTTAAAGCATGTTATTTTTAGTGTAATGGTTCAGTGTAATAAATACTTGTAGTCTTATGTATTGCTGTTGCGTGTTTTCTCGGGTTTGCTTATGCTTAGTGTTCTTGTTTGTTAGAGAGTGCCCACCTTCGGTGAAAACAGCAAAATGAAACTTGCACAAATTCAGCCAAAACAAGCAAACAAATCAGAACACTAAGAAATAAATGCATAAAGCGAGCACGCTACCTCAGGTATTTGCGAAACCGTTGTAAAAAGACGCCGTCTGCTTTGGACGGCTGCAATTTCAGGCTCAGAAACTGTCGACATTCCATTAAAATTCGCCCCAAAAAGAAGACAAAAATAGCCCACTCAAGACCACTGAACTCGATGCTTGATTTCTCAAGACAAAGAGCAAAGTGCAAGCCAAGGAGAGCTAAGTAGCTGAGCGTGTCTCTGATGAACACGAAGTATGGAGTCGTGAAGTACTCGTGGTAGCTTTCTAGGGAAGAAAAAGAAATCAAATTGATGGGGGTTTAAATTATACCCATATCACAACTCAAGTTTCTAACGGAATGTATGGCGGTTTTATAAGTGACAGTTTTATAAGAAAGTATTTAATGTAGGACTAGTAGGTAAGCAAGCAAGAAGACTCATTAAAACCACTTACCAAACAAATCTTTTCCGTGTAGTCCTGTAAGGAAAAAATATTACTTAACGAAAATGTTGAGAGAATACCATGAAGAATTCATAAAGAACTTACAGACTGATTTCCCGGGTTGTTTTCGGGTTTGATAACGAAAATGACAATAAAATTAAAGGGATTTATGAATACTGAACAACGTTGAGAAGGATCGGGCCAACGTTGTAGCTAATTATTGTGGATTACTCCGATCTATCTTACGATTATCTTGATTTCACCTTTCTGAACTACACTAAGAATTCTTATTTGAGCTACAATTATCGTCATATGTCTTTCAATCCTTGTGGCTGTTGGCCTCTCCAATACTTATTACACATCACGCAGTCCCGTGTGAGCGTGAGGTAAAATTAATGGGATTCCCTATTGGAGAACCGTGACGGAGGAGAAACGAAACTCATGTACAAAGTTACCTACATAACAGTCATTTGACAACGACTGTAAACAAAGGTATGGCTTATGGCCACGTCTCTTATAAGTGCGTTTGCAAGCCTTTTTCATAGAGTTTAGTTTCATTTATGAAACAGAAGTAACTTGTTTTTAAGTAATGAAGCAATGCAGGAAAAACCTATGTATAAGAACCCAGGTCTTAAGAACCTATTGGGATAAACGGGTTTAGACCCCCTTTACATAAGAACCTGCTGTTTTAGCCTAAAAGTTTAATGAGGTTCTCAAATTCAGTTTAAATTATGGAATTCATTCATGAGATAAAATATTGGGGGCTTAATTTGGAACTTCGATATCATTTCATTTAGATAAGTAGATCCTGTACATGAAGATCATTTAGACTACTATACAGTATAAAAATATCTGGCCACGCCTACCCATAACAAGCACCTTTTAAATAAAAACCTGTTTGAGAACCTAAATAGCCTAATTTGCCAGTAAACAACAATTTTAGAAGAGCCTATTAATTACGCTAAAATGAAAAAAAAACTTCATATACGCGGGATTTTACTACAGTATAGTGACTGGAGGCATCGTAACCTGCCAAATTTTCTTTCCTACGTCCACCCGGTTTGCATTTTGTCCAAATAGCAGAACTTTGCGCCCATTGTTGATTCTCTTGAGCTCCTTACTGTCAACAATGCAAGGACAATAATTTATAATTGAAGTTAAAAATGGAACAGGAACAAGCCGTACTCGCTCTTCTTGAAAATTAAAGGAAAGATTTTCGCTGTTTTGCCGACAAGTTTCGGTAAAAGCCCTATTTACCAAAGCTATTCTGTTGCAAAAAGTGTAATCGATGCTGTTGCACTGTAATACGCCAGCCGTGATTGTTTTCGTCCCGTTTGGAAGTCGTCATTGCCGAGAAGCTGGTCAGAAATTAGATTTTTGCTTCGCCCCCACGACAGCTAAGCGAGTCACTTTGCAGCACTGTAAATCAAAGCCACTCAGAAATAGGGTCCGAAGAATGCGTTTCTTCTCCCCCTTCGAGAGGAGACCGTTGATGTAGTTGATGTACGATGTTTTGCGCTGTTCACAGATCTTGTGAAAGTTCACCAGTGTTGCTTTTTCTTATACGAACTTCTACATAAACCTCATAAATCCGACACAGACGGCCTTACAAGATTACTGATTTTTTTGGCGTAGAATCGCTCCTCGCATCTTCACGCCAAAAAACTTCTTCGTGATCGCTTCGACAAATTTTGAAACCTGCTCAAGGCGGGGTGGGCGTAGCCGATGATGTGAACTGCCAAACTGTCACCGGGATTCAGAAATGCTGTATGAAACTCTTGCAGTCCCTCTTTTCACTCGTAACAGGCGCCCACGAAAGTACCGGCTCGCGGATTCCCCGCATGTAAATCGCGTTTGTTCCACAGATTCTCCGTCGTATAATGCTAGGCACTGCAGGATTCATTATACACATTTTCGCCACTAGTTTCCAGGCCATCACGGCTCAAAGCAATTGTTATGCAAATTTCCCCTCTATAAAAAGACAGTGTGAAGCGTGAGAAGTGTCTTTTTTTTCGCATGCATTTTCCCAGGCCGCGGTTATTCGTTCATGTTCACTATGTCGAATGAAGAAGAAGAACCTTCGGCTCCAGCGGATCGAGAGACGCGTTTCTCTACCTTGGAAGCCAAACTGGATGCCTTGTCATCAAGTTTTGAAGCTCTGGCTCACAAGTTTGACGCCCGGTCGAGCGCTAGACCAGCTGTGTCGCTGAATTCAGACCTCGAGGAAGATTTGCTGCCGGCGGAAAACGATGAT
>OX419338.1:3453943-3541443 GCA_948470475.1 Galaxea fascicularis | reverse complement strand
CCCGGCGAAGAGCCTTTTCAAAAATTGCAAGCCGCTTATTCTAAAAACCTGGCCTTTTACTATGGATGTCAAGATACGAAAGGGAAGATTTGCTGTTAAATTTCATTCGGAAACTGACATCTTCGATTCGTTTTGGAGATAGAGGTAGGAAATTTTAGCACCCGAAATAGGCGCTAAAGAAAGCATCAATCTGGAAGGTTGGTGCCGTTATAAATTAGTTCTGCCGACTCATCAATAGCAAATGGCGAACTTTTTTTTTACGTATCACATGATACTCGTTTTTGTTGGTCAGTTCAATTGACTGAAAGTGCAAGGTAATCTTGCTGACTAAGCCAGCAAGATGACAATAGACCATATATCAAGTAATCTAACTGAAGATAAATTTTAAAGTTTACCAACAATGCTGCAAGTTTATGAAGCAATCAGAATTCAAATTGAATGCACAAAACCAAAATCATCACGGATGGAAAAACTTGTTGCAATTGGAGTCACAAAGTCACATTGGTTTTGACTTTTAGATTAATAGTCCATTGTATAGTTGGGCGTCCAGAGACCAGGTCTTTGAGCAGAGGGGAAGCTGGGGTTGACCTTGCTTTGATCCAGACCACACTGTTTTTCTCATGTAAATCATGTTGCTGTTATGTTAACTCCTCATTTGCTTAAGAAAGATCTAGACAAGGGGTGGGGGTATTACTAGCTTCCCATCATCTCTTGCATAATTTATTCACGAAAATGGCGGTGAAGGCGATGTTTCGCGCCATTTTACCGAAGGAATAACTGTTGGATTATCCAATGGAAACCGTTGAAAATGGAAAAATTTTTCCCCAAATATATGTTTTTTTTGTGGACACGAACATTTTCGCGTCCACACGTAGCGTATTTGAATCGTTTTCAGCCGTCCACTGGTATCCGATTGTATCCGGAAAATTTCTGATTTGCTCTATTGCCCAGTTCTTTTGCCGGAGAGAATCTTGAAATGAGCACGCGCATAATTGCGATTTTGGCGCCATTTCTTTCGCATTACAGCTACTGCGAGGTGTAAACAGTCGAAGCTTGTAGTTTATAACTTGAAAAAATGTCTAAATCTACCGAAAAAGTCACGAAAAAGTATGCTGATACATATAAATGGACCGATGATGAAGTTGAACAACTGCCGGACGGTCACGAAAGAATACAAAACGAAACAAATCGCCAAAAGCATCGACTGGGAATCTTGTGTTGACAAGTATGGCGAGATTCTCGAAGCTTACAGTGCTCATTATCCCTCGCCAGAAGATGCTGCTGCATTTATCTGAACGTATGATATCAAACTAGAAATCAGAGCAACTAACAAGATACAACCTTGCTGTACGCCATATTTGTTTATAATGCTCGTGAAGAGGGGATCCAAGAGAATGACGCAAGCGTATTCGAAAATTTCCGGATAAGACCGTCCACACGTATACGTATTCATCTCGGATAAAAAAATTTCCACTCTGGAGAGCGTTTTCAAAAATTTCCGGATTCGGCGGGAAAATACGCTGGATACATGTGGACGCAAACCGTATTCGTAAAAAAAAAATTGCGTTTTCACAAATTTCCGGATACGTTTGGACGATACCTTGGTGTTTGGTTCAAGGAATGAACGAAATCGGTCACCATATAATGGACCCTTTGTTTTGTACCTTCGATGCGTGAAATAGGCCATATTCGTATTCTCGGTATTGAACTGGATCTAGCATTAAGTGGAGGCTCTTGCGGGGGAATCTTTTCATATGTAAATGTATTCCCCCGCAAGAGCCTCCACTTCATGCTAGACCCAGTTCAATACCGAGAATACGAATATGGCCTATTCGAAGTATGTACTCAATAGTCATCCTTGTTTTGCCCATGTCTCTCTAAAATGCGGGGGCCGTGGGTTCCTTTTATGTAAATTAGACAGTTTACTTCTACAATCTTCGAGACACAAAGGACTCTTAAGGCCTCCAGGATTTTACGCGCTTTCGATTCTTGAAGTTCGAGTAATTTTGAAGCAGAACAAGAGCGGATGACACTAAGTTACGAGTGTAAGTCTTATTCCATTTCGTATGGCATGTATTGCGAATTCGGTTCAAATAGCTTTTTAAATCTCAAACTGTTCCCTCGAAAACTTAATCACTTGAAAATATACTGGTGGATCTGGGGTTTAAAAGGCTTTTAATCTTTTTAGACTGACAAATCGTCTGGTTGTTGTTGTTGCCAGTGTTATTGTCATTGACAAGAACTGACCCAACATCGGGGAACATCGAGCAATTGCAAGATGGAATGCTTATGTCAAGCCAAGGCATAAAAGGCAACTTGTTTTCAGCATCATAAAATTCCAGTGGTTTCACAGACCGTGCAGTTCTGGATAAACTGTCCAGGATTTTCCAATCGTGAATGAGAGCCACCTACTTCTCACCAGACAGCTATTTACAAATAAAACAGAGAACACAGAACACGATCGCGAGTTACACTACTTTCTGCAATTCGAAATAACCGTACAATGCTTGCACAAATTTTTTTCTGCGTTAGGTTAACTGGAACGCCATTCATTTTTGATGTAAAAATACTTTTAAGCTTAGTTATTACTTTTACAATTGAACTAGCCGTGACATCGATTACTGCTGGCGACCCAAGGTTTTGGAACTTCTCTTTCGTTTCCTCAGAGGCTGGAACTGACAAGACTCCATCCGTCGATTTGGCAGCTCATCGGGAAAATTAACATGTCCGAGCAGCATTCTGTAATTCAGAAAGGGAAGATCTTTTGGAACCTCCTTAAATTCTACTGCTTCATCGAGGCAATTGACATACAGAATAGGATTTTTATCGAAAACTTCGATCTGACCACGGGTGATCGCTGCGGCATCCAGTCTGAAACGAACATTCACGCGGATCGGCCGTTTGATAACATAGTTTGACCGCAGAGCATATCCGGAAGGTAGTAACACCCCCCCCCGCCCCTGATCTAGACATAGAGGTTTGTAGCAAAACAAGGTCAACCCCAGCCTCGCTTCTACCCAAAGGCCAGGTCACTCAACACCGACGGTACAAATGGACTATTGAGAAAGTCGAGTGAGTTTCTTCACCAATGACTGAGAGTGGGAAAGTAAAACCAGAGAAAGCGTGGAAAACTTTTCTAAGCTGATCGATTGAGAATACAAACAACCACCGTTTTCTGCTCCTTTTCAATTCCATCATCTATGATGTCATCCAAAGAATCCCCAAAGGCATCACGGTTCTCTGTGTCGAACTTCAAAGGTTCAAGCAGACAATTCGTGAATTCATCCACTGAGTTGGCCATCTTTGTGTATTCGTCTTCACCAGGACCCTTTTTATCCGCTAAGTGGCGGAGTTGGAAACTCACCTGTGATTAATATATAGACGGTTTAGTGACGTATAGTGGCTTCGTAACACTACGACAAACAAACCTTAAAATTAACACAAACTGGTCTTCAATACAAGAGAAATTGAACTGATCTAAGGTATTTAGTGTAGCATCTGTCGAGATGTACGTAATTAATTATCGCCTATAATCCTCCTTCTCTTTAGCCATGAATCTAAATGATTAACTATTGTTTTATCCGTAAGACAGCAATCAGCAATGATCATTGCAAAGTGATCTTAAGCTTGTACAATTATCATGCTTTTCCTTAGTTTCTATATTTGCTCTGACTTAAGAGAGCTTTCATCTTGATCGGATATATCCAACAAGTCTTCGCTTACCTCCATTGCCATACGAAGGGCATTAGTATTACACCCAACAAGAGCCTGTGGTGTTAACTTTTCAGTTATCTCATCAACGTCTTCTCTCTCCAAAGTCGCTCTCAAGTCGTTCTCGCATGCTTTTAAAGAGAAATAAATAACTTAGTATAAATTCCTCGCGATGCTGGCAGTTTCTATCAAAATGTTGAAACTGTGGGGTGGTCCTGGTGCAAACTGGATTTCGGTCTATATCCTAGCAGTTTAGGTTAGGTATAGGAATATAACAATTATTCTTTTTTAATAGGCCTCACTTTTTAGAGCTTCCAGGTTAGGTTTCGCTGAACACAACACAAAGTGCTAAACGGTCATTATACTTTACTCGGCTCTATGGGTTTAACAACCGTACTTGTGTGCATGCAGGAAAAGTTCACATAATGGACCGGTATGTAACAAAGGAAAGTGAAAAAGGTAGTAGCAAATTAAAAGAAAACAAAAAACGAGGCACCAAATGGTATAACAATTTTTTCCTGAGAATTGTCATAAGAAGAATACCCTGAGAACAGGAACTCATACTTCAGACATTTAAAAACAATTGTATCACAATAATTCTTTTTGTTAAAGACTGATCTTTTCAAGATGGATTTTTCTAAAATACCGTAAAACTTGGTACCTTGAAACCCTCTCACCAATTTGCTTAAAATAATATCTTGTCTAAATATCTCGATGACCTCATTCTGGGTTGAAGGACTCGTATACTATTATGTTTCTTTTGCTAAGGATGTTGCTTCAGGATTTCGCTATGGTTAGCAACTTAAATCTAATCATCTACAGAGCTGCCCAAAACGTTCAACTGCGTCTATGCTACCTTCAACTCAAACTGTTAACGTTACCAGATTTGCATTCCTTTTTCTCAGTTTCTGGCTCCTTTCAACGCTTTTGTCTTCGCATCGTTGCTCTTCACGAAGTGCTACGCAGTGATGCCCTTACCCTTTAAAGAAGACCGAATTCTATTCCTCGATTTACGAAAGAGTTATTTTATGCAAATCATATATATTGACAATCACTCTTCAACTGGGGACAACATATTATCATTCAAATAAGCTTCATCACATCATGGCGAAACCGTTTTTTGAATGCTAAAGCCCACACCTGAACAATTTAACACGGTACACGGAATGACAAGTATTTTCATTACTTCTGCACTCTCCTTTCATGCCATTCTTCTCTGTCTTCCAGCTTTCAGTCCAGTTGCGTGATTTATAGCCTTATGAATATGAAATTTTCTGCTTCATAATTATTTATCTTTCTATTATTAAACCAAACCAGTTGTTTTGCTAAATTTCTAAATGTCAGGTACTTCTTTTCGCGGTCTTGAAATGACACCAATGTTTTGAAAATAATTGTATCAAGTGCCAAGGAAGCGTTAGTACTTGATAGAAAGAGCGATCATGTCTTAGCCTTGTAACAAGTATCATTTTGAGTGGGCCTTGAAATTTTTCTCTGGAATTTAAATACGCGGTGTAACAACTGTTAGGCAAGGAGGTCTGAAAATATCATCTGCACATTGTGTTAAGAAAAGGTTGAGTGGTTTTAGGTCGCTATAAGGCTGAGATTCGATGAAAAACTCAACAACACTTTAATCCACTACTGTGCAGCCAAACTACATTCTTCCGAGCACATATATGACCAATCCCATGATCCCCTAGAACAAACCAGGCACGTAATGCGTGCTTACAGGCATCATAACATTCCTAACACATTGTAGTTTAATGCCCCACATTCTTAGTATGGCTAACAAAGAGCAGCCACATTTTTCTATTGGCCCAGGTTTACTAAAACTCCAATTGTTCTTTTGGAGCAGGAAACCAACATAACCATAAATTGCACTCGTATTTTAATCAGATAGTTATATGTGACCGTAAATAATAATAATGAGTACTTAACAATTATTTACCGAAGTGGAAATAGATGAAATATATATAAGATTTATTTCATATGTAATACTCACAAAGATCAAATAATTTGCCATTAAATACTGTTAAACCAGACTTTGTTGCCATTTTTGTGTTTTTGGGTACGCCTTCTCTTTTATTAAAATGAATTCCTCTGTTGAAACCGAACGAGCGAAAAGGGAAGCCATTTGGTTTCTCTTCGCACGCACAAAATGCACTATTCACTTGTGTGGTATATACTAAAACCCTAATTTCTGAAAAACAGCTGGATACCTACCAATCCTCGCCAAACGATCCTTCTTCACTTCGATGGCTTTCCTTTTTCGGTATTCGTCTAGCTCCTCCATTTCGCTTGACTCGTAGCAACTGTGCAGTGTGGCTGCGTGCTGCATAGACCCTATGCAAAAATCGCTGCCTTTAAATTATTCTTTTGTTCATATTCAAAAAAGCCTGACCTACCTCGTTTTTGAGACAAAAATTCTAAAGAATTTGTTATTTGATGCAAATCGTATATATTGAGAATCACTCTTCAACTGGGGACAACATATTATCAGGTACTTCTTTTCGCGGTCTTGAAGTGACACCAATGTTTTGAAAAGAATTGTATCAAGTGCCAAAGAAGCGTTAGTACTTGATAGAGAGAGCGATTCTTAGCCTTGTAACAAGTATCATTTTGAGTGGGCCTTGAAATTGGTTTCTCTGGGATTTAAATAGGCGGTGTAACAACTGTTAGGCAAGGAGGTCTAAAAATATCATCTGCACATTGTAGTTTAATGCTCCACGTTGTTAGTATGGCTAACAAAGAGCAGCCACATTTTTCTATTGGCCCAGGTTAACTCCAATTTGTTCAAACAGCCCGATACCTACCCTTCCTCGCCAAAGGATCCTCCTCCTCTCTGGTTTTCACTTCTTGGACTTCGCCTTGCTTCGCCATTTCGCTTGACTCGTAGCAACTGTGCAGTGTGGCTACGTGCTACATAGACCCTATGTAAAAATGGCTGCCTTTAAATTATTCTTTTGCTCATATTCAAAATAGCCTGACCTACCTCGTTTTTGAGACAAAAATTCTAAAGAATTTGTTTTCCCGAGCGGGGTTAGTTGGACTATTTTGAATATGCGATTTTCATGCGATTTTCCCTTGGTTATCATGGTTGCCGTGGTCGCACAAAAATATCCATAGCGAACGTGCGGGATAGAACGTAGAATCGATCACTGTGTCAAGGTAATGTCAATTTTAATTGTTCAGATGCAAATTGTTATATGCAGATTTGAACGCATGCAGCACGAACACACAAAATATCTTCACCTGTACTTACATAATTCTGATGTAAAAAATACATCCTGAGCCCCTCAGCTTCAAAGTTGTAGGGCCGGTGCTGAACAATTTTTAGGCACCGAGCCGTCCACATAAGTTGACTCAATTTGATAAATTAGCTAGCTGCCTACCGTATCTATTATATTTATTTAAGTTTTAATGAAACGTTTAGTCTTTTCTTAGCGTCAGTTTTGGATTTTGATAATGCCTTTGTGTTTGCTTTACTTTGCTTTTACTCCCTCTGCATTTTTGTTTCCTTAAAAAAGTTTGCTGCTTGAACGTAATCAAATTCTGTGGAGACTGGACCTTTGATTGAAATTTAATTTACTGTGCGAATCCAAAATCCGTGTTGATAGTCGATACAATCGCTGTTTAATTACCACAAAACTACAGTTTTCGACCGACAAATGTCCTGGGCCGGGTTTAGATGAATCAGTCGCCTTAATTATTCTTGCTTATTCCCCTTGGAGTTTGTTACGAAAAATTATTGCGTGACTCGCGTTACTGTCTGGAAGTGTCTAGAATCTTCTGCATATTTAATTAGTGTTTTATCATCGTGATTCAGCAATTCTATTTTAAGCCGTTTGCGTAGTAGCTGTAAATAGTTTCTTATTGTAATGTTTCTTTATTTAGTCGAGTCGGAAAGTTCTAGAATTTTAGGTTAAAAAGGTATATAAGCCGATCGGTATAGCTGTAGAGTTTTCTTAGTGTTTATTGAAGTGTGACAGAGGTCGTTTATACATTTGGCGGAGGCCGTGTTTATTGAAGTTGACACAGGTCGTTTATACATTTGGCGGAGGCCGTGAGTATTTAAGTTTGACGGAGGTCGAAGTGTAATCTTATAAGCCTAGTGTGAGCTTATTGTGAAGCCTTGTGCGGAGTTTACTACTACTTTCATTTGGAATAAATAACCTTGTTGCTGTTCCGACAACCCTGCGTACTGTTTAGTCTACAAACAACCCACTTCTCACTCATCAACACAATCGAACTCGTAACAGAGTTCGACAATTCGCCTGCTTTTTTGAACTCCATACATTCAACATTGAACTAGGGCTAGGTGGTAGAATAAAAGATGGCAAAAATATAAAAAAAAATCAGTAAGGAAAGACTATTTTAGTTCGAGGATCATAAAATCTTCCCAAGTAATTTATTTGGAGATTGTAGATCGAGCTTACCGACTGTCTATTGATTGGTCGTATTTTTCACGGGAATGCGATGTGCTGAAGGATATGTTTTCTAAACCCCTGTCCACCTTATTCAGTGCGTTTCCGTCAAAAAAGCATACTTTTTTCTCGCCTTCTGTCCACACCAATACAATCGAAAACGGAGGTATATCTCTGCGAAAACAGAGGTTTTCGAAAATGCTCTCCAGAGTGTAGGTTTTTGAAACAGAGGTTACTTCACTGATCATTTGCATCGGCCGGAGGGAATAGCTATCAACATCAAAAAGTCAGGTTTTTTATCCGTTTTGGTGGTCTTGTGTTTTTAACGCGTTTTCAAGTAACAGCAACAGAAAACGAAGGTTTTTGAAAAGTGTGGAGGGGGGCCTAAGCTTAAATATCTGCACCCTTTATTCAGTTTAGCTGCCAAACAGATCAAAATTCCAAAGCTAGTATCAGACCAGCAACATATTCCCTCGTCTTCAGTATGTAATCAACAATAACAAAGCGAATGGTTCATGTTTTATTTCCTTAATTAAATTGCTACTATATTTTAAGCTGACTCTTAAGTTCAGGCATAACAGGATATTATCATGATCGTATTACTGCTATTTGGTTATGGACATTTATTTATTAGTTTGCAAATGAAAGGAAGCTTCTCTTCGTTAACCTTAGCCTCCCATGAACCATCTGCTTCCATGGTGACGTAATTTTGATCTTCGGTGACACCTGGTTCCCATTCCCCAAAGTCCAACTCTGTTTCCTCCCACCATATCCAGACGGTCTCCTCTTCTTCAAGCCAATCCAGACTCGACCATTGCTACCCATCATTTCTTTCACCTTGTCATTCTCCTGTTTGCTGTGGATGCTCACAAGATGACCACCTTTAAGGACACATTCCTTCTCAGCTGTACGCTCCATTCTGGGGGTGGTTACTAGTTCAAGAGTCATGAATTTAGCTGCAATATAGCGGTTGATAATAAAGATGCATATGAGTAAGTCTATAGTTGCACTTCAAAGAGTGTTGGCCATCTGATTCGCGATACGACGATCATAATCATAATCACAATTATAAGCACCGCTTAAATCATGATCATAATCATTCGAGTGCTTATACTCGACTTAATCAAAATCACTAGATGGTTTTGCTATGATTGAGATAATGTCTGTGATTTTGGCTGTGTAGTCTGTAAGGCGATGCTCCTTTTCGATCACAAGCCGGAACCATACCAAACGGGCATGCAAAACGTTTTGAAGGAAGCCTGGTCAAATGGTAGGGCATGGGATCCAGAGTTTACAGGTCCAGCGTTTCCCCTTCTTCCCTCTATACGAGTGATGTTTCACATTGGGTCAGTTGTAAAAATAGCTAGCTCGACAACTCCTGCCCTGTTGTTATCCTTAACTGGTTTGTTGCATTTAAAATGTTTACTCTGACAATATATACACATTGAGAGGAAAAACGATGTGATTTCCATTACCATTACAGCGATGACCCATGATTGTTACGGTAACTGGAACTATGACTGTGTTTGTGATTGTGATTGTCATTGTTGTATGATCCTCCTTATCACGTGCCGCCATCCCTTATTTGGAGTATTATATACGAGGTTGTTTAGACAATAAATAGTTGAGTTTAAAGCACCGTGCTAACTTATCGGACCAGACATGTATACTGTCCGCAGGGCTACTGGAGTAACTTGTGCACCACAAACCTTTTGACACTCAAATCCCTGAACGTTCATAAGTATAAAAGGATTCCCTCTTGAAATAACCGTTAAGAGAAATGGGAATATATTGACATTTCCTCACAATCATGGTAAAAGGCGCTAGATGCAAAGCAGCTTTTTCTAACACGAGTGGCCTTGTATGTCCAAAAATGCATGTTCAGACGAAAAAAAGGATCCAGAATTAACTTTTTAAATTAAAGTATCCCAACCCACAACCCACTTTTTCCGTTGGATTGGGTTTTAGTACAGGAAGACGAGCTAGTAAGCTAAGACGGTCGAGAAACTTTCCCCCTTAAATATTACCGATTGGTAAACTGATTCCAATGGCTACAAACCCGTCTTGCCTGCAGCAGTGCGTGATCACAATGTACTTCTTTGATGTGTAATCTCCATCGGGGTACGTTTCGGTTTTCTTTTGTAGTCTGTTGAAGTCTCCAGGAATAAAAATGTCAGCTTCGTCGGTCCACTGCACATAGGCAACTTCGAAATCTGGTGATTAGAATTACCATCTGTTACCAGGGCATTGTTTATGTTACCTGTAATGAGCTACTAACAAAAGCACATTAACCATGTGTGGCCCTTTAGAAGGACCACATCAGCTTTGCTGCCCTTATATTAATAAATCATTTATAAATATGATGCCATTTAACGTGTAACCATCGACTTTATGCCTTTCGGATCTTAAAGCTACTACTATACTACTATAGTAATTTCTTGCAACTATGGGAGTTCCAATAACATTGCTGTTACACAGGCTAAGTCGGCTTTAACTTCGTGGGTGGTCTTTACCACAACACTAAGCCAGGAGGGCGGTAAAGGGGGGTCTAGATCACTTCTCACGGAAACTAAAACGGTCCTTTCACGAGGCAATTCACGAAAAATAAAGATATAACGAAAATCACGGTTTACGGCGAACTAATAACTTATTCCTCGTTTCAAGGAAAATAATTTTTGAAAAATCACGCTTTACGGCTACTATGGAAATCACGAGAAAAAAATAGCCATTTCACGTTTCAAAGGAAAAAAGGGGCAGAGTACGAGTCACGAAAATATCTTTTACCACCCTCAGCCATGCCTGCTGCAATAACTCGCCTTAGCATGTTAGAGACGTAGGATCATTAGACACTTTCAAGAGAACTAAAAACCATCTTTTTAGGACGTGCTTTTCAAATTAATATTGTTTGCTATTTTTTATTTAGGTCTCTCGGTCTTTTAGCTTCAGCATCAATGATAACTCATAAATTGAGTAGTTTTAGTGTTGTGTTTGAACAAGATATAGTCTAAGGACTTTGTATTTAACGCCTTTGGATTCTTATGAAAGATCCTTTAGAAATGGCTTATTATTATTATTATTATTATTATTATTATTAGCAGTAGTAGTAGTAGTAGTAGTAGTAGTAGTAGTAGTAGTAGCAGTAGCAGTAGCAGTAACAGTAGCAGTAGCAGTAGCAGTGGCAGTGGCAGTAGCAGTAGCAGTAGCAGTAGCAGTAACAGTAGCAGTAGCAGTAGCAGTGGCAGTGGCAGTGGCAGTGGCAGTGGTAGTAGTAGTAGCAGCAGTAGCAGTAGTAGTAGTAGTAGTAGTAGTAGTAGTAGTAGTAGTAGTAGTAGTAGTAGTAGTAGTAGTAGTAGTAGTAGTAGTAATAGTAGCAGTAGCAGCAGCAGCAGCAGCAGCAGCAGCAGCAGTAGTAGTAGTAGTAGTAGTAGTAGCAGTAGCAGTAGCAGTAGTAGCAGCAGCAGCAGCAGCAGCAGCAGCAGCAGTAGTAGTAGTAGTAGTAGTAGTAGTAGTAGTAGTAGTCGAGTAGTAGTAGTAGTGGTGGTGGTGGTAGTGGTCGTAGTACAGGATAAGGATAATGCTGATCAGATAATAACAATGAGGGCTATAACTGAATAACAATTTTTTTAGTGATGGAGAGGACGAACCTCGCCAACTTACTTTCGGGGCGTTTTCCTTGTCCGGGGTTGATACTCTTCCTTAAAATGCAGTATTTGCCTGCAGGCCACTTTCGGACTGAAGTATTGGTTGTTAGGGTCTTGTAGCTTACTGCAAATGCTGCATTTTATCCCCGTTCTCATTTCCCCAGATGGGGCATCTTGAACTCCAATCAGTTCCCTATTCGTTTGACCTTCAACAAATCGATTTTGTGTGTTACGCTGCCCGAATGCCACTTGAAGCCTGCCTCTTGTGGACACACGTTTGCGCCATCTTTCTCTGCTGTGTAGAGAGTGTAATATCCGGATGGCCACGCCAGCTTAAGTTGCATTGGGTTATCTGCAGGGCGAAATGACCACAATTGAACAACGTTGAGATTCGTTCTCTTTATAGAGCGACTTCAAAGCTTATGTCACATAAAACAGCTTCGAGTAACACTCATGTAGAGTTTCTTGCATGTGAAAAATATCAGGTTTAGATTGCTGTGTAGTTGAAAATAAATTTGCGATTAATTATGCTCGCGAAAAAAATCTCAAATCTACTTCTAAACCTATACTTTGTCTCCCATATTTGCCGTTGACGAGATGATTTACCAAAGTTAAGAAAACAATCATAGTTTAGTGGAATCCTTATTTAGTGGTCAGCAACTAAATGGCTCCCCCACCCCTCCCCACCCCTCCCACTTCCCCCAAACCAGGCGAGTGGTAATCAAAGCCACGATGAAGGGCCTTCTATTGATTTTTATCTCGTTTATTCCACCAGCCCCCATTAAGTGGCCACTATTCATTTCCCTGCTTATGACGACTTAATAGGGGTTGAAGTGTATTTAGAATCCTTCTGAACTGAAAATGCTACCAAAGTCGTTGTTATGCACAGATGGCTTAATTCTGACAAAAGAAAATTCGTAATGATTCACGGCACCTGATTACTGATATAATGATCTACCTTTAACACTTTTTACTCCCTTTCTCCCAGGATATTCTCTTTTAGTCTTTCCTGTGTTCCTGAAAAATTTTCCCAATTTTGTTTGGCTCAATTTTTTCAGTGAAGGGTAATTTCTTTGTAACAGTCATTTAAATTGCTCCAAAACTTCATTTGTAGTGTTTCCTCGATGCCCATAAGCTCCATCTGTATCGGTTCAGGAAGATTATCTCCACCAATATTGTAAGTCAGTTGTTTATCTCCAAATTTCTTTGAAGTCTCCTCTGATTCTTCGAATTTCGTTACGTTCACACTGACAGAGCCTGTGACACGTGCACCTCCGTAACCTCCAAGAAGGAAAAATTCTTTTTTTCACTGTAGTTAGTTATGTCATGCTTTTGATTGGCAAAGGAACGATGCTATGACAAGAGTAATAACATAAAATTAAATGATCTTTCAAAAACTATGTAGGGTAGATAAAGAAAAAAAACTACTTTTTGATTATTGCTTTCTTAACTTTTTCCCTTTTCAAAACTGATTCTCATAATGATATGCAAAGCTGGAATACACTAAAATAGCACGCTTTTCATGGCAACTTCGACAGTACACGACAAGTTCACGTGCAATAACGTTACTGCCATGATAAATACTGGTTTGGGTGCAAGATCCTTCATTCTTGCTCAGGTTTTCAGCGGAGCAACGCAGAAGCGAACAGCCCACCCTCCCACCCCTCCCACCCAAAAATCGCGTGGGTCTCATTACTGGTTACTCCTAAGCCTTAGCCCGCTGATCAAGAATTTTGCCATACCTTAATACAACTGAGCATGAAAATGAATGTTTTGAGTGGTGAATATGAAATGAATCATATACGTGAACTGCGGAAATGAAATCAAATGAAGACTGATCCTCGCAGTTGTGTACGCAATTATTTGCAATTGCAAAAGAAGCCTGAAAAAAATTCAGGACTTCAACGGGATTTGAACCCTTGACCTCGCGATGCCTCAGGAAATCATACAATTTTAAGTTTAGAATTAGTTTAATTCTACAAGGTTTTGCAGTGTTTTTCTCTTGAACTGTTAAATTTTAATGATCTGGCCATGCTTTTGCGGACTTTACCCAACCAAGCGTAAGGATTTTTTCTTTCATATTCTTACTGACACTTAGGCCACCTGCCACCTCATTCTCCTCTTTACGTATCGCCCTATCTAAAACATAGAACTAATTAAAACTTACGAAAACTTAAGTCTCCCAGTGAAAAGTCCCTTACAAAGACAGCTACAGGAATCTTACAGGAGAGATGATCTACTTCTCTTTTCTTTGGAACATTTTCGACAATTTTTTTTATTTCATGTCAAAAACTCATTAATAATTCATAAAGGAAAATTCAAAAGAAATTGATGTCTAATGAGTGTCTTTATATCTGATATAGACGCGACTAAATCTGATATAGACACGGCTAAATTTTACAGCCGATTCTATTCGGAAATATAGTAATAAACCCAACGATTATTCTAAAGATGAATAGATCTACCACAAAAGTTTTTGAAGCTGCTGAAAAAACGAGCAGCAGTGTTTTATCGGGTCTAAAAACACTTGGCTACGACTCGTGTTTTTAAACCCGATAAAACACTGCTGCTCCTTTTTTAAACAGTACGTAGACTAGAGTCACTTCACTGCCGTACAAACTCCAAGCACAATTTCATCTGCTGATAAAAAACAAAACAGTGGGATCACAAATCTTCCTTCTTCAGTCATTCTGGGTCAGCTGTCTACTTTTAGTAACCAGTTAAAATTGGAATAAATAACAGCAATTACACAATGTCATGAGCTCCAGCCGATCAACGAGGTGGCATGTAGGGATAAACTACGATCATAGGAAATGCTAAGCCACCCGTAAAATAATTTTGATTCCGACTCTCTTGTTACTTTGTAAAAATGACACAGGCGTAGTAACAAAGGAATTCTTGACACCCTGATTTTTAGAATTGTCTCCTTGAAGGCTTGTTTTAAAAAGCCCCCAGAAAATTTTGGTGCAAACTCTTGGGATGTGCATGTGATATTAGCTGGGTATGAATTCAAGTAAAATTCAACAAGACAATGTTCAACTTGGTTTACCCAACACCTTTATTGAGTTACTAATGAAACTACAAAGACTAGGCTAACCAATTCACAAAATATTCGACAATTAATTCGTTGCTCCTTTAAACAGGTAGCAAACTAAATTGTGCAAACTACCGTTGGCAATCTCAATGCAGTTTTATAGGTGTGAATCTTCAAAACCTGTAAGTGACCGGCAGCATGTCGATAAATCGTGAAGTTGTGGTTCGCACTCCTACTGCCCTGTATTTGCTTACGACAGCGTTCTACAAGAAAGTCGCCCTGTCTAGACACATCTAGTTACATCTCTAAAAGCCGAAAAATCGTAGCTTACTTGCTAACTGGATACAATGGTTTTGAAGTCCGGAACAGCTTGGCGTTTCCACACCCCCCCCCCCCTCCCCGCCTCCCTTGGTCGTCTGTGATATTCACCTGAAATCTGCCAAAAGGTCTATAAAATTTCATATCGCTAAAACGCCTATGATGCCATTCAGTTGGTTAGCTGTTCACTTCAACTATAATACGCTTAATGGTTACAGTGAAAGCAAACCTAGCCTGAATAAAAAACATGATAAAATGGATTGGTATCAGTAAGTGTACCCCTCATGTGCGTTGAAGTACTAAAAAATTCCATTTATCTCTCTGGTAAACATCGTAACTTTCGTTCAGTGCAAAGGAAAGCCTTTAAGGCCCCGTCCACAAGTATCCGGATATTTTTGAAACGGAGATTTTTTTCTCCGTTTTCGCCTTCCCTCCACACGTAACCGACGTTTTCGGTCACCGAAAACGGAGGTTTTCGAATGCGCTCTCCAGACTACATAGTTTTGAAAACACTGGCATATCGTGGACAGGCGAAAACGAAGGTTTTTTAATACGATGACGTCAGAGGTTGGTGATGGCATAAAGAGCGCACGCGCCTGCATGCTCCGTACGGAAGGCTAGCGTATTCAAATCGGGCAAATACGATTCCAATACGCTACGTGTGGACGCAGATTATTTCAAATACGGAGAACAAAATCTCCGTTTCCAAAAATATCAGGACTCGTGTGGACAAATTGCCAATGTTGTTATGATTATAGCTGAACCAACAGGCATTCCAGGTTCTCATTCAATGATAGACCATCAAAAAGAAAGAAATTAGTGTTCATTGTAATATTATGTTTTGCAACCGACGTCAGTAAACAGCCTTCAGTCAGATCATTTAACTGTTTGATCACCAAACGATGTCAGTCGAATATAATTGTGAATTACTACAAAGAGTAAGTGGCAAACAGTAAAAACAGAAAGATCAACAATTAAGCTCATAGGCGTGGTTTGTGAATGTGGAACGCCCTTTGGCAGGTATTATCACCGTGTCATATATCTGTTCAGATCCCGAAGTCATCTCAATGTCGTCGTATATCTCATCCGAACCGTCTCCGTCGACTGACAGAATCTTTTTGCCCTGGAAATTGGGTTCATCGTACTTAGGCTTGGGTGGTATCTCAGGGCCGCGACCGCGTGTAACAATGCGTGAATCGCCAGGCAATGAGTAAGCGTTCTCTCGCATTGCTGGAGGATTTTCATTGTCTCCGTAAGTGGGGTTATCAAACTGACACGTTGCGGATGCTGTGGATGGCTTGCTCGTCTTTGTTTTTCTTCTCTTACAGTAGATCACGATGACCCCAATCACAACTGCGTAAAATGAAACGCAACAGATTTGTTTTGTGGCCCTTCAGTTATAAGAACTGTCTCTAAAGACAAATTCAATTGTTCAGAATAACAATTCATAATTCCGGAGTTGGAGTAAATATATCGTCACGATACGAGAGCCCATGTGTGAGGTTTAATTAAGTTGTTACCGTAATTCTTTCGCTGTCTTGCCGGAATAACGCATACTAGGTCTCATAAAATTGTTTTGTTCTCATCCTACCATTCTTAGTAACAGCGTAATCGAGTGATTTCACATATCGCGACTTCTTCAACAACTGTGCAAAAAAATTGCTATATTTTTTGTTTTGCTTCCCAAAGGTGTGAAATCTGGCCAGTCAACAAGGAAGCTTTGGTGCCCATCTCTAGCAAAGACCCATATTAAATAATCGCACTCAAAAACATTTTACTCACTGAGAAGTATAACAACTGCTCCTCCAATAAAAGCGGGAAGTTTCCATGGAAACTCCTCAGCCTCTTGCTTATTTGTTTTGCCGTCCTCATTTATATCTGGAGAAAAAGTCCTCGGTGAAGACGTCGTTGTCATAAATCCAACAAAAAGCATCTGAAAGAAAAAAGTGACAAAGATTAGAAAGGGTGGCGTTTTTGGTTTGTTCTGAAAACGTCTCATGGGAGATACTATTTATTTCTGGAAGGCTCTCCACTGTAACTGAATTGGTTTAAATTTCATTGAACATGTGCTATGAAAAGATATATTGAAGACATCGTTATCGTAAAGAATGAAGCAAAACAATGGAACCATACAGTGATGGGGGGCGGGGAGGAGGAATGAGAAAGGGAAGGGAGGAAAGGAAGAAAGGAAGGAAAGATGGATGGATGGTTGGAAGAGGAGATGAAACCAGAGATCTACTTAGTGATGGAGCCCACAATAAATAGAACAACCAGGTGTATTCTTCAGCCTAACCCCAGGCTCAGCCATCATCACGTGCACCCCCATCGCTATACCCATGTCCTTCTTGTGGACGGAACTTCAGCCAATCGAAAGATTAAACCTAGCATCTTGTTTCCATTTTGCAACCAAGGTTTGCAACTAGGACTGAGAGGATTGTAGGAAATAAGCTACACAGTAGCGTTGAACTCGATGAATCGATGAATGGGGTCAGTTATTATTCTGAACCTCCAAAATACTCACTTCGGAAATTATTATTGCTATCAATACCTTCTTTCCACCATATTCTATTTCGATCCCCTCTCTCAATAGTTCCTGTACACGGTTTTTGTCAACATCTTCAGTATTTACAAAGAGAAGGACCTGCAGGAAAAGGTCAGCCGTAAGTCATAAAAATTAAGTAACTATGACTGTGTCGATAAGAAACAAAGACATGATCTTGTTATCGGTTATTTACCTCTGCACCGTGCTCGGTTACACCAATCTCGGAGTTCTTTTTAATGATCGTCTGCAAAAATTGCAAAAACATATGAACCGATAAACATATTTCCATATCACCAAAATTTTAGAGACTGACTCTACTGATACTGCCAAATTTCGAGATTCATTCAAGGCATCGGACGATCGGGCATTAATGTAAGCTAAATGCTTAAGCCTGCTTTTTACTAGCGACGCAAGCATAAGTGCAAATATAAGCACAAGCGCAAGTGAAAACAGCAGAAACATAAGAGGAACGAACCCACTTATTTGTCAAGTCTGGTTTTCACTACGGAAGTAAGCACAAGCGCAAGCATAAGGAAACGAAAAATTTTGATCCTTGTGCTTTCGCTTGTGTCTATGCTTGCGTCAAGGTCGTTCCCACGATGAAATAAGAGCTGTATGTTTGCGCTTGTGCTTGCGCTTATGCTTGCGTCGCTAGTGAAACCCAGGCTTTACATTAATCGATATCACCAAAAATGTAGAGGTTCACTCCATTGGGCCAAATTTCGTGTTCCTTCCAAGGCATCGGACGACATTAAGCAAAATGCTTACAGACTTATTTCGCGTTTTTCTGTTATTTTGTAAAATGACAAAGTCTGATTTGTTTCGATCTCATAGCTGCAACTTTAGGTCACAGAGTGTCTCATTACAGAAACTAATCGAATTTTCCGAATTCCTAAGTTGATGTTGGGTTTGTCGGCTAGCTGGCCTTCAACCATCCACGACATATTCGAAGAGCCTGGAAGGCGTGTTGCTAGAGCTGGGTTTTCATAGTTTCTGTTACAGTGAAGAAATGTATTGCACTTATTAAGCTTTATCATATGGAAACGATAGTGCGAGCGATTTGATTGGCTGCTGAGCGTGCGGGTATCACAAACATTAATCTCCGCACGGCGATTCTCGTAAGCACAGCGAGAAAACCCATGGCGAAACTTTTTCTCTCAATAATTGCTGCATTAAAGTGAAACAAAAACAACTAGATGTTTTAAAATTATGAATGACAAGGAACATTCGTAGAATGAGTTCTATTTTCCTGGAAAAGAAAAACAAGCCTCCCGGTACTTTGCAGTTTTTTTTTTCTCTTTCTTTTTATTTCCTTAAAAAAGCCAAATGATAAATAACTTATTAACCTCGTTCGTTCCGTCATAAGGAAATTTCAGTCCTCGGCCTTGGTATTGACCTCGCTATCGCTCGGTCAATACATCAAGGCTTCAGTCTGAGATTTCCCTGTAATGACCGCACTCTCGGTTGATAAGTAGTATGTAATATTTGTAAGATATCATCTAAAGATATAGTCTTACATTTAAGAAACTTGACACTTTCTCCTCCAGCAGGCTCAGAATTGCTTTCCTGCTTTTGGTGTCTAAAGAAGGTAACTTTCCACTGAAAAACAACTGAAATGAAAAAGACGGAAACTCTGTTTCGTAAAGCTAGGTTCAAACTTCGAACTTCTCATGTGCCGAATCAAATGATAATTAGAAAAATCTTTTGTTCTAACTCATTTGCATTAGATTCGGCACATGAAAGATTCCACGTATGAACCGGGCCTTAGGAGTTCCTTTGAGCAAATTTAAAAGCTAAGAAATCGCTAAAAGTGCCAGTGCAACGCTAACGGTTCACTGACAGCTCAGAAATGACATTTTTAGACTTCCAATGGTGTAATGTTGTTACCTAATATAGTAATGCATTGTGCTATTTCAAGATCCCGGATGTAAGAGCATCGGACGGGTAGATCAGTTTGGTAAGCACGGAATAAACAGCGATTTTCTGAATCTCTGACTCACAAGTTAAATAACTGGACACCAGATAGGTGGATTCAACATTTGTTTTACATGAATGACAGTGGAAAGTTCGCGTTTCGGCAAGAGGGGTTTCCGATCGATTATGGTATAGCCGCATGAATGGCGTCATGTGTCGAAGAAAGTAAAAAAGAAAAAAGAGCCATTTTTAAAACAAATAGATTTCATTTGTCAGTGTGGGTACCCTAATGACGTTAACGCGCGGAGACGTTAAATGTGTAAAAACATAAGTCTCTCTACCCGTCTGCGCTCGTTCGGTACTTCTTTAGTCTTACCAGGTTTTGACGTCAACCCTGCGTAATTATCAGAGTACACGCGTACTGACAAATAGAATACCGATTTTATGTCTGTAACATGGAGATTTATGGCTTCGGAGAGAAGGATCTGGATGGATTTTTATGCAGATAGCTAAGGATACATTATGCAGTCCATTTTTTTCACAGACCGGTAAAACAAGATCTTACAAGATCTATGGAAAAGCACTGTGCACTGTTAGTTAACAAGTGCTTGGTCGGAGAAGTTCCTTCATACTTTAAAGACTATTTCATGTTACGCAGCCAGAGCGACAACCAACAAAGATGTACTAGATCGTCAATCACTGACATTGTTCTTCCTAAATTTCATCTAGATGTTGCTAAAAAGTCTTTTTACTATCATGGTGCATTGGCATTCAATAGTCTTCCAATGAACATTAAGACTTTACCACCTAAGGACCGTTTCCCGGCTATCTCCGCTTTCTATTCTTAAGCTATTTTTAGAACATTTCATATCGAACACTGTTATCTTTTAAGCTTTTTAATTTTTTAAACATTTTAGCGCTCTCTTTTTATAGTAGTCAGAGATATCCGTAATATTTAGTAATTATACGTATTATTCATTGATGTATGTATATTTATAATTTACATTTACTTTCTTTTATTTAATGTTATACAGGGCCCCCGTTGATACCAGTCTTGTGACTGAAGGGGTTACCCTGGTTAAACATCGATTATTATTATTATTATTACGTTTCATGATCACTATGGAAAGGGCTCAGGAGGCATAATTTCTATAGAATGCTCTATCGAAAGAAGATGACAGAAAAAGGTTCTTGAAGCAAACCTTTATTTTAAGAACTCCTGGCTGTGATGTGGAGGAAGAGGCTTCGACTGTCGCATGTGGTCCGCCCAGTGTAGTTGGAATACTTGTTGGTGGTGGTTCAAGCTCTGCCAAATTAAAATAGAAGTCAAGATTCCTGTAATAAGCTTAGAAACCTTGATGAAATTAAATGCAAGGCGCACAAAACGTTACATTTTCAAGAGACAAATTACTAAAGGTTCTGTGTATTAAGGACCGAGATGACCGGCTCACAATGTTGTTTCTCGTCCTTTTAGGATAATGCAAAATTGTTACGAAATAATAAAATAATAACGTACGAATCCTTAGCTTCTCACTGATCCATAAATTTTTCTGCCAAGGGGTACGAAGCCGAGTACTGTTGGATTAAAAGGATATCGATATCGTGCATTTCAAAGAACAGAAGGGAAGGGCTTCGGCATTTCAAGTCATTTCAAATGTTTCTAAACTTGGTAAATGCTTCTTCAGAGTCAACAGTGCAATAATGCACTGGGGAGAAAAATACCAGCACAAGTCAGATACCAGAAATTTTAACGCTGGCGATACGATAATGTGGGTTTGAGAATTCGATCTCATTCAGCATTGTGCATCCATTTCCTGGATTAACGTTTTTTAAATGAAACCGAAGAACCAAAAAAAATAACTGAATAAATCATGGTAATACGCAGTTGTTCTATCTACTTACTCATACACTGTGTTTTGTTCACAGTTCCATTAGATGTGGTAGTGTAATCTTGGCCACAAGAAAAGCACGTTATCCGTCCAGTATGAGGTTGATAAGTCCCAATCGGACACAAGATGCAAGTTCTGTTTCGAGTGCTGTATGAACCCGATGGGCAGTCCACTACGAGAGTAGTAATAGACAACAAGGTATCAATACTAAAATAATTTTTTTTCTTGATCTATAAGGATCTTGTTATTCAAATCTACAAAATGATAGGCTATAACTCTTACGCTCCTTAATTTGAAGCGAATTACAACTGGCTAAAAGTGCTGCATTTTTTCTTTTTGGATGAAGTAGAAAGCTAAGACAACATAAATCTTTCTAACGATAGCAGCCGCCACATTTTTTTTACTTAAGTTTGTTTCACGAAGTTTGGTTGACGATATTGTGCTACTATGATCAAAAAATCGTTTTCTTTTTTTCTTCAGATTTTGAAAGTGTGTTCGCTTAACACCTGACTGGCAAAATTTTGAGCTTTGATTTTCATCTAAAGGCTGCTTATTTCGAGTCTAAGGTTTGGATTTTACGGTCCGCCATTACTCACGTTCAAAACTGACCGATTGTACTTCAGAGGCTTGGATCTAGGGAAAATTTCAGCGTGTAAACGCAACTTATTATATATGCAAAATACGAGTTTACAAATCTGAAAGCCCGAAACTCCCGTGCTGCATTTTAATTCAGCCGCGTACACACGCATTGCATTCTTAAACCAGTGAGTCTTTTACGTCATTTTCTCCTCGACCCAGCTCTCTCAAGATTTTAAAGTTAGTAATGGTGGACCAATAAATAACAAAATTCTAGTTAAAATAAACAGGTGTCTTTTTAAAATCAGAACTTAAAACTTGGGTCACTTAGTGTTTAGTTAAAATAGTTTTGAAATCCAAGGAAAAAGAAGAATTGTTTTTTTGGTCGTAGTAGCACTTTAAAGAAAATGTCTCAAATCCCACTTTTATAAAAAACCTAAAGTTCTCAAACAGAGAAAAAATAGAAAAAACTTGAAGTAATTGTTTATAATAAAATTCTGTCTGATTGGATATAGGTTCACTGATGATATTTAAGTCATTTAAGTTCACCGCCTTACCGATGCATTCCGATTCTTCCAAGGTTCCATTTGAGATAGTGGTGAGGTTTTTACCACAGGAAATACAATCTTTTTGACCTTGTAAGGGCTGGTAGGTGCCAAATGGACACTCCAGGCATGTGTCATTCTCTGTGTTAAAGTATGAACCAGCAGGGCAGTTTGCTAAAGGGAACAAATTAAAACTCGTTGTTAGTCCTATGATAAAATTATGTTCTACAATCTCCTGGTTCTGGGACTAATTTCATATTGCATAGCAACCGACTAGTTAATTGTCACGTGTGCATTTGCGGCATAGTTTACTTGATTTTAAGTCACTTGTATTTTCATTTGAAATCTCAAAAAAGATAACTTTAGAAAAACAACATTAAGTGAAAGGCTCACCGCAAATGAAACCATTTCCAGTAAGAGACTGCCTGTCTGGACATTCCGGAGACAACGGATACGCAAGTACGCTTCCAGGTTCTCCAAAAAGGGTGATCTTATTCCATGAAACATTAAACGTCTTGTTATGCACATCCAAGTTGAACTGTTCTACTTTAGCAATCAGTTGGTCTTCTGCTTCAGAAATCGCTTCGACGATTTCTACAAAGAATGTAAAATTCTCCTCTACCCATGGTTTGTTATCGATGTCTAGTACGAATGCTACAGAAGACTTGGAAGTATTTGCAAAGGAATCGTGGTCCAAATGGGAGATTAAATCAGGTGACACTTTCAGCGACCTGGAAATTGAACGTAGAAGGTTGTTCGTCAGATTTCTGTCACGCCGTGACTGTGATGCATTTACTGTCTCCAGAATACATAGTTCTGGATCCCTGAGAGAACTGTTGGACGAATTGGCTGTTAGCCAACAACGGGTGGTAAGATTGAATGCCACAAGTAATCTTGGAAGACCGATTGTATAATTTAAAACGTCCAACCGGGCTCTTTGACTGACCGCCACTCCATGCTTGTTAGATGCTTCACAGTAGTAATACCCTTCCTGGTCAAGACGAGGATTCGCGATATACAACACGGGCTTGGTTTCATTGACTTTGACAGCAGATGAGTTGCTTGATTGAAAGAACCACTGAAATATGGGTGTTGGCTCGCCCGTTGCATTGCATACCAATGTTCCTGGCATTTGGCTTCTAAATACCACTCTTTGAGACTGTGGATGCCGGGTTATTTTAGGCTTGGTATGAACTTTGACAATTGTCACGTTGGAGAGTGTATTTCCTTTGTTGTTAGATACAACACAAACATAGGTACCCTCGTTCTCTTTCGTAACCCCACCGAGATAGAATGTTCCATTTGCGGAATCTCCGATGATCTCATTATTTTTCTTCCATGCATACCTCAATCCAACCTCTTTCTCAGCAGTGCAGCTCAGCAACAATATGTCTCCTGGAAACAAAACTAGTTCTCCGTGAGAGGAAGATGTTATTCGTGGTGGTCCACCGCACAGAACAGAATCGTCGCGTGTTTTGTTCAACAAAGTAGCAGCTTCATTGAGAACTCTTTCAGTCTCCAACATAGTTAAGTCTTCAGTGCCTAATGATGCCATCATCTGTCTCAAACGATTAAGAGCTTCTTTAATCTCCAGTGCTTTAGGGCTATCTTCGAACTCGTAAAATTCTTTTGCTCCCTCAAAAAAGTATTCAACGCAATCTTGTGTCCCAGAACACTCTTTGAATCCTTTAGATGCAGTAAAAATCTCCAGAAACGCTCTCCAGGCCTCGAGAGTTTCATTCCAAGATTGGGAGGAATCGTTCGTCATCCTAATGTTTTCATCCTTCAAGACCTGTATCATTTCCAGGAATTCTATTTTAAACGAGCTGTTTGAATGTCTACCACTCTCATTCATTATTGACTGCGACCAAGATCCATTCGATAATGAGTTGCTGGCGTTCATGAACTGGTGTAGCCGCTCCAGGTCATGCAATCCAGAGAATAGCTTTACGTTTAATCCTTTGACAGAAGAAATGACATCGCTCAATGATTGCATAATGTCGCTGAAGTAAAGATGTGTTTTGTTAGTAAACAAACAGGCGTATGGGTAATCCACGAGACTCAACTGTAGGATATGCGTAGAATTTGCCGAATCTTCTGGTATAGAACGCCTTCGTCTTGCGCGCTTGTCACCAAATAATGTCGCGATAACGGTCTTGGACGCGGCACTGACTGAGTGTTCAGCTTTGTCGAAGTCAACCAGAAAGCTTACAGGAGTAGATTGTCCGCCAAACGCCTTTGCATTTGCTTGAATGACAATTTTTCGTGGTGTTTGCGATGCCATGGACACGGAGAATTGCATTTCACTAATACCCACTACATTCTCGTTGTTCGAGGCGTTCATGGCATGTGCAATTTTCAAACCAAAGTCCACAATCTGTCGAACATGACGCATAGAGGCATTGGTTAGTTCCACTGCTGACAGTTCTTGTTCCATGTGCGCTTCTATGTGTTTAAGCCTAGTAACTGCGCCCTCATGAAGGACTCTAGCTTTCTCGTAAGTAAATGTTGCTTTTTTTACATCATCAACAGTACTTCTCATGGACGTAAACTCATGAACCAAAGATTCATTCATTGCGTCCAGCGTAAATTTGAGTTCTGTCATTGACAACAGGCATTCCTCATTGTTTATTACACACTGAGGGTCGATTATTTTGGTTTGGCATCCATACCGCTTGCAGCATTGGTAAGGAGGGCCGAATCCACCAGGCTTTGTCTTCTCCGTGTGACCGGTGCATTTCACTTCCTTGATAATCCGCTCAACTGCTTTCACGTCAAACGTTTTGTGGTCGTACTCCACCCTTCGAGGTTCACCTGGGACTTTTTCGTAAGTATTAGAACAGCCGAATATTTTCTTGCTGAACACCCCAACAACAGCCCCTCCGATACCTCCAATAACAGCACCTACAACACCTCCAACTGGGCCCTTTATGAAGGAGCCAATTTTCCATCCCAGTTCTGCTCCCTTTACAGCATAGGAAAGTATGGTCTTAAGGGAAGGTCCGGACCTACAGTTACCAGTGTATACTGTTATAGATGTCGGAACTTCAAAACTGCGTTTTTCAGTCTTCTCTTGTACAACTTCTACCGTCACAGGCCTCTCAACGAGATTGCAATGCCGTTCCAGGTAACTTATATTTATGGCGTCTTGGCAAAGATCTGGGAAAACGCAACCGCGCAGACAAGTGTAGTTGCACTCCTGTATCTCACAAACCAAGTTACCAACTTTGTCTCGAAAATACAAGGTGCTGTTGAAGCGAATCTTGGCTAAGTGGTATTTTAAGCGAGCTACACGAAGCTCATCAGCCGCTCTGTCCTTTTTTACTTTCAGTTCATCAACAGCAACCCGTTTCCATTTTAGAATATCCTTTACCACGTCTACTTTCTTTTGTGCATTATTGAAGGCACCTTCGGCGTTTGCCAATCTTCTGATCGCTTCAGCGGCTGCCAGTTCGGTCTCGTTTATAATCTTTTTCTCAAGTAGGGTGTGAAGACGTGATGTCTTGTTCATTCTTCCTTCCACCGTATACACTATGGAATTCCAGTCCACAATGTTTTCTACGTCAGCATTGACACTTAAACTTGCCTCAAATTCTCCAAATATTGGCCCCAAGATAGAGAAAGACAATTTGTTTCCAGTCAGTGTTATGGTTACGTTTTCTTTCAAACCAAGCAGATTGACAAGACCATTAAACGTAGTAACAACAGTTCCTTTATTACGGGTCAAAAACATTTGCAGCGTGCCACCTGTCGGGAGTTTCATAAGGTTGCCAAGAGAGGAAGACTGTGCGGCCGTTCCTTCAACAAGTAACCCAGCAGTTTGTCTGGGTGGACTAGTTCCGCATTGGTCGTCATGTAAAGACCAAATGTTCGATTTCATATTTGGGAAGCACAGTCTCTTATGACATACGTGGGAAGTTAAGAGGAAACGGAAGCCAGCAAGACTTTGGTGAACAGCAGACTTTGAAAAGGAAAGGGAGATGGTTTTTGGAAGATCTGCCTTTAATCTGATGAAACGATCTATGACCCCTTCAATGTTTGTTCGATTCCCGTAGGGTTGCAGCTGATCAATAATAAGATCAATTCCTCTCGTCATGGTGTTGAGGCTGTCATCAATCTTCGCAACGAGAACTTTCAACTGAAACCAACTGGAACCCGGAGATAGGAGGCGACGTGCTTTGACAGCATTGAACAGCATATCGTCTGAGAGTGATTCCCACCTCTTTATGTCGGATTGGATTTCAGGCACGGATATCTTAACATCGAGGAGAATTCTTTTTACTTCTTGCGCTTGCCATTCCAGAAACCTCAAATTGTTTTTGTGATCTTGTGCAAAGGTGGTTTGACCGCCTGTTATCGAATGGTAGATTTGTAAAACGGTGAACCCAGCAGATGGCTTGATGACATTAGCCAACGGACTTGTTTTGAATATTTCAGAAGATCTTGCAATGGCAAAAACGAATCCCTGAGGTACCTCGCAATCATCTCTGAAATTCGATGCCAAAACAGGATCACCTGTCAAGTATAACAATTCCACCGTTGAAAAAACAAAAGCACAAGTGTAAAAAATGAGCAAAAAATGCATCCCATTCATTTTTTTTCAAGGAATATTACTATAATTCTGCTTTTTAAAAAAGGAAATGAATATCGTGTGGTTCTTTTTCTATACGTAAAGCCCTGGCCAAACAGACTCGCAAGTGGACGCAAGTTAAAAACTTGAGTCTACTTGCGACTCCGTTTGGCCAGGGCTTGCGTGCACTTGCGTTGACTTGGATGACTTGCACTTATTTTGGTCGAGATCAAATTTGCACGCAAGTCGGCGCACGTTTTTCACCGTTTGACCACCCAATCCAAGTCAATGCAAGTTGAGTGACGTCCATTCTATTAGCCAATGAAATACAGAATATAAGGTTACATTTTGGCCGCGCAGAACTAAGCCCGTAACCTTGAAATGTTTTCTTTTTCTTTCTTGCGACTTGCGTGTACTTGCGAGGAAACTTGCGAGTCCGTTTGGCCACCCAACGCAAGTTTAGCTTGTGGCTACTTACGACTACTTGCGGGTCCGTTTGGCCAGGGCTTAAAGAAGATCTTCAGTTCAGTCTCATTTCTATAGTTTCGCTTTTGATTTTGTTATTTGTACGTAAAAATCGGGTGTTTTTCGGCCGGTTCTCGTGTATATTTTTCTGAGGTATAGCAAACCTCATTTAAAATAATAAACTGCAAAAATATAACTTGAACTTACTAATAAATTCCAAGAGATCCGTGAAGTTTCGTGTATGTGGCTGTCTCAGAAGTGCGTGGATTAGTTGTTAGGTACGTGTGGAATAGTGTGTGATCTCGTACAGCTGCTCTGAGTTTAGTTAAGTTCCATAAGCGTAAGATACTTTCCTCACAGTTCATTGTCTACGATCATGTGGTATTTTGCCACAACTATTTCACATCTTTTGATGATAATGATGATGATGACGTTGAAGGATTTTACCGGCGCTGAAAGCCTGCGGTTGTGGACCCAATTTCGTCGAAGTCTCAGTCACGATTTTCAGTATTTTGGGCGTAACTACTTAAGATGTCAAATTTACTAAAAAACAATTCCTTGGTTTGTAACTACCATGCATCCTTTGGAGACAAATATACATTGGAATTGATATAATATATTCTAGAGTATCTCATCATAAGATCTCTTTCTTCTTTGCTTTTTTTGTTCGCTAAACAGTCAGAAACGTACCTCCAAACTTCGCTTTGCCAGTTATGTCATTTTCATGGAATGTGAGAGTGAATCCTTGGCCAAGTGCCCGCAGTGTGATATTGAAATCCACTGATCCACGGAATACCCACATTATCGGCTGAGAAAAATATGCCGTCAGCAACTGAAAGAATAAAAGGGGGGGTTAGTATTACATGAAAGGGACTTGTGCAGGTTCAGTTAAGGAAAGAATATTGCGTGTCAAATGACTATGAAGCTAACAACACTGTCTTACCTCTAGTGAACGGCAAATTCAACAAAGCAGGATACTTACCGCATTCAAATTATCCACAAATAGAAAGGCTTCTCCATTCATCTTCATGTTCACGGAAAAGTTGCTGGAGTTACCCAGGGAGATGTCTGCACTTCCTTTCAACCAAACGTTGTAATGAAAATCCGAGAAATTTTTAGCCAAGTGACCATCTGATAGCGTACTGAAAGTTTTGCTGTATCTTCTCGGAACAGTAAAACCAAGGGAGGAGACCAGAACTTCCCAACCGCCATCTGCCATATACTGCATAAGCTTCACATTACGAACTTTACTGATGGACGTTTGAGGCAACGCTAGGAATACCCCTTTTTCACAAGTGTCTATTACAAAACATGAACCCTTGCTTGACAAAGAGAGGTGCTCATTCTCAAGAAAGATGTTATAATTCATCGTTGGTTGATACAAGACAACGGCCGACTTGTTCAAGACTGGAAACTTGCAGATTGGATTTAAGGTGCAGGCGACTGTTGCTTGGACAAGGTTAGCCATTGTGTTGTTTACGTCGAACAAATGATTGTCTTCTCTAACCTTAACATTTAACCACAATGGCAAATGTTCAGAATAATATCTCATGAACGACGTTGGCAAGGCGTCTCTCTGAATGAATTCCATAATATCTCCTGCTGTAAGCTGGATACCAGAGCAGACATGAGCACTTAGTTCTTCTTTGCCCCCTACATGTCTCAACAACCTTTCCGTGATTTCACTACGTAAAGGGTAAGGAGAAGAAAAGTTGTATCCCACCAGACTCAAAGGGACTGTCGTGTTGTCAGATGTACTGATGTGGACAGGTCCGTTCTCGACGACAATACCGTTTGATGAAGTTGAGTCGCAATCAAACATCATCCTGATATCGCATGTCTGGTCATTTTTTATCACTTTTTCGTGGGTCCCAATTGGTAGTTCACCCACTAACATACCCAATCTGGTGTAAACGCTCTTCTGACCTGAGATATTCCGACCGAAAAATAGGATACTGTTTTCTGGAACCATAAAGTCGTCTTTATTCGTTCCTTTAAGATCATAAGACACCTCTCCAACCCCACACTCATGACCAGTGACTTGAAACTCTCCTTTTAAAGAGGGATGCTTAATTGTCAATTCTTGTGGCTGAATGGTTACGTTCATGGCTGAGTTGAAAGTCACAGTCAGGGAATTGTCAGGTTTTGCTTGCAACACAAGTTTTTGTGAGGGATTCCCAGGCAACAGTTTTGGATAATCGGGCAATGTGACAAGGCCTTTTTCACAAAGATCGCCTTTATATCCCGTATTTTGACAATCACATGAAAATTGACGGGCATTAACAATAACACATTTTCCACCATGATGACAGGGATTAGGCTTGCACATCTTTATTTCTGTGTGAGATAAGATAAGAAAATGACAAAAACTGAATTTTATTCCCACAATAAGAGACTTACAGAATAGATGGATAAAAAATGTACGTTTCTCTAGTAACTGTAGCACATATCGTGAACTTAAAAGGCATGTGCTTTCTATTTTACATTTTTGAAGCAAAGGAACATTGTTATTGAGAGGTCCTTTACACCGATCTATCCACTTGCGGTCGTTGCTAGCAAGCCAACAGTCTTAGTTTTCTCTTGCGAATAAACATGTTTGGTATGACTTGCAGGTGGTAAAGAAAGAAACAAATGTTGAAAAGCATGGAGAGGGAAGCATCTAATCTTGGAAAGCCAAAACATGTGTGTTACTTCAAAATTAGCATTGCAAATGCTGTTCACTGGCAAAGGAAATCACATGAACATACCTTCACAATGAAAATTTCCTATGTGCCACTCAACCTCGCCTGAATTAGTTACGTTGCAAATGGCTTGATTATCGCCAAACGCTAAGTAGCCATCCATGCAGCCAAGTGTACAGGTGGAGCCAAACGTGGTGAAACATGGAAGGTAGACTTGAGCATTTTCAGGTGGAACAAGGCGTGGACAATGTTTCACTAAATAAGAATGTGTAATATGACATCAGAAATAATTCTTACTGAATATTGTGCAAACACTCAACTCCAAGAAAATAAAATGAAATGTGGGTTAAATGCTTATTTATACTTTTGGTTTATTTCTTTGATTAATTAGTACTGCTGTTTGCGACTTTCTTTTGACTTCAAAACCTTGTGTTATTGATTGAACCAAGTCCCATTATGGCTCTTGATTGAACTTAAGCTTTTCGTAAAATTTTCACTGTCCTACTGTACTTTTACCAAGAAGTGTCCCTATTCATCGAATGGTATTTAGCTGAGAAGTAAGAGAATCTTTGACGGCGTCGCCGTTTGCTACCGAGGCAAGGTGTAAACAACGACGTCGTTGTTGCCTTGGTAGCACATAAAACAACAAGCGCAAACAAACGAACAACATAAGCTGAGGGGCGAACCATTTGACTTTTGAAGTGGGGGTTGGAAGATTTCTCAATGGCAGATATTTTTTGCAGTCGAAAAGCAGTGAAAAAAGGGGGAAAAAGGTAGACCTGGCCATGCATGGATTTGTTTTCCTTGTTTGGGAGGCTGCAGGAGTTTTTTTTTCAAAATCTTCCAACCCCCCCCCCCCCCCCTCAAAAGTCAAATGGTTCGCCCCTAAAAGCCCATTTGACATTTGGTAATGATCAGCGTTAATATTAGTCCGATCTGTTGAACACTGGCACAGAAATAAACATTCAGAAGCTGTGAAATGTTCAAGGAATTGTATGATTAGCGGCCACCCAGCCATACGTTCCTTGTAATCGAATCTCAGTGAGTACTAATTTCTCGAGTACGTCCAATCTGTTCAACTCTTGCTTGTTTGTCGTTTACGCTCAGAATATTTAAGCAATACACCGCATTTTCTATGGGAAAACCCATAGAAAATAAGGTGCATTGTGTATTGCTTTTATAACATAATTGTAAGTGGTAACACGTTTTGTGTGAGTTTATCGCGGTACAATAAACCATAGGTTTTTGACTAATCAGAGCTCGCGTACTATCTCGGTTACTTTATAGCTGATGCCAATGAAGTGAAACATGTATACAAATGAGTTAGTTGCTATCTAGCCAGTAAAAATATCTGCGTAGTTGTAGCTATTAGTATTTTTTGTATAATTCTGAATCATATCTTCATCAAGCAGCAGTTGTGTGTAACATACTAAATTTACCTTTGCAAAATGTTTGCTGGCCGTCCCATTCTGAAGAATTGAGACATTTTCTTTTCTTGGAGCCTAGCAATTCATATCCGTCATTGCACGAAAACCAGCAACTCTCATTGGTTACCAAGCCACTACAGGTCATACGTCCGTTGGGTGGGGTCACAACAACTTCACAAGGGAGTCCTTTTGAGTCAGTTGGAAAAGTGGTGTGAGTTAGATATCATAGTCATGTTTCAGTTAAGAATAGAAAATTATCGAAGAGTGGAACGTGGGTGCAACACGAGAATCAGAAAAAGTTAATCCATGAACTCAGGAAAACATCTGCTAATAACCCTATAACACTATTAGAATTGGCTCTTTTCCAACATTAATCAATGGTAAATGGTTAGAGCCCAGGAATCATACAGCCACCATAAACAGTCCTTGCCAGGGCTACACAACCCAAGATGATCGTGCTTCACCAAGTCAGTGAAGACACGTACAATACTAACGCGAAGCATGCAAGTGTGAAGAAATGTCTTCAAAAGTAAAATTAAGCCATCAAAGTGAATAAACAAATGAATTGACGAGGAAGGACTACATAAGTTCTCTCTATTGATACCTTTAAAAACGTTTTTTAAGAACCTATGATCCGCTGAAATCCGCTGGGTTAAAAAAAAACAAGGGCTTTCTGACCTAGTTATGGCGTATACGACCGGGGCGGGGGGGTTCAATTTAATTCAAATTCAATAACGTCATTTATTACACCCATGTTGAAATCGCTCGTTATTAATGAAATCTGATTGGCTCTCAACAGTGCAATTCATTCCCAAATTGCACCATTTTTTGCTCTAAATCACATCCTTTTTTAAGGATATCAAAATTCAACTGGTTTTCCTGAAGTGAACATTAAATAAATATTAATATTGACAAAAAACTGTGTGATTTCAAAATGGGTGTAATAAAGTGGTAATTGAACTTCGTGTCGTGCAATTTTGGTCTAAAATCATACTTGTGATTTCAAATCGAACTCGCGCTGCGCGCTCGTTCGATTTTGAAATCACGCGTATGATTTCAGACCAAATTGCACTCCACTCAGTTCAATTACCATTATTTATCCACGGTAGTGATTAAGCTAAAGTTATGAGGCCGTACAATGAAATAAAGGAAAGGTAATAAACACAATAACCTACTGTTATTATTATTATTATATCAGAGGATACTCCTCTATATGGTACCGCTGGATAGTGTATAGTTTTTGACGGCTCTGTCGTGAGCAGGGTATATAATTTTAAGCGAGCCTGTCCTAATCAGTGTTTTGACCCGTTCTCGCCAAGATGTTAGCAATCCGAAGTGGGTTCACCGTGGAATTAGTGCGATTTTTTTTTTTCGCTTTCACTTCTACGTAGGGTAGAAATAGAAAGCGTTGTGCCGGCACAGTATAGGAATTTAAGGTTATTATTGTCCTAAACAGGGTCACGGTTTCAAACGGAACACATTTACTCCAGGGTATTGTGGTCCATATATCCTTTTTGTCAATAATATAGGAGTTGACTGTTACCCAGATTTATAACCCATGTACACTGTCGAGGAGACTGATAAACAGTGGTTACCTTCACAGCTTCTCATGTCAGCTTTGAGTCTGTAACCATAGAGACATGAACAACCAAATGAGCCAGGAGTGTTATGACAGATGTGTTTACAGGAATGGGTTCCTGCGCTGCACTCGTTGATATCTGTGGTGTAACAGAAAATACAAACTGTGCTCTGAACAATGCATATATCATTCAGTTCTAAACAGCTTAGTATTCATGGTCATGAACCAGTCGTAGCCATTTCAACGCAAATATATCGTCTGTATCTTCCATTACATTTTGTTCGTGATCAGAAACTTTTAAAAGAAGAGATATCGCCACAAGGTACGAGGATGCCAGCAGATGGCCAGTTACACCAAAAAGAAGATCGAACAGTTTATTGTCATTGGTTGGGGTAGAGGGTGTGATTCATCTACTGGATTATAACATGCGATTTATCTAATGAAACCTCAAGTTACCTCGGCATCGTTTTCCATCGTACAGCAGGCGGTATCCCTGATTGCAACTACAAGTGAAATTCCCGGGCGTGTTGTGGCAAAGTTGATCACAGCCAGCCGGTATAATAGTCCTGTTCAAACTCTCAGCGTAGACCGGAATGCATTCATTTACATCTGAAAAAATCCCACAAATCTGACTGTCTTTGACTAAGTTCAAGCTGTGATTTGCCATTACACAATAAACTTGGCATTTGATTAGTTACCTAATAACCAAAATTTGCTTGCCATACCCGCATCATAAATAAACAGCAAGAGTGCTTCAAACTGACACGAACTGCGAGTTTTTTCAGCAACGGCTTATAAAACGCCCGTGGAAGATCTATCCATTTGTCGAATGTTACTTGCTCTTTTTTTTCGGAAAAAATCGGACGTAAAATTTAGCCGTCTACGGTTTAAAAGGCACTTTTTCTTTTCGGCCTTTGCAAATTATTAATGCGTTTTGGAAACATTTTTACATATTTCAAAACACGTAACAACAACTTTTGTTTAGCGATTTTTCCTATGCGGACTGATCGCTATAATAATATTTTCCAGTTGTCAGCCACTTTACTTATATTTCACTGCAGTAATAAAATACGTCTACAATTTGGTCAAAGCTACACTTGTAATAATATCATACAAATAAAGGCGTGTCCAAAGCGGGAGGAGCGGAATCTCCGATTTGATGGTAATTAAGGGTGTAGACACATTTCACACTGATTCCCCTCTCGATGGCACAACGCCATAGCTTTACTATATAAATAAGAACTAAAACAAAAAAAAAAGAGCCTATTAGATACGAGGGAAGTTTCGAAAAACCATGTTGTCTTCGAGGTACAGGTAATTCAGTCTAGTTAGTGTCCCCTATAGTACACGAGAACTGGTCCAAAAACACAATACCTGCACACGTTTTGTTGTCTTTTTTCAGCGCATATCCAGTATTGCATGAACAGAAAAAGCTTCCATGGAAATTATTGCATCGATGCTGGCAACCATGACTGCTCAACAGACATTCATCGCGATCTGCAGAACGAATAAACAAAGCTGCTTACTTTGGCAAATTCTTTGCTACAGCTTGGCTCAGCTACATGATTTTTGTACGGGGGTAGCTTACGGTAGTAATTTTTTTTTTGAAACTCTAGGTAAAAATCAACCGAAATAAGATCACTGCAAAATCGTAATAGAATCAGCTTGACAGTTTGACCAACAAAACCACAATACTTTACAAACCGATAAAGATAAAGATTAAAAGCGTAACTTTATTTCCTAGCCAATAACAGCTTTGTCCGTAGAACAGCGTTTTGTACCGAGACAAGACCGTTTAAATTCTTCACATAAAATCTACGCGCTCACTGAAGTTAACGAAGGACACTGGACAAGCCCACAATCCCTCAATAAAATGATTCCACCTAAATTACAATCGACGCTTTCGTCAGTCCGCTTGCAATAATTGCATAGAAAGATATTGAGCTTGCTGTTGAGGGGAAGGGCGATTTGATGCTTATAATTTTACGAAAATGCTGGGCGGGGTCAATCAAATGGCTATTTCGTCTTCCTCTCCTTCTCCTTCTTCTTCTTCTGCTTATTATTTTTATTAATTTTAAACAACTTAGACCTACGTTCATACCCGGCAGTACTAAGAAAAGGTCTTTATTTTATACAGAACTGAGTTTTGATTCATTTTTAGAAGCACTGACAGTCAATTGAATAGTAATCTAAATAAAAAAGAAACGTAATGGTCGTCTTGGCAGGTTTCGTTACACCAGGATTGGAATGTTTGTTGATTTATAAAGCTAAGCGCCAAATCGCTTATTATATATTTCATAAGATACGCTAGCGATGGACTGCTGTGTAAAGTAGTCACTAAAGGATTCTCCGTGTGAGTGCTCAAAACAGCTTTCCAACGCAATGTTTAGTTGAAATTCAGTAAAATGTCCCTTTCTTTTCCATAACAACTAACCTGAACATGTTTGTCCATTTGAATCAAGGTAATAACCAGCATTGCACCGGCAATAATAGGACCCTGCAGTGTTGATGCATTGATGACTGCAGAGGCCATTACTGGATAGACACTCGTCAATATCTAACAACGAAAAAGATAAAAAAAAGAAACAAGAGTTTTTGAACTATTCATTCAAGCCTATACTGGAGAACTGTGGTAACATAAATTGAAAAGGTGTTAACACTTTTCAACACAAGTTGTTGTGCGTGAACGATACATCTGTGGTAATGTATGCGAAAAAGCTGTTGATCAATAGTTTGGGGGAGGGGAGGGAGCGGGGTGAGGATAAGGAGGTGGGGAGCTAACTGTCTTTCTTTCTCACCCTCACATCGGCTGTCATTGTTCGTTATCTTGCGAAAACCACGGAAACAGTCACAGGAGAACTTCCCTGGAACATTCCTGCATATTTGTTGGCATCCTCCATTTGGCGTCTCTCTGCACTCGTTGATATCTGCAAGACAAGACCACGTACAAGAAGTTATATATAATCCAGTAATTATACCTTTTACGACAACGGCATTTACTGCATTAAAATTTTTAGGGTCCGCAATTCAACCCTTTTGTTTCATTTTTATCAAAGTTATCAATGGAAAAACTTCAAGCTTCAAAAATGATGCCATGTTATTGTAGTTGCTGTTTGAGGTGATAGTGATGATGATCAGAATAGTGATAATGATGGTGATTTTCAGGATGTCGATAGTGACGGTGCTGCTGGTCGTGGCAGTGATGATGATGGTGATGGTGCTGCTAATGAGGGCGGTGCTGATGATGGTGATGATGACGATGATGATGATGACGATGACGATGACGATGACGATGACGATGACGATGACGATGACGATGACGATGACGATGACGATGACGATGATGATGATAATGATGATGCTGATGATAGGGATGATAATAGTGCCGCCTAATATATGCTCTGTTTAATGGTCAATTATATAGTATGTAACTATCTAATAATGATAATAGAATTTAAAATAATAATAATAATAATAATTGTCTGCTTATATTTTTGCCTCTGTTGTCGCTGCTGCTGCTGCTAATGATGATGTGTTGTTCTTTTCTTTTTGCTTTGCTTGTTGCTGTTGCTGTTATTGCTGGTTGTTTGTCTGTATGTCCTTTGTTTTTGTTTTTGTTTTTTTTCCCTTTTGCTAAGCTTCATCCTGTTTAGATTTCTCGCTTGGTTCAGTATATCTCAAACGTGTTCAATTTATATACATGTAATGTTTTTCTGTACATTAGTCCTAAGCTCTACAAACGTTTCCTGTTATATCTCAGTTAAGCTCAGTGTCATTTCTTTGTTTACTTAAAAGTAGATGGTGGTCAACTAGAAAGCCTTAGCTACTTTGACCACCATACACATTTTATAACCTGTACTCTAATTACTTATTGAATAATCATGTGTTGTAAATATACTTTTCTTCTTATGTTAATTTTATGTAAATAGTGTGAATAAATGAACCTTGAACCTTGAACCTTGAACCTTGGTCTGCTCAGTTGCCGGAGAACACCAGACTGTCATGCGGGGTTAACTTTATTGCACCTTTCTCCATTGGTCAGAATTATCCAAGAAAAAATTGCTATGACTGATATCTGACTATACGATACAGTTATGACGACGATGATCAAGCATGCTTGAAAGGAGGAAAACAATGACATGGCTGTGAAATGGTGATGTATAGCGCGGTTAGTTGCTCTACTGGTAAGAGCCAATTAACAGTTTACGGTTTACTGTCACATCACGCATTCGAACACAGCGCAAGATTTGTCTTGTCTTATAAAACATAACGTAAAGCTGCGGATACGTTACCGTCGCAAACTGTTCCTCCACTTCTCAACCGGAATCCTTTTGCGCATGAACAGGCGTAATGTGGGACAAGGTTTGTACAATGTGCACCACAAGGCTCTCCACTTACACCGCAACGGCAAGGACTGGGAACTATGGTCAGGCACTCATTAATGTCTAAATACAAAAGAACACATGTCAATAAGCAAACGTACCCTTTATTGTATGGCATAAGAAATCACCAAAAGTATCGGAGGAGAACTTGCAAGCAAAGAGCTTACGACTGAGTACGCCAAGAGTCAAGTATAAGGCCAGGGACTAAACATAATAAAAACATACCGTTGCACTGATGACCACTTTGGGTATATCCTGGATTGCAGCTGCACTGATATGATCCAGCTGTATTAGTGCACACTTGGTTGCATCCACCATTGTTGGAATTACATTCAATTACGTCTATTGAAAGAAAATGAATTGTTTAAGGTCTTTTTCAGAGATATGGAATGCCAAAGTGTTTAGAACCAAAACTGAGGGACTTCAGACTTCCGACTTAATACTTCACGGAAGGAAGAAAAAGAAGAAGACTGAGTAGGAGGGGAATTAGAATTGCGTGAAGATAAACCCACAAGCGTTACGACCCTGCTGTAGGATGGAAAAACGGCTACAACTTTTAACTGATTTCAACAAAATGATGTATAAAGAGAGAACAAAGAGATGACAAATACCTGTCCTACAGCTGCCACCCGTCCAACCGGTAATACACTGGCAAGTGTTCGGTGCTACACAGGATCCACGATTGGAATCACATCCTTGGCTGCATATGGCTGATTTGGAAAAAAAAGAAGATAACAGTTAAAATGATCACATGTAAACAGATAAAAATCAAAATGTAAAGTGCTATAGTTTCAGGATTGCGCATTTAACTGTCCATGCCTAATTAACCATCACTCTTCTTTTGTTCCAGTTCTACAAACCACTTCATCGTCCATGAGAACTTTGAGAGTACACATAGGAGGAGATTGTGAAGGTACCGTATTAAATTTAATTACTATTCGACTGGAAACTGTTTCTTTATTTAACCAATACAGTGAGCATGCATATATATCTTTTCCATATCATGCTCTTCTTCTGCAAAACTAACAATACTTGTAATGAATATAATCCTAATTATTTATCACGAATCGCACCTCGTCTACACTCCCTATGCCAATAGTAAATTTTCTGCCAGCCACTGCAGCAAGATATGATTGTCACTCTGACACTTCGTGTTCTTTGGACCCTGCGGTAAACGGTTCTGGCTCTGTCAAGTCAAAAATACAAAAGCTTTCAAATTAAGGTTATTGAAATTTGCGAAAACCGAAACTAAACTCGCCTTTGATATCTAGACAACCAGAGAGCATGCGCAGCTTTGAAACGTGGCTCAAGGGGTGGGAAGCAAATCCCAGTTAGTTATGATCACGTATAATGCCGCACAAATCATATGTATTTTGCCCTGATATCTGATGCCTGAGTAATCAATACAAAGCAAATACAAGTAATTTATAGTATGTTTCACTGTGCACCGCGAGAAAGCCTTTCAATAACTATTTTATGCATCTTTTTCCCAAAATGGCCGCCATTTTAATATTCTTTAGTTTTTATTTAAATTAGCCCTCGTTGCCTCGTTCTAGGTAAAATATTCCTTTGAATTTTGCTCTTAAGAACGAGGCAACAAGGGCTAATTTGAACAAAAACAAAAGAATATTAGAATGGGAGCTATTTTGGAAAAAGTATACACCGTACTACAGACAATACAGTAGTCTCATACAGTCAATTTGAAGTGAGTCTTGAGTGTGAGATGGGAAGATTGGGTGGAATACCAGGCTAATATATAACGGATTCCTGCATTCTGATTGGCTGTATTTTTATGGCATTATATACACGGACTGGTATGATACATACATGCATATTTTATTAGAAGATCATGGGTACGTAGAGTTATTACTCCTTTATGTCACACGCTTTGTTTCGTTTTCTAAGATAAAGGTCGGTGTCTCTTACCGTGAAGTAGAGCACCTCGACCAGCCCCACCAGCCGCAGCTTGTAGTTGAAGCCGTGTACACCACAGTTGTTATGGTTGCATAATACGTCTCCGTCTGGTAAGCCTGTCTTGAGCAGACGTTCTGCCTGAAAGCACAATTTATATGCAAAAATAATAAGTTATCCTGATGGTCTTGCACTATAAATTTGTTTGTGCATCTTGTTGCATTTCCTGATGATCAGCTGAAACCGATGTCACATCAGACAGTAGCCAAAACTATTGATTCGCTCTGACGAAGGGTTAAAGCTTGAAACATCAGCTTTTAGAATCCCTGTACGGTAGTCAATTTACATTTATCAACTCCGTTGATAAAACCAAATTATTGTAGGTGTATAGAATGGTACCTCTAATAACGTGGGTTTCGGAAAGGTTTGGCTCGGTCTCGAAATCTCGGAAACGTTTTTGATGTCTCGAATTTTGAACCATGGTCTCGCAGTCTCGCAAAGTTTCGAATTTACCATTCTACACACCTTATTGCGAGGTTGCTTAGAATCCGTTTATTGCAATATTCTTCCATGTAGAGCATTAGAAAAAAACAGCAAATTAGAGGGCGCCATAACATTCAATTCACAACTTCCCTTTTTCATAGGCGGCGAAATCGGTGCTGTTTTCGGGGAATCCACCCAGCCAATAGACGAGACAACTGAGCTTTCCTTGTTTGATTGAAGATCAAATTGATTGCTTTTTTCATCATGTCAGTTGCACAAATGTGGCCCTCGGTTATAATAATTAAGTCATTTTTCGAGCTCTTTGATCATGATTGACAAGAAGACAAAAGGTATCTCGCAGTCTGAATGCCGTCCCACTTCTTCCTTTTGAAATTGCTTTCACTTTCATTTTGTTTTGATTCGTAGTCACGTCTTCTCGTTCAGGTTCATATATACTGGGACGTACGGCTCTGCAAAACTACACTGGTTAATACTAACGTAGCTCGAACGCTTTTGCACGATAAGTCTTAACAGACGCTTTTCTTCAGGTTTGGCATCTTTCTGAATAGCTACATACTGCTCGCAGAGCCGATACACTGGGAAAAACGTTGTTCTTTGTTTTCAGTGTTTTTGAAATGAAGTAACCCGGAAGTTTCTTCCGCCTTCATTTCTTGGTCCTTTAATTTCAGGTATTTGATAGTCCAATGTTAGACTATCCAATGTCCAATGTTAGACTATCAAATACCTGAAATTGTTCATGCAGGGATGATAAAGTTTACGGAATTATTTTTCTTAAAGGGTTTCATTTCCGATTTCAATCTACAACTGAGTTTTTGCGTTAAATGAGACCTTCTGTTTGGATAGATCTTTGAATCAAAGTAGGAATTGCGATTTGACTTCTCTAATGACAATTATCAAGAAACACTTTCGTTTTCGAAAGTGAAACCTTATTTCTTCCTTGCGTCTTTCTAAATAATCACTTACAAGTTTCTGTTTTAAGAGTTCCGTTGTTTACCACTAATGCGCGTCACTGTCGACGAGAGAAAGTGATTATAATAACTGAAAGGGTGTTGTTTAGTGGAGATACTTTGGAGCTATTTTCATTGAGGAGGCCCTAGACTTGCGTTTAACTCGAGTAGGCAACGACCAATTTGTAATTGGTTCAGTTCCAAATATACGGCTGCTTGGATCAATGTGGTATGATCATCACTGCAAGAGTCTGAGGCAACGTTAGTTACAAACGTCAATCTCTACTTCGCACAGGATGCTTAGATTTGATAATAGAGTGAGCCAAAAACGAAGTGACCCAATTATTCCTACAGTGCATGCCAATGTATGCTCTTGTGACGAAAAGCTACTGACCGCATCAATAGTGAATATTGCACGCAAAGTTTGTCTGGAACATCGCAAAGATGCATTAACCTTGTTTACCGTTTCAAAACAAACATAGATAAGTGAAGCTGAAATACTTTGAAAAGACCTCACATGTATCTTACCCATTTTGGTTGAGATTCAAAGGGTTAACCACACTTTGAAAGGTTTCTTGAAAGTAGCAAATGAAACAGAAGAGACTGGACAACGCGAGGACGTACATCCCGTCTAAATGTGAACTCAAAGGAGTAAACTGTACTGAGAAAACTAATATTAAAATGATTCTTGGAACTGTTTTATGGCTTCAGGTTTTGTGCGATTGATCAAGCGTCTAACGTCCTAGGGAAATTTGAATATCAATTGTTTTAGGTAAGAAAGGTTGTTTGTTTCTCAAGATATGAACGGGCACGTAACTGTTCATCAATTCAACGCATCATAGTCTTTATTAAGAAGATGTGAATCAAGAGATTGGCTTGCTACCCTTCTGGTGAACAAAAGAACAAACAGCACAAACAATGGACCCTATCCCTAAAACAATAGAGGTGCTACACTATATATGTTCTCTGTTCCACCACTGAGGTGCTACACTATGCCTGCCAATGAAATTTAGAGCTTACGAGAGCTAGAGTACTGAGTCAAGCCGGAATAAAGAATCTCACGTTTCGACTTCAAACCCCTCCCCCCCCCACCCCCCGCTAGGTTTTTTAACTAATAAGAGACAGTTTCGTTAACAAACTGAATTTCAACTTCGTGGTTTTCAAAGCCAATGAAATTCAATCCTACATTTAACTTGGCGGTGGGAACAGACGCGACGGATCCAAAATGTCCCACGACTGCGACCAAACTTCGGGATGTACTGATCTGTCGACGTTTATAAACAGTTTGAAAACAAGAAATGGCCTTTATTCCAATCAAAGAACCTCATAAATAGTGGAAGCCGGCAAATGTAAATCTTGTGAAATTCACAACGAATATATCAGACTTGATCTGTTTGTAGAGCTTTCCCCACTACACGCTCGAAAAGTCCACCAGCTAAACTTCGGGATTTATATTTACGATTGGATTGAATGACTTTTCACTGGATTAAATTAAACCAATATTTGGTGGATTGAATGAATTTTCACTAGTTTAGAATAAACCAATTTTTGGTGAATTAAACATATATTGCAAGGATTAAATTTTGCTACAAAAGGCTTGCCATAACCAGCCCGATTGATTCTGAGTTGCACAGACATAATCTCGCATTTGTCTAAACACTAACTGGTTCTTAAAATAGGAAGCGGTGAAACCATAACAAACGGACACTTTCACTTTGTAATGATTGTCTTAGGCCCGGTTCAGACGCCGTACTTTTCATGAGCCGAACTAAATTCGGACCGACCCAAATTGGCAAAAGTACGCCTGTTGATCCAGACGTCGAACTTAATTAGCCGTTCCACAGCCGTTCCTAATACAGTTGCAGGAAAACTAATCAATATTGTCAGTAGTTTAGAAAATATACCAAATAATAATTTATGCATTAAGTTTGGCACATAAAAAGTTCGGCTTCTGAATCAAGGCCGTTCCAAAGTCGAAATTGAAAACAGGAGCAAATGAAACAGAAGAAAATGAACAACAAGACGACGTACATCCCGTCAAAATGTGAGCTCAAAGGAGTAAATTGAAGTGAGAATATTAATTGAAAAGACTATTGAAATCGTTTTGTTATTCAGTTTTCATGCGATTGGTCAATAGAAGTCTGACTTCCTTACGACATTTAAATATCAGTTGTTTTGGGTAAGAAAGGTTGTTTATTCTCAAGATATGAATGGGCACGGACTGTTAAACAATCAATTGAAAGCACCATAGACTTCATTTACAAGATATAAATTAAGTCAAGACGAATAAAGAATCTCACGTTTAAGAATTCCTGGAAGTAGAGCTTGATTAAATCAAGCGCGCACGGGATTCAAGAAAGCTCACACTTTAATTAAGTCGGCCTTTCCCTCCAGTACCTAATGCGTCTGGTTCATGGGGCCCGTTTCTCGAAAGTCCGGAAACTTTTCGGGCCCGAAAAGCCATTTGTAAAATTGCGATCCGCTTATTCTAAAAAGTTGATCTTTTACTATGATTTCAAGATGCGAAAGGGCAAATTTGTTGCAAACTTTCATGCCTGGAAATGTCTTCGTTTTTAAGATACGAAGGAAATTATGGCACCCGAAATGTGCCCGAAAAGTTTCGGGAGTTTCGAGAAACGCAAGCCTGTGATCATGAAACCCAGCTAAGAAGATAAATAGGATTCCGGCTTCGAGTTTTACGACACAGAACAAATAGAAACCCGGTGTCAGTAGAAGACTGGGTCAAAATAGCGCACGTCTGTTTTTTGTGTCTCGCTCAATTTCATATTTCTGAGCTTAGAATATGTTAAGAGAAAATCATGCATATACTTGAAAGTAGGGCAGGAAATCTTTAAAAGAATTTCCATCAGCTTTCAACCGGTTTCGTTTGGCTTCGGACGCTATTGTTGTGCACATCTCAGTCTGAGTTTTTCAACAGATCTTGATAGGCGGTTTCCTCCATCATAACCTACGACTCTAAGAGACAATGTAAAAAGGTGACCTTTATTTTGAGGAATATATACAGTGCAAACTTTCTTGCCTTGAAAAATAAAGAATGTATTTGTTATAAATAAAAACGTTAACTAAACAGCGAATAAAGATTAAAATATTTTACAACGCAGATTGAAAATGTACATGAATTTGCTACCGGGATTGACTTTCTACAAAGGCATTAGAGCTGAACTGCAGAATACCTGGCCTCTTATTTGCAAGTGAATAGCATGTATTGTTGCCTGTTTCGTTCTTCAAACGATGCCGCTACATAAAGGCAATAGTGGTCAGAAGTGACTGGGTATTCTGCACTTATGATGAAGTGGTTTTCAGTCGGGCGTCGCAAAACCAAAACCAAAGTCATTACCTCGACCAATCATAACGTACACAAACAGCACAACGAACCAATCAAAACATGAAGAAATTACACGTCACCGACGCAGAAAGCGCGCGAAAATGAGCGTGTGCAAGTCGCGTTTGGTTTGGGTTTTGCTTCTCACTGGTTTGCTGACCAATCACAGGGCAAAGTAAACAAAAAAAAAACAAAGCAAACGCGAATTGGTTGCGATACTCAATTGAAAACCAATTTATGATGAAGTTTAAATTTGTAAAATTTGCAAACCAGTTAAATTCTAGTTTTCATTTAAAAATCAATTGGTTTCAAAATCTTTGATCCAAAACAAATTTAAACCGCAACACAAAAAGTATTAATATTCTGAGCCTGTGTTTTTAATGGCAATGAAAACTATATTTGTTGACATTAATTTTACGGTGCATTTAAGAAAGCCATGAGATAAAACTATCTTTTTTTCTTGATGATAGCCTCCGTCGGGTATTTTTTATCAAAATACAAAAGTATAATGTTCTACAACCGTCTATGCTATAATTATTTGAATGACCCTAATTTTGCCGGATTCCCTTTGCTGCTTTCCAAAGCCTGCTGCTTTACCATGTCTAAAGAAAATTAAGGCCTTTGGCAAAGGGTTGACAGCACCCTGTAAATCTATCTTTTCAGTATCCAGAACTTGCCTGCATGCCTGCATTGGGCCTGCATTGGGCTTGCATTTGGCTTGCATTGGTGCCTGCATTGGTCCTGTCATCACCCTTTTTTGAAGAGGAACCACAACCAACTGCATTGTACAGTGTAAGTTAACATCACCAAAGCATAGCTGCCTTAATTCTCTTGTAGTCATTATCTACAGCTGTCATGGTTTCCATTGCTGTAGCCAGAGCTTCTCCTATTCTGGTACAGTTAGCATCTATGTTTATCACCGCTGCCTTCGCTCGTCTTTGGTTCATTCCTCGATCTACAGCTCGGTCGAATGCTGTCACTTTCAGCTCATTTATTTTCTCTTCATTTTCTCTGAGTTTATTTAAGGCACCAGGTGACTGGGTTAGAACCTTCTTAGACGCTGTACCAACCTAAAACGAAAAAGTGTACAAATTAGTGTCAGGTGAATTAGCCATAAGTTGATGGTACACATGCTCTATAAACTGCAAGCCTCAAGAGTTGACCCTGATCTTTTAATATTCTGTCAGAGATGAGGAATAAATACGAAAGTATTAAAACATCAATTACAAGGTTGCCACTCATTGGGATTGAACAACTTTCCTTACATTTTCCTGACTTTTCACTGACCACAAAACAATTTTCACCGACTATCCAAGGAAAAACCTTGGGCGATAAACGCAGCAATGTAGCTACAGAATTGCCTTTGTAGGACTTTTTTCAAAAAACACACCGTTAATATCAAAGAATCTCCTTCCAAAACCTAACGTCGAACCAAAAGTTAGAATAATTATTAATTCCCTGACTTTCTGTTTCTGATGTTTTTTTCCCGATTTTTTTCCTGACCATGGAAACTCTGAGTTATATTGTACTAGTACAATAACAGGCAGTGTTAAAGCAATAGTGACACAAATACTAACAATTATGATGATAATGATGATGGACATGACAATGACGACAGTGATGGTGGTAGTGATGATTGTGATGGTAGCTGTGCAGTGTACCATGACAGCATTTCCAAACATAAAATATTCTCTTTTTCAGAACAAAACCTGCAGTGTAATGGTAGTAGCAATATACATAGTAATATTAAGAGACTTAACACTCTGCAATGGGACATTGATGGTGGTGGTGATGATTGTGATGGTAGCTGACTGCAGTGTACCATGACAGCATTTCCAAACATAAAATATTCTCTTTTTCAGAACAAAACCTGTAGTGTAATGGTGGTAGTAATATACATAGTAATATTAGGAGACTATATACTAATAGCACAAGACCAGCTGCCTCTGTAATTCATGTTCATATATGTATATTAAATTTATGTTGGGGAGTATGACTGGACAGAAACAGAAATAATACAGTGGTGCACAGACTACAGTGTAGCTTATTAGGCCACTATCTAAATGGACTGATGTTAGTGAAACCACTCACCTCAGCATGAAACGACTTCAAAACTCTCTGAACAGGACCTGGGACATGATCTTTACACTCTTCCTTAACAACTAACTTTATGTAACCTCCATCCTCATGTGCCTGGAAAGAAGAAAGTAGATAATTTAGTAGGCTACTCTGAAGTAAAAAGATCTTCTGTTATTGTTAGATATTGATTTACACTAAAACAACAAATGTCCAGAATCATTGGCAATAATTATTTATATCCCCACCTGCTTTTTATTCACAGCTGACAGAAAAGGATTTCTTTTAAAATTGGGTTGTTATGAAAAAAATTAAGTCAAAGTCAACAGATTCATGGTACAAAATAGTCATAATTTACCCTTACCCAAGTAATGTTCACTCTTTGCCTTTCAGGTATAAACAATCATTGATATTTGAAATAGTGTAGGAGAGCTACATTTGTACATGAACATACATTTTTTGCAACATGCATTCCATTTGTAAGAAAGTGACTAGTTTCAGTAAAGTATTTGTAGATGTGTGTGCAAGTATAGGTTTGGGTATATACTAGTTACGCAACGCTTTTGAGTGGTATACTGTAGTAATATCCCAGGAGAAAATACAAGTGACAAGTGGGATATTCCACGGTTATACCATGAGAAAGAGTTGCATAACTATTTTATACCATCTCATAGAAAATATGTAGCCTTAGATAATCGCTGAATTGCACTGGTCGATGGGAAGGTTCAGTGGAATACCGACAAATATACAACAGGTTTCCCGCATTCTAATTGGCTGTATTTTCTACGGCATGGTATAAAATGTAGTATACTATTGATGTGTAGTTTAATTTGCTCTAGTCTCTGTAAACAAATAATATAGAAGGAAATAAAAATCACTAAAATACAAAAAAATGTACATCTGTATTGTCCTGACATTAATTTGTTAGAGATATAAATTAGTTATTATCTGACAACTGGTACATGTAAGTTTTAAAGGTGTAAATCAAGTGACCTGTAAAGAAAATGACAGTATTGAACTTTCGAAACCATGTGCCCTCTTCATCCCAGTAATCAAAGCAAATTAAACATGCACACGTAGCACCCAGCTTACCTCCAGGCCATCTTCATCATCATCCGTTCGTACAAGTTGCTTTAATCCATCAATGCATTCTTCAAGGGAAGCTTTGGTACTCCCAGTTACTCCTGCTCTGCTGCAAACCTTCTTAAAATTGTTCATGGCATCCTGTAGTCCAGCACTTGTGTTTTGAACAGTTTCAATGGGTGAATTACACTCTGCAAAGAACACATCAAACTGAAAATAGAAAACAAAACAAAACATTAGAAATTCCCAGATACAGTGTATTAATAAAATATCAGTGTTATTAATCAACAATGTTTACATAATCATTATCAAATCCCGAGCTATTTACCAATACTGAGGTGAACTTACAGTCAGAGCAAAGCAAGTATTCTCATCGTTAACGGACTTAAATTAATTCATTAACGGAAAACTGATTCCATTTGTCGATTCAATAATCCATTCTTGAAATGAATGATCCAATATTCAAATTGAGCCTTGATTCAATAATTGAAGAATACGGATTGGATAAATGAATTAAAGAGTAAACTTATAGCACTTGCATGCATATTTGTTGTGGTTCAATTTTACCCTTGGTACATTGGTGTTTTCCTTTGTTTAAAGTTCATTATCATATGTTGCCAACTTGCCATACAATAGAACAAAAGAAAATACCAATTATTATTTGTACCAAGGGTAAATTGAACCACAACATAATTATGTACAGTATGCCACATACCATTAGCATGAAGCTACATTACATGTATGCAGTGCTGAATTTGCTTACCTCTGGGACTTTTGTAACAATAAGAGGTATGAATTCTTTTTTCTCTAACACTTCCAGTGGACTTATAGTGACAAAGTTCTTTTCTTCAATCTCTTCATTCTTGGAAAACATGCCTCCTTTCAAAGAAAGCCTGGCTGTCTTCATTTTCTGCTGCAGCAAGTGTCGAATAAGGGACTGAATTGCCGCATGCACGCTGTTATCACTCTCTTTAGCTGACACTGTCACACTACAAATATATATAACATAAACGTATTGTTCAATAATTTAGTAATCCCAAATGCTTATTTCATAATTGAAAATTCCAAAATCAACCCCTGCATCACCACATGATTTTTTAATTCATAATTATCTGCAGTTTGAAAAGAATAAACAACTCTTATGATAATCCTGTGAACAAAATCACCATTTTAGTAGCTGATTCAATTATTGTCATTAATAGACATTATATCAAATTATTCAAACCTGCATACAGTCTTTAATTTGCTGCAGGTGACCTTGGATGATAGATTTTTTTTTTGTTATGTAAAAAGTACAGGTCACCAAGCAGAGGTGCTTATATTGTTACATTTCAAGAAAGGTACAAGCATTAACCCAAACCCATGAGATACTATCAACTGCTAATTCATTTCCCTTTTAACCCCCTTTTAACGAATCACTTATTCCAGGCAGCCAGCCCCTCCCTTTTATTGTAATTTACTGTTAAGTTTCAATCTTAATTTTGTAAAAATCCCAAGATGGGCAAAAAAAACTTGTTGTTGTTGTTTTTACTCATGAATGTGCTTGCACTATATATGAATGAGTATAATTATTAGCAATAATTTCAATGTATTACTGTCTGGTCAATTCTGCTGACCATTTCTGCCTCACTAACAAACTCTTAACCTTGTTCTGAAGTGGATTGAAACTGTAATGCCAGTTCCCCAGTCTGTACATTTAGTACAAATTTGCTTCTAAATATAGAATGTGCCTTAAATGATATGCTCCGAAACAACTCCATGCCAATTGCCTACAGTATACAACAACATGAACTAACCTTCCAACAAATCCATGTTGCAATGCCACACCCTCTAGTACTCTGACTGATTCTAAATTTGTCATGTCCTCTAATTCATTTGTGTCCTCATCCCTTTTCTGATACTTCAACTACAAAATTGATCAACAAAGTCAATAAATACATGAAATACAGAAAGAAATAATTACTTAATTTGTATTTAAAAAGAGAAACTGCATGTTTTCAGAGGAAAAAAAGGAAATCTTAAGATAAAATCTTTATACATGCATGTGTGTATGATGCCTCTGAAACTGCAAAAAGCAATCAAACTTATCACACAGCAGTAAATATCCAAATACTAGACTTGTTATGGTCTCAATTCCAATATTATTGTTTTCCCTTTGATAGTCGTATTGACAAATTTATCCTTGAGGATACTGAAGGGCAAATTTACGTTACTGCCTTAATTAGGTCAGCTCTCAAAGCAAAGATGTAGTATTGAATCCTATGTGTGCATATTTAGCACTTCACCCATAACAATTATGTTTCTTTGCCAGTAAAATGCAACTGTACATACCCTGTAAACTATGTAACAACAGTCAAATTGCAAGCACACAATGTCAAGGTTCAATCAAAAGTATTCAGACAAACAGGCTAAAACAGGTGTTACAACTACAAAATACAGAAATCAACGAAAGCTCTTCCCTGTTTCTATACACTCATACATTGCTGTTTTGTCTGCAATAATCAATAACTGTTTTCCTCCAAATGGTAACATAAAATCATGTACAACAATGTACCTTGTCCGTCTTGTTTCCCAAAAGCAAAATGGGTATTTGTTTACTACTGGGATCTGTATTAATCGCCACAAGGTTCCCAGAGCTGTCTGTGAACACAGCATTATTGACAATGTCTTGTTTCCACGTACCAGCCATTGTTACAGAGTCAATATCATCCATGTCAACAACAACTGCAAACAACAAAATTAATTAATTTACTTTCACTCTTTAAACCCTGAGAGTGATCAGCATCAAATTTTGCCTTGTAATATCAATGCTTTATAAAACATTATTCCACGACTTAGACAGTCAGAGGGCCAATAACTAAAATCGACCAATAAGATTGCTCTATTGCCAGGCCGATGTTCTCTAAGTATTGGACCGGGTATTGTCCCAAATGATCCAGCGTTGTTCTCGCGTTGTCTTCAGTCATGTAATAAATCTCTTATTAACCAAGCTTGCTCGGGACCGTACTGGGAGAATACCAGCCCTTGGTCTTTTTTGTATGGACCTTGCTGTGCTAGGTCCATTTTTCTACATGTTTGCCCCAAGAGCTACATTAGCTCATCACAGGGGGCTCACACTTAAAATTTAAATTACAACATAGGAATAACACGGACACAAGTTTTAAGTTTACTTAATCATAATGACTAGAGAAAGGAAAAGAAAAACGGTTAAACTCTCTTATAAAATGCTGAACACGATTCAATGTTAATGCCTGTTTGTCTAATATCATCATCACCATCAGTCAGCTGCAGAAGGTGGCTAAAAGCGTCCTCCAGCTTTTCTAGTCCCCAGCAAGGTTAGCTATAACTGGTCAGAAGAGACGTGGCTATAGTCACAGCCCATTAGACTCTGAATGTAAAATGCAGATGGGAAGTTTTCTGTCACTCTGGTGTAAACTTACTTTGAGATGCGGTATATAGAGCATACAGCCTAGCTGGTTTATCCTCAGGCATATGAAGAATGTGCCCTAGAAACCCTAACTGTTTGTGCAACCTTGCTTAATGAGTGGGCTTCAGCTAATGCCATTTCATCCATACAATCACTATAATGATAAAATAACTTCTCCAATTTTACTGAATTTGAAAAATATCTGTCTTCTATTTAGCGTTCTGAAAATCTTGACCAACAGCCAGTTATTATTGGAAAGAATTATTGTTGCTGTTGTTTTTTTTTTTCAATTTTATGTTGAACTGCATTAATCGGCATGTTTTTCTTTTTTACATCCCTGATATTGTGTCCCCACAACTTTGACATCATATCCCTGCATCCCACATCTCACATTCCGGGGGTCCCTCGTCCCCAAACATACGCATCCCCCCTCTCCCGTCCCCGTGTCCCCAACCTAGTTCTTCCATAGACACAGCCCCCACATAGTCAATTACCCAGATCTGCATATATTGTGTTGTGTAAAAAGATGATACTGTAGGTCATACAGAATGTCATTGAGAAATATTTTTGTATATCCTGGTAAATTTCCATTTATTGAGGCACTTGCAGCCATGGTAAGATTTCCACACAGGCTTAACCATGGCCTGCACATTTTCCAACTAGAATGCAACACATGCTTGCCATCTGTTTGTGAGACATTATGCAGGTGTAATTTTCCTCTTGTTGGGTGGAAACCTTTCCTGGATTCATTCTTACCTATAGCAGCATCAACATCCTTGTAATAGCTTCTTCTCAAGTCCATTTCCTCGCGCCCGGGAAGATCCCATAGTGAAACAGACACTATAGTCTCATACGGGATGTTCACATGTTTTACAACATTTCCTATGCTCACAGAGACGCTTGGCTGGTAACTGTAGTCAAATTGATTCTTTGTGTACCGTAAAAAAATGCTTGTTTTTCCAACTTCAGGATCACCTATATCACGGAGTGGTCAAGCAATAAATAATTACACTATGAATTTACATTTTCAATAGAGATCAGTTGATAGGAATTTGAAAATTTTAAGAACTATCGTGTGCTTGATCATCCCTAATGCTCAGGTATATGTGAGTGATCGCGAATAATTGTTACTTGTATGAAACATTAGAATAATGTGCTCTCCAGCAAAACCAGTTTAGTGTCAATTAACTTGCGTGGTGTTAGAATCACGAACTACATGTAGTAGCGTAACAAGTTTCCATACTTCGAGGTCACAACGTTGAAAAGAAAATTGAATAATCATTGAGCTTAATTCTTTTAGCAAAAACCTTGGAGTGGCCGGATCTTCAGGTAAGCCTTTTCTTTTTACAATAATATTGAACATCAATATTCAAAATAACTCTCGTGTACCATAATCCAGGGAGGTTTGAATAAATAGCTCTGTATCGACGTAAACAATATTCATTCAACAAAGGTGTGCGTGCACATGAAAATCTCAATGGACAGTGAATAAAAAAAGACTACAGTAAGAAACTCAAACTAACTTTAGTTTCACGATCTGAAAGAAGCTTTAACAGATGCTCATATCCAATGAATCTCTTAAAATTCGTACAACCTAGTTGTACCCCCCTAGGCCCTCGAGCTGGTTTAACTTTGTACAACTTACCGACAAGAACAACCTTGAACGTTGGTATTTCTTGTTGAACTACTTTCCCTGCGATAAGAGAAACAGTATTTAGATCAAAGGGACCTCACTGTGCAAAATGAAAAAAAAAACACTCACCACTACTACAACTGCCGGCAGCCCCCATGTCCTTTCCGCTGCATTATTTGAGACTACACGCGCGAGCCCGCCATATTGCATGTCACCAACACGTCACCAGGGAAACAAGGTATTGTCGTCGCGACTAAACTACGTCATAATTTTGCCATCAACGTCATGTGACATGTGACGGTAAAATTCAGTGCTTTCGGACGGACGTTTCAAAGTGTCTTTATCATTAGTATTATTTTTTTAGCTTTCACGTTTCATTTTAACCAGAGTCTTATGTGTCTAGATAATAGCAAATACGATAAGATTTTAAGAAAGGAAACGACATTTTTTTAAAGAAAACATGTTTCGGCGTTTCCTTTCTCAAAGTCTTATATGTCACTGATGATCGGGAAGGAATTCCGTGATCGTGGATCAGTTATCAGCAATTCGTAATTGCTCTAGTTTTTCTCACTTATTTTATGTGAAGGGTCGCCAGCCTGCCCCTCATAATTTCTTGAGGAAATTGTTATCGCTAAACTGTAATCTCCATGAGTTTGCAGACGATCTCCCTCTGCCGGGTCCAGTGGTGAAGACAGACTTTATAGGAACAGTCATTCAGAAAACGATGGAAACGGGATCCTGACTGCAACACCCCTAGGAACCCCACAGGTCACTTTCTAATTACACAGCTCCATGACTACATTCAAACAAACTCAAACTGACCTATTTGATTTATGGTCAAGGCAACCCGCCTTCACGACCCACGTGATAGTCACGGGACGTAAGACAAATGCACGCTGCAAACATTTTACCATTAGGCCAACCAGAAGAAAGAGGAGACAAACTAAGGCTGTCAAAAATCTGGGAAGAGGTGCTAAGGTGTAGCTGCTCTTCACATGTTCCATGGAATAAGAGGTATTAATGCATGAGTTTTCGGAGGAAGGCAATAAATCGAAACAATTTCCGTTCGTGCCTATGGTAGCCGCCCACGTAGTCGTTTTTGGGAAGGAGGTGAAATATGACTTGTCTACAGGGGTAATCAGTATCGTATCACGGTCTGAGATATTTTAGAGCAGGGACTGAAAAGAGGTTAAAATGCCGTCTAAATTTAATCTGGTTCTATATTATTCTTTCAAATAAGACGATTTAGCGTTGTGTACATAGCAATTTGATCGATTTAATGTGCCGGATTTTTTCGGAGATCCGCTTGTTGCCTACAGTCTCTATGAGAGTAGCAGCTTACATATGGTGACCCGTTTCTGAGAAAGTCGTTGCAGATTATACTTGAATGCGTTTTTCATCGGAGTAGCCTGTACGAGGCGCTCAGATAGTGAGACAAGTATGTGTACCCATCGGGTCGGGCATCGGATCGGACAGCGAACCCGGAAATAACTTGTTATTACTCTTATTTTCGGAACCAGCCCATGTTTTTTTCTTTTGACTGCTTGGGCAACATTTTAAAAGAGGGATTAGTTTGAGTTTGGTACTGAAAACAAACCTCCCATTTTTTTTTTACAACATAACTTAAATAGAATGCCAGTTTACAAAGTGATCAGATTCGCTAATAAACTACTGAGAATCTTATTATTTACCGATAAAAGGGTAGGTATACATGGCGCTATACAGTGCACTTGTTATACTTTCAACAACCCAAAAATGTAGTATTGTTAACGCAAACGTCAAGGTTTTTTAACAGTTTCCATCTTCAGCTTCCTTATTGGTGTACTGAAGAAGCGAGAGATTTTGATCTAATTTCTTTGGTTTCCGATGAACCAATCTTTGACCCCGGGATTGATGCCACCAGAGAACACTGGTTTTGGCGTGTTTGCATGTCGATTGAATCCAATATTCGGTTCTCGGGGCGTCATAAGCAACAATTTCGTGTTGACAAAATTGCCCTTGTTCAATGCTTAAAACACTTTTGATAAAAACACAGCAAATCTCCTTGACAGTACTGGCACCATCACAGAAGATGATATATATTGGTCTCAACTGATCATATATATACTGGTCTCAACTGATCATCATCCCGGTATCTAGTCCATGAGTGTGCATTGACATCGCCTGCCTAACAGGCGTTAAAGGAAAGTGGAGCGCGAAGAAAAACGGTGTGCTCGACAGGCGGAAGTGCTTTAGGCAGCTCCTCTTTCACCCACGCCGCCCTATATTTTGCTCGTGCTTCCGTTTTCTACAGTCCCTGTTATGCACGCTAACCGGCTGCATCACCTAACTCAGAACTGAGCTGAAATAGCATGGCATACAAAATGTGTCAGAAGTCGCCAGGAGGCCGCTTTTGAAAGAAAGCTTTTAATTATATTATTGCTTAGCTTTACTTTATCATTACTTTGACATTACTTTGACTGCATTACTGTGACTACATTACTTTGACTTCATTACTTTGACTACATTACTGTGACTACATCATTTGACTACATTACTTTGACTTTATTATTACTCAAATTACTTTGCTTTAGCTTTACTTGGGCGTTAGCTCTAGTAAAGGGTACCAGGGAACCACACGAGGCAAAGAAAAAATTCTTATGACCTCGGTGGTACCCTTTACTAGAGCTAACGCCCAGTGGGTTTTTCATGGGTTTCTCTTAGCACTTTAATTTACACATCAGAGTTAATTCTCTGTTCCACCACTTGTACGTGTTTATAGTGCTACGCGGCACAACATATATATATATATATATATATTACTTCATAGAAGTTCAGGTTTCACGAGTAATCATCGTTTTATTGCTACAGAACTGTTTCGTATGGTACAAGGACCACACTCATCAGGCAATTTTAACGACTGAACTGTTGGGATTGGGAAGCTGGCAGTTAAATACGAAAATTTGAATGGTTACTATAGTAAATGCGTAACATACAAAGAGTTTCTAGGTAACAAAAATATGATATAAGAAGGATTATATGTCGTTATTTTAAAATTACGTTACTCTAAAGTTCCGGAGTACATATCGGTTTCTGTGGGGGCATGAACTTGCTAATTCGTTTCTTCTGTTAAGGCTACACAGTTCTTTTTTACATATGATTATGAACTTTTCATTCAGACAAAGACCACATTTCTTGCTAATGTTGCTGTATGGTTTACATTTCTTAAGAATTTTCCATTTAATCTGAAACGGTTTCTTAGCGTCTTGTAAGTTCCAAACATGTTTGGAAAGCTCTGTCTCATTCCTTCTTTTCGAATGTCGGAAGGATGTTTTGTGATTCCCGTAGCGTTCCTTAAAGTTTGTAGCTAGTCCAACGTAGGTTTCAGTTGTTGTCTCGGTGGTGACTGTGGCTTGATAGATTACGTTAGTTTGGAGACATTTTCCTTCGAGTGGGCAATCAGGCTTTTTTCTACAATTGCAGGTGTCAGGTTGCGGTGTTTGTGCATTTGCATTTGAAAGAACGTGGTTGTTGTGTGACGATATGATGGATTTCATGTTTGGCATACATGAGTAGCTTAGCTTGAGTGTGTGTCTGTTGAAAATCTTGTAGAGTGGATGGCTTTTCTGGAATTAAGCATTTTTCGACGATATGTAGGAACTTAAAACCAACCTAAGTAGAAAGTTCCTACATATCGTCGAAAAATGCTTAATTCCAGAAAAGCCATCCACTCTACAAGATTTTCAACAGACACACACTCAAGCTAAGCTACTCATGTATGCCAAACATGAAATCCATCATATCGTCACACAACAACCACGTTCTTTCAAATGCAAATGCACAAACACCGCAACCTGACACCTGCAATTGTAGAAAAAAGCCTGATTGCCCACTCGAAGGAAAATGTCTCCAAACTAACGTAATCTATCAAGCCACAGTCACCACCGAGACAACAACTGAAACCTACGTTGGACTAGCTACAAACTTTAAGGAACGCTACGGGAATCACAAAACATCCTTCCGACATTCGAAAAGAAGGAATGAGACAGAGCTTTCCAAACATGTTTGGAACTTACAAGACGCTAAGAAACCGTTTCAGATTAAATGGAAAATTCTTAAGAAATGTAAACCATACAGCAACATTAGCAAGAAATGTGGTCTTTGTCTGAATGAAAAGTTCATAATCATATGTAAAAAAGAACTGTGTAGCCTTAACAGAAGAAACGAATTAGCAAGTTCATGCCCCCACAGAAACCGATATGTACTCCGGAACTTTAGAGTAACGTAATTTTAAAATAACGACATATAATCCTTCTTATATCATATTTTTGTTACCTAGAAACTCTTTGTATGTTACGCATTTACTATAGCAACCATTCAAATTTTCGTATTTAACTGCCAGCTTCCCAATCCCAACAGTTCAGTCGTTAAAATTGCCTGATGAGTGTGGTCCTTGTACCATACGAAACAGTTCTGTAGCAATAAAACGATGATTACTCGTGAAACCTGAACTTCTATGAAGTAATAGTTAATGCTCCTCAATCGATTGAGTTGAGCGCTCTACGAAACACGTTCTACTCAACAAGAATATATATATATATATATGTACCCTTACTTTCTCTTCGCCGCGATTCACCACCTTAATCGTCCCCGACTTTCTCTGTCCGACCTCGTAGCTTAGTCGGCAGAGCAACGGTAGATCTAATCTGGAGGACGTGGGTTCGATTCCCACCGAGAGCGTATGACAGTGTTAATCTTGGGCAAATTGTTTAAAAAGAAAAGAAACACTAAGGATTAAGCAACCAAAAGATAAAGGTGCAGGTAGCGGAAGCTTCTGACCCCTCCCCTGGAAGTCTCCATAGTCAGTCAGTGGAGGTATTATTCATAAAGCGTAAATGAAGGGTGTTGCTGACGATCCGAGTGAAAACTGGAACCAACCGTGGGAGCGCGGTTTTCAAAGTAAACCGTTCCACTGTTTGTAGTTTGTTTTGTGATGATCACCACATTTCTTCCCAGTACTTGTCGACTTTTTGGGTGAAGAATGAGACGTACTACTTTAGGAACTTTGAATATTGGAAACCAAAACAGACCAGTTGTTCGAGAGAAGAAAACATCTCTCGGACCGCGGTCTTCAGTTGGAAGTCGGCGACCATCGACATCGGGGAGGCCTTCGCTTGCAAATCCGAGGTCTGCAACTGGGAGGTGAGTTGAGTTTAACCGAACATATACAATTCGATAATTTATTATCCTTTACACTATGTATTTTAACATCAGCCCACATTTAGGCTATTTTTACCGTTGATCATTGCGATTTTGTCATCACAATGCAGAACACGAGGAGGCTAGTGAAACTTTGTTGAAGATAAAAATACAATAAATTCTATTCAGCTCTCCAACAAGCTTTTTTGTATCCATGTCAACCTTTCGTTTTTATTTTGGAAACCTTTTCAGATGTATTAATTCCTAAATGCTAAACAAATTTAAACCTCAAAGCAACTATTCTTTGCTGAAATATGCCTCGTGTTTGATATATACTGAGGCCAGCTGAGCCTCCACTTCTGTTAGTCAGAATAATAAGCTACCGTATCTTTTTTGGTATTTGTCAGGAGGACATCGAGCCAGTATGGCAGAGAAAATTGTGCGCAGATGAAAGATACAAGGCCACTTTCAGACCGAGGTGAGCTCAGATCGATCTATCTAGATCAGTCATAATTTATAACAGATTATAATCAGAATAGATTTCAAATGATCTTTCAGTGTAAACTTCCTCGCAATCAAAATGATAAACAGGTTAAGTCTTATCGCTTTAAGGAAGTTGAAGATTAATTGAAATCCTTGATTTCGTTCTCTCAATTTTGTTGAAAGGAGTGTTACACTTGAATAAAGCAGCTGTTACTTTACTTACTTTACTTAACTTATTAAATAAGTAAATAGAGGATATTACATGCCCGCTTATGGATATGAATTTTATCTTCTCATGTTCAACTCAATATCTCGCTCGTTCGCTGGGCTCACTCATGAGATATTGAGTTGACCACTCGAAGATAAAATTCATATCCATAAGTGGGCATGTAATATTCTGTTTATTATATAAACACCAGTGAAATACCAAACCATTCCACTTTAATATTTTCAATGGTCTTAAAGTAGAAGTGTCGTTACTAAACATGGAAGAAGTACACAGCCTTAAAGCATGGACGAAAACCAAATTCATTTTTATTGCAATATGATTAAGTCTAAAATGATGGCCCTTAGAATTCTAGATTCCAAGGAAAGCCAGTTGTAAGCAACAAGGCACGATTTATTATGTAACCACAGGGCTGTGCTCCAGCACCGCCCGGTCGCCCCTGGCGACTTACTTTTGCCATCGGGCGACCAGGAAATATTAGTTTTTGCACCAAACTGATATGCTGGGCACCCTGGATTTCAAGGGTTTAGAGGTTTGGGCGCCCAACTACTTTTCTTAGAGCACAGCCTTGAACCATAACAATGGTGATCTCTTCACATGTGAAGATATGAAGTTTTCGCGGGAAAGCTCACTTGGTATTTCACTGGTGTTTTTATAATAAATGAAAGTATCCGGTCACTTCGTTCCATGGTCAGATCGTTCCGAGTCAGATTGTTCCACAATATAGTCAGGTCGTTCCACATTAAAAATCAGCTCGTTTCACGATACATTCAGATCTGACTATATTGTGGAACGATCTGACTTGGAACGATCTGACCGTGGAACGAAGTGACTGTAAACCTAAATAAATAAATATCAGCAACCAGTTGACATCCAGCCCCAACTAATAATAAATTGGAAAAAAATATAATTGACCTAACATGAATTTATAAGATAGAAGCCTCCCATTCCTAATGTATTTCATCCCAATACCTTCTCATATTTGACATCCAACTTACAACCCACTGTTTGGGGGATTAGAAGAAAGGAGTTTGTAACTGTAAAAGTCTAAAAGCCTGTTTTATTTAAAAGTGTGGAGTGAGTCCACACTTTGTGCCCGTTGGCAATTTGTTCCAAGCAAGGATAGACCTACCCACAGGGTGAGTAACAAACTGTTTATGTTTTTCTACCACAGGTTACCAGCAAAGGATGATCAGATATCTTATGGAGGTCTGTTGAAAAGCTGTTTGTTCCACAGTGTAATAATGTTGAGGGGTGCTCTTTATTGCCATGTGGCACTTGTAATTTTTATGAGGCCTCTCTCTGATTTTTTAGACTCATTCTACACAGCCAGTTATGTTCATGTAAGTATGTATCACACTTAAAAGTAGCATTTACCCTAATGCATGTGCTAATCCTGATATTACTCCTTTTCTAGTTTCTAACAGAGTTTAATTACCCACACCAAATCTCTATGAGAATCCTGAGTGCACCCTCGATGAAAGAATTCTGTAATATTTTCCAGGTAATGTTAAAACCAGGTGTCATGAGTTCCAGTGAATGTGTAAACAATGAATGAACCAAATTGACGAAAATGCAGGTTAACTTTCAAAAACAATATGGTAAACATAGAATGATTTCCCTTTAAAATCTAGTTGCCTTTGAATGCTGAAATTCATTAATATCTGTACAATATACATGTAGTGTCTTCTTGCTTTCCTTCATAGCATTGCTCCCTTTTAGTAGTCAGATTTTTGAATGAACTTGAAATAATTTACCCAAGCATACATTTGTTTATGATGTTTAAGTTTAGTGACCATTGGAATAATAATAAATTATATACAATTATGTTGTACATATGCACTCCATTCTTTTTGTTTACGTTATCATCATACTTGCTAAAACCTTTTCATCTTCTCTCTAGTTTCTTTACAAGTACATCAAGGCTGACTCTCAGAAGACATCAGCATTGGAATCCAAACCAGCTGATGAAATCCCCAAGGTCTTCAAGATGCTGGGGTTAGTGAAAACAGGAAAAGTTACAGGCAACTGAAATATTTACATTCTTGTATTAGCATTATCATGGGATCTTTGGTCCTCTGACCCTAGAGTCTAGCAGGTTTAAAGTACTTTTTTGAAGATTTAATATAAATTAACTCAAACATTTCAGCTGGTTTGTAATGCACAGTTGATACGTTTTAACATTTATCAGGGCATCTGAGTTGCCGTGATAAACCTTCTTGCTTTTCTGTTGTTATTTTAGGTATCCATTTCCTATTTCAAAGAGTAACTTGCAATCTGTTGGAAGTCCTCATGCATGGCCAATAATACTGGGGGCTTTGTGTTGGCTCATTGAGCTCATTAGGGTTAGTATGTTTAATTTGACATCCCATTCTGCAGTCATCAGCACTGAAAACAACTTAAGTTTACCAGTATGAAGACTGCCAAAAGCTACAACTTACCACAACAGAATTACAAGCAAGTTTATGAAAAATTTTAAGTTCCTAGTGATCCTCAAAACCTGTTCCAGTCCCTTTTCATCCAAAAGTTCAAAACATGTTTGTTTAAATGAATAAATCCACTTAAGCCAAAGGTATATCATACAGGTGTTTGATACATCTACAATGTAATGTTGAATTTCAATATTGCAGTCTGTAGCAATCAGACCTTTAGACAATTATTATAAATGTATGACTGCAGGGTTAAAACTTCATGGATAGTTAAATTACCTTGTCTGTGGCTCTATGACAATATTTTATTGAAACATAAATTCGAATGGTGACTTTACCCTTATCTAAGCCTGACTTAATTGTTTATAATCACGGCACCTTGACTAACTACAATATTTTAATTTGTTTAATCTTAGCTTGGATTGAGTGTTGGTCAGGATATTGAGGGACATGTTTTGTTCCCAGAGGATAATTATGGAGCAGCAGAATACCAAGATGATGGACCACAACCTGAGGATAAGGTATGGATGCCATAGCAACTGAGTGTTTTTCTTTAACTCTCATTAGCTACTGATTAAAACTTTAGGTGATTGTGTATCAGTATTCACTTCACTGTGATTGTGACTCTTTTCCCTGACCTGGAGATCTCTCCACTGTTCTTGCATCTCATTGGATTTGTCATCATAATAGATGGTCAAATCACAAGTTTCCTCCATTTATTCTGTTCTTGTGTTGCCTGCTGTACTGCTCTCCTTCTCTCGCATCTCTCAGGGGTTTCATTAACTGAAGAAATAGGAGAGTACAGGATTCTAAAAAGACGGGTACCCCTAAGACTTCTTTGGCTTGCCCTTTTCAGTACCTTAACATCAAAGGCCGGGTACTGTGTTCACAGTATAAGGGTGCCGGTACCCGGGTTCCGGCTTCTATTGACAACCCTGATCTCTTTGATGAACTTGTTCAATTGCTTAAAACACTAAGCCCTTTTGGGCCTGGAAAGGCTTAAACCATCCTTTCCAATCATTCTGGGACAGCAAGGCACATTGTATATCAGACCTGGATTAGGCTCCCACAAGTGTGTTGTCTGGTCAGGATATTAAATAAAGGCAAAGTTATAGTTATTAGATTTAATTTTGTATGCACAAAGTAAGCATCTTCCAATGGACAATTGTTCATTAAAAATTAATAAATTAAATTAGTGTTATTATAATAATTATAATACATAACACTAATTTAATATTAATTTTTAAAGAGCAATTGAGTAATTATTATGTAAATCTATTATGTAATTTCTTTCAGTACTATTTTAGCTATCTTGATAAAAGCTACGCAGCCTTTATGATGGGTCAAGAACTTGATGAGCTGGGTGAATTTGACAATGAATTTGTTGAAAGCATCAGTAAGTTTTAAAATTATTGTTGGTCGAGAAGAGTATTAATCTGACAACTTCATGCTGTGAGGTGTTGTACCATATTCTTAGTGTTTTGTTTATTGAATGAAAAAATAATTGCATTTGTATAGGTAATCACATGATTTCGAGTGCAATTTGGAATAAATAAGCACAAGTATATTTTTTTCAAAGGCCAACAAAAAAATTTACAAGTCTTTATTTATTCCAAATTGCACGAGAAAAATCATGTGATTACTTATTAATACTGGTAATACACTTGAAAAAATAGACTGCTTAAAGCCTTGGACCATACATTGACTCCTGAGGTACACAGAAGGTATTGCCCTCGATCTTCTGAAACTTGGAAAAGCTTCGAAAATATCCGGTGATTGCCGGTTGGACTTTGAAAATCTTTGGAAGTGTTTGGTTGATCATCGGAAATGTTTGGAAGTGTTCGGTGATTTTCGGAAATCTGCGTGTGGTCTTCGGTAATCTTCGAAAGGTTTTGCATGATCTTTAATAGGCAGTCTTCGAAATACATCGGTTGGCCTTCGGCAGTCTTCAAGTCTCTTTGTTTTAACTTCGGAAATCTTTCTTTGTAAATTTGCATTCGTGTTACATTTTTCTGCACTATGTTAACTAAAAATGCGTTTCTTTTTAGCCAATCAGAACTGAGTATTTTTTTCAAGTGTATTACTAGTAGAGGAAAAGTACACACTTCTGTTGATTTTTTGCATTTGTCATACAGTATTCAGGTCATCTACATGTAGTTGATCTGTTTTTTTTTTTCCCTTAGGATCAAGGAATGTTGCCTTACTTGAAGGTAAACTAACAGTTCTTTCTAGCTGAGCACGGGTGCTCTTACTAATTAGGGAGACTGTAAATCAACTCAAATCAAATCAAATCATTTACAGTCACTTACCACTTCTTTCAAATTCAAAGATGCATTACAATACAGCTGGAAAGTATAGGCATTCAATTACCAGTACAGCTCATAGGTATTTGACCAACGCACACGCAAAACAGACGCACCTTTTTTGCGTTAACACATTTACGTTAATGCATTTGAAAGCGAGTTATTGGAGCGCGCATTCACTTTAATTTGTTATTCATTGCTTGAGTTTCCTTTGTCCAGCTTTGTTTCCACCAACAAAAGAAATAAGCCAAAATAAGCAAACTGCGGACATGCTGAAATAGCACTAGAAATATATGCTACATGTGTTTCTCTTTATGTTTATTCGACGACAACATTCGCTCAATTCATGCCAGTTTACGTTCCAAAACTGAGACTTCAACAAATGTATTCCTTGTCTGGCCAAACTTTTCAGATCTTGAAACATAATGGCTATTTCAACGCTCAAACATTGAATGAGCTTTTACTGATGACTTTGGCCAATCTAAGAGGTAATTTTTACGAAAACAGATCTCCGTAGGACTTTATAATTTGCTGGGCATCTGTTTCATTTGTCCGATGAGTTAACAATGAATATACCGGTAGTCAATATTACCGGCTTTTACTATAAAAATGGGCGTTTTGTATACACTATCGTTGATTAACTGGCAGTTGTGGAGAGGTCACTTTGGCAGTTGGGGTGTGCTTCAGTGGCCGTTGCCGTTGTGGAGAGGTGTCTGTTGTAGAGAGGTTAAAATAAGTCAGAGTGAACGTATGGACCGTCCGCCATGACAAAAATAAATGGCTGTTATACAGAGGTGGCTGTTATTCAAAGTTCTTTATTATATATTATCGTAATCGGTTAACTATCTTTCCAGGAATGGAAGAACTGGTTAAGGAAAATATGTCACTTGAAGAAGAATTAAATGCCATGGAAAGTGATTCTGTAAGTACAAGAAGGTACTGGTATATACAAAAAACATTTTATTTAATATGTGAGCGCCCTTACTCCTTACATCCAAAAGTAACGGCAACATATTTATTTTATTAAATAACTCAACGGTTAGCTTACCTAGTGAGGTCTAGTGAAACTGGATTGTACTTACAAATGAAAATACATATTGTTGATAGTTATGTACAGTGTATAGTGTTCATAACATACATGCAGTCATTGATAAGCAGGTCAGCAAACAAAATTCTATTAATTAATTTTCTTTTTCTTTCATAGTCACGGCTGCTGAAATTGTCTGACAAAAAGACAACATTGATGTCAGACAGGTGAGTGCAAACCTAACAAGTTAGCTTCATTATTTACGTGAAGTCTGTCCTAAATTAGGCTTAGATAGCCAAACTGCAATATTCTGTTTGTGCGTATCTTGGATCACTGCTGAATATCCACTTTGAAGAGAAGAGGGAGTTGAGTTGCAGTGGTAAAAGGATAATAAATTGACAAAATATCATTAGTGAGGACTTGGAATTTGCGCGATGATGTCTTGAATGTGCTTGTTGTTCGTGTTACTAAGTGATGTAATTTTGCATCCTTGACTTTCAGAGAAAAATTTGTAAACTATGTAGAGGACTTGGGGAAACACAAAAAACAGCTAGGAGATGTGAACAGCCAGCTTGTGGAGGAACTGCAGGAACTGAGTAAGAGTTCTTTTCAATTTTGAATAAAAATATTCAAAAGATTAATAAAAAATTATGGCCTCATTTCTTGGGCTCCATTAGCAAATACCACATCTAGCTAACTAATTTTAACCTAACATATTCTCCTAATCTCAGACAGGTTTCAACCAGTTACCCATATTCGACTGGTCGGAAGCCACTCATCCTTAGTGGGGGCGGGGTGGGAGGGGGGTGATTAATGGAGTTTAAATGCCCCACATGTACTATCAGTGTCCGTTCATGTCCAGCCACTTTCTATTTTGAATCCTTATCTGCTGATGATGTGATGTTTTACAGAGGTGGAACAAGATGCTGCAATGCAAGAAAATTCCATGCTGCAGGTAATTAAATCAATCTTAGTTAACTTGAGATTTTAAAATCTTTTTTTAGCCTCCTCAATATCAGAGAGTTTTAGTCTGTCTCCGTCCACAAATTAATAGTGAAGGCAACAACAACAACAACAACAACAACAACAATCTTTTATTTCGTGCCCGGAAATTACACAGTGTAGACAAATACAAGAGATAAAAAATTACAATAGAAAAGAGCACAGCCACTTAGAAATAGCAAAGCTAATCGAGCTAAGTGGCTGGCTAATCGTGGTGGGTTCTGAGCTGCATTTGTTCTCTTGAAGCCAGCGGTAAAATCTTGTTGTTACTGTCCATGTTTTCCCAGACCCACCCAACTTATATATACACTAAAACATTAGTCCGTGGACTTTTTTCAGCCCACTTCGCGGACCGTTGGTTTCAGTCTGCAGTTCAAAAATTCTGGTCAGATGATAAAATTGTTTTGCTGCTCTGCGGTTTCCAAGATACTGATCACATCATGCCATTTTTTTTTTCCTGCGGCCGCTAAAAGTGGACTGGCTGCCTTATTATTTTTCCTGCTTTAGACAAAGTCTAGAAGAATGAAAGATGTCTTGTGTCTATAATGCCCCATCTAATGGGATATGTCTTTGTTTTCAACATCTCTTCAACTCGCGGTTTTCTCTTTAGCAGCCACGGGCGAGAACAACTAAAATGGCATCGCGTGATCAGTCTTTTGCAAACTGCAGAGCTGTTCTCACCCAAGTGTAAAATATGTTGAAAAATCTATATGGAACTGAATGTCACCTCCCTTTCCCTCTATAAAATTTATTTATTTGTTGATTATTTTATCTGTTTAATTATTTATCCATCTTACAGAGCACACTCAACAGCCAAGAGCTCAGTGCAGCAGATGTGGAAAGAATGAAGCATGAAAAAAGAGAATTACAGAGAGCAGTGGAGCAGCTTGAAAAAAGTCGCGATTATTTTGATCAGCAGATCTGGGAAAAAGAGATGCAGTATGCTAAAAAACACGAAGAGGTCAGAGGGCAATGCGAATATTAACTGAAAGTTAAAGTACTGTACCTCAGTTGGAACTCGGACTAAATGTTAGATTATTCCAAACTAATTTTCTAAATACTAAAACAAGTTTGTTTTCTAGTTTTACAGACGAGTAAAAATTAAAGAAAGCGGGGGTGACAACTCTAACAAACGTTGTTTGAACAACACTATGTTTAACTTTGAGTCTCCCGGAAAGTTGGAACACCCTCCCGATTTTTCGGTGACATTCTTGTAAAAATATCAAACTTAGCTGTTTCTTTTACTGCAGTATCCCGCAACTATATCATATTTCCCAGAAAAAATCCCAGTCTCCCGTTTCCAGGAAGAATTTTGTTTTTCTCCCTCACCCCTCGCTAAGTAGACTGGGACGAACGCGATATGCAAGCGGGGATCTGCGTAGTTTCGTAGTTTCGTGGGCGCTTGTTACGAGGGAAAAGAGGGACTGCAAGGGATTCATAAAGCATTTCTGAATCCCGGTGACAGTCATGACAGTTCACATCATCTACGCCCACCCCGCCTTGAGCAGGTTTCAAAATCTATCGAAGCGATCACGGACAAGTTTTTCGGCACGAAGATGCGAAGAGCGATTCTACGCCAAAGAAACCAGTAATATTGTAAAGCCGTATGTGACGGTTTTATGATATTTACGTAGATGTTCGTAGAAGAAAGACCACCTCTGGTGAACTTTCACAAGATCTGTCAACAGCCCAAAAACATCGTACATCAACTACATCAGCACGGGAAATATTTCTCGGCAATGAGCACCTCCCGCGCAACAGCATCGATCACACTTTTTGCAACAGAATAGCTTTGGTAAATACGGCTTTTACCGAAACTTGTCGCCAAAACGGCGAAAACATTTTTCCTTTTCAAGAAGAGCGAGTTTTGATTAGCGTTGATGAATGTTGGTGACAGTTACGCGTCATCGTTTCATAGACTGACCAATCAAAACACGCCGTCACTAGAGTGCCGGTCCCTCTTTTCACTCGTATCAGGCACCCACGAAACTACCGGCTCGCGGACTCCCCGCTGGTACATCGTGTTCGTTCCACAGATTATAGAGCAAAAGAGAGACCGCTCGCAGTCTACTCGAAAAGAAATTTACCTATGAAGACCGATATTTTTTTTCTTTCAGTCGGAAAAACACATTCGCGAATACAATGAAATGGCAAGGAAGTTGAAACTCATCCCACCGTCAGCAGAAAATGCAAATGGAATTGATTTTGAGATGCATTTCAATCCACATTCCCAGAGGCCTGATCAGAGAACTCACGTGGACTTTAAATGCACAATTAAGGTAAATCCTATGTATGCTTGGTTCAATTCTGTGTTACCATGCCCCTACCCCCTCGGCACACATTTCACTCCATGGACTGGTATTCAGTGTTCGAGGGTGGGTCTGCCCACACATCCAACCCCCCTTTTACAATGTACATTCTAATCACCTCTCCCCTCGTATTGGCTTATCTCTCACCTGCAACAGTGACCATACACTCTCAACCAACAACTTTAATTGTTAATCTCACTTGATTGGCCAATTTACCCTATCAGTTGAGTTGATAGTGTTTGTCTTCAGAATTGATCTTCCTTCAATATTCTGCTGCAGCCTGCTCTGCTTCGCCTGAAGCAACAAATAAGCGAGAAGAGTCGTGCGATCAAGTCTCAAGTCATCACCGAGGAGGAGGCCTACGATCAGGTATACATGAAGTATTCAGCAAGTACCGCTGACCGTGCTGTTTTCAACAAACTATCAGAACATCAACAACTGTCATTTTCAGCCTGCAAATGCAACAAATCTGATTCTATGATGGATTTTAGTCGTTATTGCTGTTTAAAAAAAAAGATTTAAATATTGTTTTTAACGATAAAATAAAGACAGCCTGAAGGACACGAACCAAGGGTCATTCGAAATTTTTGCTTTTTTTTATTTTTTAACAGATAACTGATATGACTTCAGAAAAACAGGAAGAAGCGACGGGACTTGAGATGAAATTGAAAACCTTAGACAAGGATTTGGAGTGGAAAAAAGAGGTATGATGGCTGTAAAATAGTAATTTCTGGAGAGATTAAACTGACAGTGAAAAGTTTAATTGCCGAAGAAACTAAAACGTCGATTATCCGGACTTGCTGGGAGAAGCGAAAAAAGTTCGGATAATCAAGGTTTGGATAATCAAAAATATGAATATTTATGAAGTTACACTAAGACAAGAATAAATTAAAGATTATCCTCAAACGTTTGCATTGCCTATATTATGTAATGGAAAAAACATCAAAATATTCACTCCAGTCTCTAGGTATTCAATCTTCATTCCGTTGAAGAAATCAAACAAGTTCTTTTGCTTCAAAACATTACATTTCGTACGCAACGAAAATGCAACGAGACGAACGCTTTTCAAGCTCAAAAGGAAGACAAACTCGTCAAGTAATCAGTTACATGCAGTATGGGTGCCACGGATCATTTTCGCTACTAATCAATATTCATGGCAGCGGGAAGGGGGAGAAAAGGCCGAATAAGCAAAATGTCCGGTTAAACGGGATCCGGATAATCGACGTTCGATTGTAAAGCGGGTAGAATTGAATGAGTATAATGCACGAATGCTAGCTATTGAAAGTTGGCTAACTCGTATTTTCGTCGTATTTTGACGATATCATTTACGAGGCGTTACTCGTCAACTGCAAGTTTCCGCGACGTTTTGCAATAGAGCTGTTGAACTTAGTCCTCTTTCTTTCCAGAAGTTTGTGAACGGACAAAGTTGTTGTTGTGCCCTTTTCTCTTACACTAGAGTGTAGCGAGTTAAAAGGTGATTTTAAAACTTGGATTGCAAAATAAAAACTTGTAACAATTGTTTACCTGGAGTTTTTCGTCTTTTTTTTAACTTTTTTTTTTTCTTGTTAGATCATGGCTAAAGAGTACCAAAAATCCACAGGTAGCGCGCAGAGTCTAGATGAGCGCGTTCAACAAATGCGAGGAAAACTGTTCGATTATCAAGAGGCAGTGGAAGAACAGGAAGGGAAATTAAAAGAACTTAAGCTTAGGTAACGTAAGCTGTACAAATGTATATATATTTGTGCTGTCTGATACACAAGACTGAACTCATTCATTTTGTTCCTTGCTTTGGGAGGAGATATACTCATTATTACTGGCGTCTTCACCGCAGATTTAACTGAAATACGTCTCAGTCCGGCTTGAGCCTCGGCCATAAATGGGACTTGCGTATATTTATTACAGGGTTCGCACAGTCTTGAAAAAGTCCTTGAATTTTAGAGGGAGTCCTTGAAAAGTCCTTGATTTTTTCCAACATAAAATCTGTAGGGGTCGAATAAATTTTGTGTCTGTGTGTGTGTGTGTGTGTGTGTGTGTGTAGATTAGAGTATTTTTTCGTTTTTTGTCGAAGGATAACCTGCACACGAAATTAAAACTGAAATGTGAGCTAAACTGCGAGCCGAAACCAAATTGACAAATGGTTGTGTATGATTTGTGACGCTCTTGCGCATAGTGTCACATGGAGCGTGGTAATTGTAGAGTTTTTTCAAAACGTTGCAATTGTGTTGTCGGTGGCTACTTGCCAAAAAAAATGCCCGGAAAGTGTACATTGTTAACCAAGGAAGAATAGAAATGGTTTAGGCAAGTAAAAGGCGATTTGCGGAAAGCATTTTGCATGGTGAACAACAAAACTATCACTTTAACAACGATGGAAAAGAATGCACTACGTTCGCACATGGCGGAAAAGAAACATCAGGCGTCTTAAAGGACAAATGTAACAGCAAGTATTGTGAAAAGGTGCATATGATTTAAAGTAGTAAAGTATATTTTTTTATTATTTACCCAGTAACATCACATTTATTGGAGGCTCCTTGAAAAATAACTCCGGTCCTTGAAAAGTCCTTGAAAAAAGGTAGCAGTTTTCTGTATGAACCCTGTTTAAAGAAATCAGGTGCGCGTTTCTCGAAACTCTCGAAACTCTTCGGGCCTATTTCGGGTGCCATAATTTCATATCTTAAAAACGAAGACGTATTTTGCAACAAATTTGCCCTTTCCTATCTTGAAATCTTAGTAAAACACCAGCTTTTTCGAACAAGTGGATCACAGTTTTAGAAATTGCTTTTCAGGCTGGAAATGTTTTCGAGAAACGTGCCTCAGTGAGCCGAAAGTGATTTTGTGAGTGAAGTTCACCCGAATTTTTCAAGAGTAATACTTTATAACAGGCCATATTCGTATTCTCGGTATTGCACTGGATCTAGCATGAAGTGGAGGCTCTTGCAGGGGAATACATTTACATATGAAAAGATTCCCCCGCAAGAGCCTCGACTTCATGCTAGATCCAGTTCAATACCGAGAATACGAATATGGCCTATTCGATGGTAACTGAATCACGCTGGCTTTTACTAATGCTATAACCTCAATTGATATACAGGGCAGACGAAAGTAAAGTCGCACGTGAGCAAGAAATAAAAGAATATTCTGACTTTATTCTGAAGGCTTGTCATGTCATAAAGGAGCACAAAACTCTAATTCAGGTAGGGGTGAATTTTCACCTGTTTTTTATCACTGATATAACAGAAGTTGACTTCGGGCCGGTTTACACATCTAATTTTTGTCTCACTTTGTAATACAATTTCTGCCGTGCTCCAGTACCGTGTAGTAACAATTTCAGCGCGAGTTACATCGCGATATCGCAGATGCTTCTCTGGTTAAGATAACTTGACTTTATTAGCTAAACTCTCAGAGCCACGAATAAAAGTTGACCGATGAGCCATTTGAAGAGACATCTAATCTTTCGGCCGAACATTGCTATTTTCTCACGCTCGAGTTCAGAAACTCCTGCAATATCGCACTGTAAAACTCGCAAATGGCGCTGAAATCATCGTTTAAAGGTACAGGATGACGAACCTGGCTTGCCCGGGAACTAATGAATTTATTAATCTCAATGATTACAATGATACGATCTGGCGAGGTTGCTGTGCCTTCAACCTGTTGGTTGTTTAGCTTTAGTTGTCCCTTTTCTTTTATGCTTTCACAACAAATGGTTGTCTCTTCCTCTCCATACTACCACCTAAGAACCTCCCCTTTTGTCCCGGCAGTTAATTCTACTTTTTCGTTTCAGAGTCGAATTCACGACGTTCTTGAACATGCGGAGGATGAACTTGAACAAGCCAAGCATTGGGAGGTTCCTAAATCATCCATTCTTTTACAACACCAACAACAAAAACAAGAGGAATAGCTTTTCAGGCAGTCGTGGACCTGGTTAACTCCAGTTTTATATTATCTTGTCAAACGAAAACATCACGTAATTGAATTCACTTGGATGTTCTTTCTCGACTACCATATGAAGACAATGCCATGAATAAAGAGACTTCTAAGTTTGAAAATCAACAGCCCGATTCCCAGACTACAGAGACTTGCCGTGAGACCCAAATAGAAGGCACTGTAACCAGAGTTTTTATTCTATAACAACTGGCACCCGTACCGTATCTATTCGAATCAGCGCCCACCCTTAAACGCAATAACTAACTCAGCTCTCACCCCACCCACTCTTCCAAGAAAACAAAACATTTCCCTTGTTGTCCAGCGTGTCATGGCTTGTTTCAGCTTTTTCACTTTTGTTTTGTTTGGACGAGGAAAGGAACTTATTATAACTTGATTTGTTATTCTTTAAAAATGCCTTCACTTGCTCGATGTTAGTGTTTGAAAAATAAGAGCCCGCTCTCACGGGCTCAAAAAAGCACCCAGGGTGGTATTTAGGCCGGAATCGCATAGCTAAACAAATTCTCGCCATCTGATTGGCTGTCGAAGCTAGGTATTCGGCACTATTCGAAAAAATTAGGTTTTACTTATGTTTTTAACACTATTGTCACAGTTTACGAAGTAAAAACCTAAGCGAAATGAGGAAATAGAAAATTTTCCCTTTTTTTATTTAAAGATGGCTTTCCCGGAAGATTTTGTATGACGCCGATTACGCTTATTAGCACGGCGGAAGTCTATCGCGAACGGAGAAATGGTCCGAGGAAGTCTTTTTTTTGTTTTGAGATTCAAGAAAAATTCACTTGAGTCGTGAATTCCACGTTGAATTTCCCTTGAAAAATCGATATCGCGATTCTTACGCACTGTTGCCAAGGAAACTTAATAGGTATAGGTACTCCGGCCGAGTACTATTTGGTATTAATTGTACTGCTCTAGACCCATCAGAATTAAGTAATTTTGTTGAGTGTACTATAAAACGTGGAATTCCCTTATCAGGTGATTAATTTTCCTATATAACTTAAATTCTTTACTGCAAACACTCAAAAAGGAAGTCCCAGCATCTAAGTCATTTCGCAACGAGGCTGTATACTGGTGATCAGTGTGTCAATAAATTGAAGGAGGATTCGGCTTGTACTCTATCTTGTGATAAAAGAAAAACTGTCTCCACAAAATTTAATAAAGTGTCTCACATTTATTGTGGGCCATTGTGATAGACAACAAAAAAGCCCTTTTTTCACCTTTATCAGTCTTAATGGGTTGGCGCAGTGGTGAGAGCGCTCGCCTTCCACCAATGTGTCCCGGGTTCGATTCCCGGACTCGGCGTCATAAGTGGGCTTAGCTTGTTGGTTCTCTACTCTGCTCCGGGTACTCCGGTTTTCCCCTCTCAAAAACCAACATTTCATTTGATTTACAGTTTCCCCAATTAGTAGAGCACTCGTGTTCAGCTAGAACGATTCGAGACTTAAATACAGTTATTATTATTACTGTTCAACGTCACGGATATTGGTTTCAAATGTATAATCTATCAGTGAGTAAGAAAGAAAATATGTAAGGATTGTTTTCCTCGTGAGTTAACTGAATTCTGGAGTGAATACCTTATTTCCTGAATTAAATTATGGCCCTGGAACTATCGACCCTTGTTTCGAAGAAAGCTGATGTCAAATATTTTAGCCTTTTCCTTTTGAGGCACAAAAACAACTTCGGTTTGCCAGAATGTTTGAGAGATACTGCGGCGTGCATAATTCTAGCTGCTATGTCTGAAAAATATGACATTACTGCATGTGGCAAAGAAGTTGCAAGCACTCGCGTAACTTTGTTAGTTAAATGGGATCGCTCCAGAGCCTGCCCCCGTTCTCCTGGACGGCAAACAACCACACAACTGGTTCCGTGTTTTGGATTGATCTGGAGTTCGTATCGCTAAACACCACTTTCTAAGCGCGCTCTGCTCTCTGCTTTCCAAAACTTTACAGTTTTGTAGAGAAGTGAGAGTAGGTCTGCCTTTAGTACCCCGAAACATCTTGGTTACGAGGCTAACGTCTATGACTTGAAGAGTGCTTGCCTTTGTGTCCGTCAGAATGCCGTTCTTTCCTCCTGGGTGAGTGTTCCCTATCATATCAAAGGGAAGTGAATTAACAAGTTGCCATCCTATTTCTGGAGACCCTGGAATTTTTCAGGGAAATATGACTTCGTTCTCGGGCATTTCAGAAAAAAAAAAGCGAAGGTTGACATTTTTGTGAGATTGTCGCCGAAAAAACTCGGGATCTCCCAAATTTCCGGGAGGACTGAAAGTTACAAATAGTGTTTCTCAAACAACGTTTGTTAGAGTTGTCACCCCCGTAAGTAAAGAAAGATATTACGCCCACATGAAGAGTCTCAACAAACCCGTACCATCTGGTCTAATGGAGTTACTGACGTTCGAATCCCGTACATCCCTTATTTCTTTCTTTTTGCGTACGAAACTGTGATGGTGGTGCTTCCTACATTAGGCAGATTTAGCAAAGAAAACAACGGGTGACGACAGCAAGCGCAGATCTAATTTAACCGACTTGACCAATGGCAGAACGCCGTCTTTTTTGACTTGTGCTGTCTTTGCAAAATCTTCCTATTAATACAACTTCCTCTCAGACGGTGCGCCGGCTTGATAACACTCACACGGTGTGATAAGGCTGCTCCGATATAGCAAATGTCATGGATTCGGATCCCATCAGAGTCTTAACTTTTTAATCTTTCTTTTTAGCACTAGGTGACCTAACCATGAACGTCATTCGTTCCTCGCGTGTTTCGTACATATGGCAAGATCCGGCCCCAGTTGTTCAAAGAGACGGTTACTGTACTCAGCGGATAAGAAGCTACCCGGGGGATGAAATGTTTCAGTGGCAAAATAAATTGTATCCGCATTTTATCCAACTGGGGCCAGAAGAGTAAAAACTTCGTTACTTCAAACGAAGTTACAGTGCATTACTTACACAGCTTTTGTTTTCTACATCAACCAACGACCTAAAATAAACTGAGTGCAGCATATAATTCTTCCTAAAGCCGCAGGTACATGAAAGTACTACCGCTTTTAGCTTGACATTTAACCGACAGCGTAGTCGCGTAAACATCACTGGTCAACGAACAAGTTGAGATGTCATTGTTTTGTACCGGAAATTTGATTGGCTGATATTTGAAAAAGTAAAAAATCTATTGTTTCAGTTCTGCCTTCTGATTGGTTTTCATTGTCTGGGTGGCCTCGTTTTCAGTAAACGCACTGTAAAAAACCTACCTGTCCTCTCTGCTGTGTCTGTTGTCTCTTTCCTTGGTTTGAGATTCTGATGAACGGTTTCCTTCACTGCGCTGGGATAATGATCAAATGGGTAATAATGGTAAATAACGAGTAAATTACTGAAAATACCAGGTTTAATGAAACGCTATGCACGTCTGCCAGGGATCTGCAGCACCAAAACATATCTAGTGCAAATTTAACAATTCCTCTTCATAATTTGGCAGCTTAAGACAGCCACTAACTGGTTAAAATAGAATTTCTCTTCACTCTGGCACCAATCCACTTGAGGGAAAAAACAGCTGTCTTACCCATCTTACAGGTTTATTCATTTATTTATTTATTTGCAAAGGATAAAAAAGGGCAAAAAAGGATGTCGACAAGGAGGAACTAAATCCTCATATCAAGGTTTCTCCATTTTTCATCATACAGAGCCCCTTATTTTTATTTATTTAATATTTTTCAATGACATATTAAGAAAACGAGAAATTCCAGTTACGTTAGTTATTTATTTTTACTTACCTTACGATCTCTTGAGGTATCATCTGCTTGTAATTTCTTTTTCCTTTTGACCTTCTCGTCATCACTGCTATTAGAACTCCCTCTTCTCTCTCTTTTTTCTCTTTTTTCCCTTCTATCTCCATCATCACTACTTTCCTTTCTCCGCGGTTTCTCCCTTTCTTTTCTTCCTTTTCTGTCTCTGTTATCATTGCTAGCACTTCTTCTCTCACGCTTTTCTCTTCTTCTGCTTTCTCTTCTATTCTCATCTCCGCTGTCATAACTTCCCCTTCTTTCTCTTCTCCTTTCCCTCTCATCTGGTTTTCTTTTCCTTTTATGATCATCACTACTACTCTCTGCTCTCCTTGATTCATTTCGCTTTCCTTCGCTGCTTCTTGGTTTGTTGGCTTCTTCATCACTGTTGCTCTGTCTTCTGTGTCTCTTCCTTCTTTCTCCGGATTTTCCTTCCCTGTGTTCATCGTCTTCAAATACCAGATCATAGCTTGTTTTGTGAGTCAAGAGACAATTTAAAAAAATTTCCAGTCATAAATTTGAGGCGTAAAAGTCAACTTTACTCTCAATGATTTTTTTTCTCACTCTTCCATTTTCCTAGTTAAGATAAGTAGTTTGATGATATCGACCTTAAGAATGAACGGTTCCCAAAAGAAAATGATTAGAATATGACAATGGACCATTTTTCTTCATCGCCAACTTGCAAAAAGGATACTTGTCGTCACCTTTGCTACCTTTCAAAGCAAATTTAGGTTTGTCCTTGTCATCTTTTCCTGGAAAGACTGGTTTAGCCCCTGTTTAAACAAAACAACAAACACACAAACAAAGAAGAGGGTAAATTTGTTTAACGAAAAATTGTCAAGCCAATGAATCACATGCTTTAGAGACTCCACAAACAATGCTTTTGTAAGCATAATTCAACACACACCTTGCTTTTGAAACTTTACTTTTGCAACCGACTGGGAGAAATCTACATGAATTCGCCGGTCATCAATGAGCACATTGTCCATTTTAAAGTAAGCTCGTTCGCAGTCTTCAACCTGGACAAAAGAACCAGAAAATAAGTCCAGCAGTTTATATCAATCCAGTTCTAAAGGGGCACTGTAGGATACTTTGCTTAAACTCAAAGGGGTATTTGCAACAATGGAACCTTCAAATGCATTCCTGTCCCTAGACTGATCTGAGAGGACAAGCATTCAACTAGTAAGTTTACTGACTCAAAATTGAGGGTGACTTGCCTTACAGAGGGAACTTAATGAAAAAAATTGTATGGCAGTCATACTTACATTCTCAAATTCAATGAACGCGTACTGTAGAGATTCGCCAGATTTCTGGTCCCTGATGACTTCACAACTAAAACAAAAAAGTTCAGTCACTACCTTCTTGGAAATTTTTCCAACAGTTTTAAAAGAAACTAGATGAAAGCTTTACCTTTTAATGGCACCAAATCTCCCAAATATTATCTCTAAGTCTTCATCTTGAGTTACAGGATTCAGTTTGCAGACAAAAAGAACATTATCAGGGGGCTTAATGTCGGCATCTGGAATATCACCAACCTTTGAAGAGAATAATAATAAATGTAATTAACAGCTTTTTCGGGTACTGACTCTTCACATCAATAGGCCATATTCGTATTCTCAGTATTGAACTGGATCTAGCATGAAGTGGAGGCTCTTGTGGGGGAATACATTTACATATGAAAAGATTCCCCCGCAAGAGCCTCCACTTCATGCCAGATCCAGTTCAATACCGAGAATATGAATATGGCCTATTGACTTAGTAGTTAAGTGGTTAAGAGCCTTGTTTTTTGTTAACTATCAGATGTATGAATAATGTTGTCAATGCTTTCATCTGTATTAATGCAGTGCTGAGATGGATACTAAGTTGTTGGTGCCTTGCTGACATACTGACAAACTGGACAGGATTCTTGACTCTGATAACAACCTCTGCTCAGGTTGCCTAGAGGTTCTCCTTAGGATTCTAGAGTTCCAAATAAGAAGGGGGTCTCGGCTCAAAAACCCAACAAGGTCAGCTACATGACCCATTAAATCAATAGAAACTTTATAATGGTTTGGTAGGAGTAGCGGGAATTTGACACGTTGGAATTCCTGTGACTACTCACACACATGACTGTACTTTTAATTTGTGAGTTATAAATTAACATTTTATGAAGAAGAGATTGCATCACTTCCATTGTAAATGTAATGTGTAATCAATTTGTTTTGTTCTCAATGACGTTCTCAATTTAATACCTTGGGTTTGTAATATAATAATATTGGGTACATCATTGTTGGAATCAACAATATTCACAATGTTGTTGCTTAAAATGTGATTTTTATTGTTGGACAGACTCAGTTCTCAAGTACTTACCATTTAACCTGGTGAACTTTATCAATTTCAATTAATAAGAAAAGCCCGTATCTAGTGTTTGCGACTCAGGTGAGTAGGAGTTAAAAAAAATCTCAAAGCGTATGTTGTAGCATTAATACATGCTCAAAGTGTATTTGCCCATGAACACACCTGATAGCTACATACATTAATGTTGGTTGCCAGTTTCACCAAAGCAGTGATGTGATACACTGCTGGTTCAACATAATTATCATGTGCAACCACAACCACAAACAACACAAATGATAATATTGGCTGCTGAACAGTGAGGGCTTATTCAAGTACAGTGGAATCCAGGACCCTCACATTTTGCCAGTAAAATCCTTAGCAATGAAAATCTACAATTCAAAAATTTTTCTCCTACACAAACACAGTTATATCTGATATGCTTGCCTACCCAAACAAGATGGCATTGAAAACCGTTGTGCCGCCTATCACTGTTAACTGGCTTAAATCTTTAAATGATGTTTTGTTTGTGAATACAAAGAAAATTTACATTCTGTTAACTTTGTAAATAGAAATGGTACACCAACAAGAGCTCCATAACATTGCTGTCTGTCTTGTTGTTTCTTATGAAACAAGACTAGGGTAATTCAGGTGTCATAAGACATTCTGTTGACCTTGTGAACCAAATTCCATTGCCCTTGAAGGTTCAAAAAACCGGGATTCCACTGTAAATTAAATCCAAGCCACCATATTTACTAAGTGATTCAAATAATGCACTGAAAACAAAACCTATTACATACCATTTCAAGAATCTGTGTGCCAGCTTTTAGTTCTCTTTCCTCAATCATTTCCTCAATTTCCTCCATGGTTTTACCTTTGGCATCATCAATTTCTTCATGAGCTCCAATACGACCACTCTGAACATAACATGCCAAGCAAACCAGTATTAGCTCCTGTATTCTAAACATCAAGACACAAATTCTCCATACATTTCCTAATATTCCCACCCATGTTTACATGTACAATGTTGCAAATTCATGAAACATAGCAACATGTTAAATATCCCCTTAACAAATCTAACACAAATTAAACTGGTGCTGGTGGTATCCTTATACTCAGAACATTTCTCAAAAAATATCTTTACCCAGAGAAGTGAAGGTTCCACGGGGAAAACTGTTCTGAATGCTAATATTTAAAAGTAAAGTGGAAAGGAAGGAAGGCCAAAAGCAAAAGTCCTTCCCTGGAAGAGGCATGAATGTTTTCTTTTTAAAGGTGGGCAAGAGGTTCGAGGAACTGTAAAGCAAGTGATCCTCTTACATCCAGCTGTTCTTTGGTTGGCTCTGGTGATTTGTCTGGTATTACCAAGCCACTTGGATCATCATATGGATCATCTAGGATTACCGTGTGGTTTATTCTATATTCACAAAAAAAAAAAAAAAGAACACACAAATATGTGGAAAGAAGAAAGGACCTCACAGTTATGGATGCAATTTATCGCCTAAAAAGGCCTGAAGAAAAAAATAATTTAGGACTTCAATGGGGTTTGAACCTGTGACCCAGTCAAACCTCCTTTAAGTCCTGAATTTTTTTCAGGCTTCTTTACGCAATTGCATAAATTGCCCCCCAAACTGCGACGATCATTCTTCATTTCATTTCTGATTATTTCTGCAGTTCATATATGACTTATTTCATATACTATACAAATATGTTTAACCCATTGTCTACAAAGTGGAACAAAGAAGAATATCCATCCTCACAGAGTCTGATAACGATTATTATCAGCTGTCAGGGCAGATACATGTATATGATGTTACTGGTTAATCACCTTATGTCTTGGTAAGGCCTATGTTCATCATCACAGATTGCATCATTTAGTTTATCCAGCACATCAAATCCTTCAACTACTTCAGCAAATACAGTGTGTTGATCATCTAGGTAATCAAGATCATCTCCAAGGGTGATAAAAAACTGAAAATAATATCAAATAATATTTAAAAGCAACTTTTAGATTTTTCTGACTTCATTGGCTTTTGTTTACAGGGCCACATTGATAACATTATAAGACTGCAATATTTTTTTAAATAGCCATCTAAGCTTAAACCAAATTTTCTTTAATCATTTGAGTGGAAATCTGGACAAAGTAGGCATGGGTAAGAGGTAAATTCTGATAAAGTCTGTGGTTTTGTTTTGTGTTTCTCATAATTCATAATCAGCCCATGGGCATTATGGGAGAATAATGCAATCACTATTCTCTTAATTATATAGCTGATCAAGTAAATGAATAACATTGGAATGGAAACACTTACCTGAGATCCATGCAAGCTGTCTCCATTGTTTGCCATGGAAACAGTCCCTTTCTTCTTATGTTTGATGCGAGGCTTGGTTTCTGCCTCAAAGAATTTTGCTTGATCGCCATAAAGGAAACTGAGTGTAGATAAAAACAAAAACAGGCTGATTGCTGATATATAGTCCTGCATTATGTAGGTACTTTCCTCTGGGTTTTAGGGCATTTTGTTTTACTAAGAATTTTAAAACTCAAAATATATACCTTCTGAAACATGTTACATTTTTTTAATGTTAGAATCTAAAACTTTGAAAACTGCTTTGTTGACTGCTTTTGTTTAACAAAGACATAATTCTAAGAGGAAACATATGTTAATCAGCTGAGTACCTGTACACAGACTCTCCTCCGCTGCCTCGCCCAGTTGGGTCTCCAGTCTGGGCCAGAAAGTTTTGCTTGAATGACAAAAAAAACAAAAAAATAAACTTATATTGTAACAATATTAGATTAATAACCCTGTAAAATGTGAGCACCTGATGCGTAAACCTGGACGTTTTTGTTATGGAAAAACAACTTACTGGGGGTTGACACTCCAAACCTACACTGTAAAGTACCCTCTCAGCTCCCTTGTAAAAAAAATTTTCTTGAAGAATTGAAGGGAATTCTGCTTGTAGGCTACTCCAAATCTGAAGATTTACAAACTTGTTGCAAATTCAATTGATACTAAACAGTGATGCAATAAGTGATGTCTCAGGGTTCCAAGTATCATGAAAACAAAGCAGGGTCCGACATTGCGACTAACTGGTGGCCAATGCGACCAAAAATTGAGCGTTGGTGACCAGAAATTTAGAACTGGTCGCCAGCAGGCGACTAACCTTTTGTCCCCTCGGCATTTGGAATTCCAAGGTAAATGGGCTTTTTCTAAAAGAAAACAAAGCTGCCGTGGAGAATTGTAGTAAAACAAAGCGATGATTTTACGATCGCCATAATTACCCGGCGCCATATTGTTTCAGCGGCATATCGCGGGCGAAAACGTGAGGGCCTGGCACTAGAACAATTCTCATCACTGCGTTTTTGTTGCGTTTCGGCGAAGAACAGATACTTGAGTTGCACACTTGATTAAATCTAAGCATTGAAAGATGGCCCCCATATGACTAGTACACAGAACTTTACAGGAGACCAGTATAGTTCCTGCTAAATGGAAATAATAAGAAAAAGAAATCCGAAGCCTTCGCATGAACGTTGACAAACACGCCCATTGAGATGTAGGACTATGTTATCGTTACACGGCTGTTGAGAGTCTCTCCTTTAATAGCTGTATGTAATAATAATGTGTTAAATGGAAACATTTTGTTTAATTATAGTGAAAGAAAGTTTAAATTTTGTGCTTTTACTATAAATTAACATAAATTAAAACTATTGGAGTAAAACAAAACATTAATACAACCAAACCAAAAAAACTAACACTTGTCTTTGGCGACCAAACCCTTCCATTTGGCGACCAAAATTTTTAGGTTAATCGCTAATTGGCTCCCTTAGAAAAAAGTTAATTTCGGACCCTGCAAAGGTGAAATCTTGGTAACTAGTTCCCTTAATATTAGCTTAAGAAATTTGAGATCATATGAATGGTGAAGTTGCTCTCATACCAAGCTCATTCCATTTCACCAGGGGCACCGATACACCATCCTGAATGGACAATAGTTCATCGGAGGGTCGCCTATAAATCTTAGAACCTTGTTGCAATTGTTGGCTATTAATACCTGTTTTATAAAGGCTGTGTCTAAATGACTGGCAGCCAGTCAAGGTTGTAAAAACACTAAATGACCGGCAATTCGATATTTCCTTGACAAGTTCAGCAAAATTGAGCTAAACTATGATATTTTCTACAAATGACTGCATTTACAGACTTATCTATCGAAGTAGCCGTTAAGAAAACGATGTAAGCTTAGTTTTATTGATAAAAACTATCAAAATACAAATTGTCTAGATGACCTGCAGCCGGTCATAATCTTCAAGCCTATCACAAACGTCCATATTCCTCGACTCCTAGCCCTAATCCTTAACCTAAAACATACTTAATTTCCCCGTAGTACCAAGTCTAAAGATACAGGGCTCTTGAAAGGAATCCCAAGTCGGACTGCCGACCATAATAGTGATTTAACGCCGGATCCGGAATTTGACCGGCTGCCGGACATTTAGACACTTCGTTTTATAAACTGCAGAAAGTAGATAAAGGAATCATTACCTGTACTGAGTGAAACAAGCAGTAGTTATAATACTTAATCTTGCACAATTTTAGGAAGTTAAGACAGGCTGAAAACAGACAATACATCACAGTCAGCTAATGCTTCACGTGGTTGTCAATCGCAACAAACGTCCAACATTGACACACGCACCGTCTTTTTTCAAGTCCCCTAACACTAAAACGTTTTCCCGATGTTCCTATTTTCTCAGCAAACTTAGATTTCAATACATTTCTTAACCCCAATGCCTTCCTTACCTCGCGGTCTCTCATCTGTGAACAAATCGATCACGATGTCCCCAAGCGTCGTTTCAAGAATTACAGACATTTTGGTTTAAGCGGAACTTCAACACCGAACGGAAAAATAATAATTGGCGTGAATTACTTATTTTAAAATCTGAGAAGGAAATGACTATTCACTTTAGAGTAAAACAGCCGAAAAGAAGTTAAAAGAGAACGTTGACAACTCGTCAAAGAATCCGCCATGTTGGTTACCACGCATAAAGTACGCTGGTTAAAGAAACGAAGGCGCTGGGTACGAGGGTGCGGCCACTAGATTAGATGCCATCCACTGAAACCACCTTTGCCGAGAGAGACTGAGGTTGAATTCAGACACACTTCGTGATAATCTCGTACCCAGATCTCTATTGGACGAAGCCGAAGGCGAGATCTGGTCAAATCCGATTTGTCCAAGGGCCCGATTACATGGCGAATTTCAGCCCGGGCTGAAATTTCAGCCCGGTTAACCAGGCTGAAATTTCATCCCGGCTTCTGGCGCGAAGAGTCTCGGGAAAATCAGGCAGCCATGTTATTTCCTGCTTTTCAGCCCGGGCTGAAATTTCCTTTCGATTACATGAGATTTTTTCAGCCCGGGGCCAAATTCAGCCCGGGCTGAAAATCCTAGCCCGGTTTGACCAAACCGGGCTAGGATTTTCAGCCCGGGCTGAACTGCGCCCCGGGCTGAAAAAATCTCATGTAATCGAAAGGAAATTTCAGCCCGGGCTGAAAAGCAGGAAATAACATGGCTGCCTGATTTTCCCGAGACTCTTCGCGCCAAATTTCATATTTGGTGCCGAGACTAATATTTCAGCCCGGGCTGAAATTCGTCATGTAATCGCAACAAAATTTCAGCCCGTTTGACCGGGCTGACATTTCAGCCCGGGCTGAAATTCGCCATGTAATCGGGCCCCAAGTGATCGCCTGTCAGGAATGTGACAGGCGATGTAAGAGCGCATGCCTGCAATAATTTTCCAAATGACGGCTTTGTCGAACGACGAATTTGATAAAGTCGTGAAGTTTTCGCTCGGAACGTCTGATATAAATTTACCCTGGATGCCAGAGGTCTTCTCGCTCACCAGCACACTCCTTCTTTTCCTTTGGAAAGATTTACTTTTGTTGTGGCACATTTGGTTTGAAGTGCAGCAACCTTGTTCCACAAATTGAGAAGTGTTCTGGAGCAGTTTCGGTAAAGAAGCTGAGGAAAACAATTGTCACTTCGCGAAATCACTTATGAAACGTTGCAACAGTTAAACTCTTTCCACAATCCGAGAAAACTGAATCTCTTATTGGGATCTGTTGTGTTTTCACAAAGACGACACAAGGTTCTGATGTCGTTGAGTTATCCGCTCTGCCATGTTTGTAAAGTTGCCGCGTAAATGTTCAAAGAAGGGACTGGAACGACACAGTTTAACAGCCAATCAAAAAAAATGTATTTTCTTACTTGACCAGACCTCGCCTTCGGCTTCGTCCCTAAGAGATCTGGGTACGAGATTAACTTCGTGACGCCTTTCGTGACGCCTTAGGGCCTGATTACATGAGGCGGGCTGGCCCGGTTAGCCAGGCTGGGGTCAGTTTGCCGGGATCTCGGCACGTTTCTTAAACGCAACAAAAATCAACTCCGCGATTACATGACAACCGGGCCAGCCCGGTTAGCCGAGATCCCGGTATCGCGGTGCCGGGATCCCGGCTAACCGGGCTGAGATTTTTCCATGTAATCGCGTTTGCCGGGCCAGCCCTGCTCATTCGAGCCATTTCGAGCGGCTCGCGCCTTCTTTGCGCCAAAATCAAGCTCGCTCCGGTCTCCCGCGGTTCATTACACCAGCCATCAACCGGGCTGGCTCGCTTCATGTAATACCGGGTTGAAAGTCATTTCGGTACACCGAGGCAGCCCGCCTAACCGGGCCAGCCCGGCTCATGTAATCAGGCCCTTAGCCGACGCCTTACAAATAAATGACAGAAAGCGAAGACAGTCGAGACCGAATGTTTTCACGGCTTTATTGTTAATTTTCTCGCTCTGTTTATGTTTCTTTCGATGAATTTCGCTGTTTTTGGTGAGTATTAAAGCACTCCATAAATGTATGCATGTACTTTGCAGGGTTCTCCCTAAATTTTGGAGTAGAAGGAGAATAAAATGGAGTAGCCGGCAGAGGAATTTATTAAGGCGCGCAAGTGCCTTCCATGCTGCCGCTTTTCCGCGATTTTGCACGTGTTAGAATACAGAGTATGTTGTCTTATATGGAGTGTTTTTCGTCGGTAACCGCTGCCTCGCAATCTGAGCCTGTAACGTTCAATCGATGTCTGCAAGCAGATTCAAGCGTGGCGAAATTCTCGACGAAACTTTAAAGTTTATTCAGTCAAAACAATAGTTGGACACTTGGCTCTTTAAGGAAAACTTTATTTATTTCCGAATGTATTTACCCAAGGGGAAGTAGGCGTCGCAAATGGAAAAGTTGCCGTTGGATGTAAAACAAAGTTTTTTTTTTTTAAATTTGGATCTGAGTAGCCGGCGCGCCCAGGACGACTAGCCGGCGATTTTCGCCGGTCGCCGGGGCTTACGGAGATCTCTGACTTTGTGTTATTTTGAACTGATCGATAGGCTTGGTGGTGCTGGTTGATGTCGCTGACGCCATCCACCAGAACCACTTCATCATCCTAATCCAGATCTTTTGTTAACATGAACCACGTGCATAGATAAATACAAAAATTAGTATTTACCAGCTGATTTGATGTTGATGTTGTGATGGGCCACAGTGAGGAATGTTTAAGTTACATTTTGAGTAAGCTTACTACATATTCGAATTACTTGGACAAGTGGTTTTGGCAGATGGACATCCACCATCCACCAAAACCACCTTTTGAGTTTCCCTAAACGGTTACGTGCTCTGCAGTAGGTAGTTTTCATTTACTTAGGTTTGTTGTGAACGTTCTCACTTGTATGCTTTGACAGTGCCAACACAGGTATATACCACAGGAACATACAAGAAAAGATTTCCGCACAGCACCACATATTGATTATACATGCATAACGACCCCTGTTCCAAAAACGAAATGTAGTTGATGCACAACATGAATTAGTGTAGGGAGCTGTGTGGAAGGCTTGCCATATTCAACAAAGAAAGCAGGGCAGGGTCCTTTCATTGAACAGGTTGGGCCCTTTATAATAATTATATTTTTGATACATAATTTATTTGTGTTTGACCAACATTCATACTTTGTATGCAAAATGAAAGGGAATAAAATACTTTACAAATAGATAATTTTATTATATAGTTTGTGCTTGTAGGTGTTCGGGAAATCCCGGCACTGGTTCAACTCAATAAGAGGACTGTATCTTTCTCCTTTCAACAATTCTTTATTTCGTTCTCCATCATATACTGTTTACATTTCACAATCTCTAACAACTCCGAACTTTCGTATCAACTGATACATGAGCTTCGATTTTACAAATTTATCTTTTCCAATACAATGGTAGACTATTTTGACACTTATGTCAATCAAATTACACTATAGATCCATTAAGTTTCAGAATACAAAATCAAGATACAATCTAATGTCAACACGGATTGATTTACAATAATTATTCTTAGACAGTAGGGAAATGCTAGGGCATGATTCCCCGTTGATGCTCATGGGCCAATTATTAATTATGCAAAAACAAAAGAAAACGTAGTTCAAATTGCTGTTTTTTTATTTTCTGAAAATTTTCGTAGCTAAAAGGATGAACACTCTGAGAGTGAATACTTTTACCTTGATGAGCTCAGTTGAATTTCAGGATAACAGTGGAGGCACAGGGTGAAATTACACTGGACCAATCAGTCAGAGCTGTGAATCAACTATTAAGCCATAAGATAAACAATGCATTGCTTGGTCAATATCAGTTTGTTCTGACTCTACCAACAATGGTCACAACAACAACCAACACAGTGCCAAAAACAAAAGGCACAAAAAGCGTAGAAACACCTTGAAAAATAGGCGCCAAGCCAGAGAAAGGGAGATAAATGAAAAATTCCTGAAGAATCTATCAAGCCATAAACTTACTGACAACCAGGTCAGCGTGTTATCTAAGGGACTCAAATTCATCCCCACGCCCGCCACTAACGAAACTAAAATCAGGCAACAACTGTTGCGAGATTTTGAACAATTCGCAAGGCGGATGAGACTCCAATACATCATTCACGGGCAAAACAAAGAACCACATCCTTTTCATGTTAAATCAAATTGGATGCCCCAGGTTCAACCATCAGTTGCCCTTGAGAGCTATTTGGAAAATGTCAAAATACAACTTGCTGAGATCCCAATAACTAAGCCCAAAAATAACCTGTCACGCAACGAGGCTATATGCAAGGCTATATGCAAGGCATACGAAACGTTCCACAACTACAACCCACCGGTCCCAACACGCTTCCTAAGGGAAATGCTTGGTCGAATTCTGAAAGAAAACTCGTTCCAGTTTAATGGAGACAACTATCTCCAAACACACGGAACGGCCATGGGAACTAAAATGGCAATATCATTTGCCAACATTTTCATGGCTGAAATCGAATCAAAGCTTATACGACAAAGCGAGATCAAGCCTAAAGAATGGAAACGATATATCGATGATATCTTCTCGCTTTGGGACTGCAATAAAAAAGACGTGGATTGTTTTATTGAACAAGCTAATAAATTCCACAGTACCATCAAATTCACGGCCGAAATATCAGAGAACGAGATCACTTTCCTCGACACAGTGGTGTTCAAAGGGGAAAGATTCGAAAACGAATCCATCCTGGACATAAAAACTCGCCACAAGCCGACTGAAACCTTTCAATATACACACTTCAAGTCATGCCATCCCCCAGAGGCGTAAAAAGTGGTTTCATTAAAGGCGAAGCAATGAGATTGCTTAGGACTAACTCTTCGAAAAATACATTTGAAGAGAGCCTTGTGAAATTTAAACAACGCCTGAGAGCACGCGGCTATCCAAAAACAATCATAGAAAGGTCTCTGTAAGGGGTCAACTTTGCCTTTAGACAATCGGCTCTAACACAAAACAAAAAAACTAACGCGAGGGTTTTGCCTTTTGTGACTACGTACCACCCAGCAGTTAACAGTCTTAAAC
>OX419338.1:3421443-3446443 GCA_948470475.1 Galaxea fascicularis | reverse complement strand
TGCTTTGCTTAGTTCTAGGGGACATATCAAGTTCTTATTCAGTTTTACTCAGTAATCTCAATTTATGGTATCAGTAAAGGATAAGAGAGTCCAGAACATGTTTACTATGGTTCACAAAGGCCTATCCAATATGGCTCCTGGGTATAATTGTTACATGTACATCACTCTTCCATGAGCACACTCCTAGTCCATATAACCCACATGTAAGGGGAAAAAGGAAACTACGGGTTCCAGTGGTTAGGACCACAACTTATTTGGCCTGCACTCTTGACCTGATATTCTTCATCAGACACTGTAAGAATGTCAGACACCCTGGCTGTTTGAGCATGGCATTAGGAGTTATGTTCTTGTGTGACTCTCTAGTTTTCCTTTTCTTTTCTGTTCTTTCACACTACTATAGGTGTTGTGTCCAAGTACAGATGAGGTGTCTGTTATATGAAATATATAATTTTTTTTATTTTTATTTGTAAAGTTCCACTTTGTATGTATGTAATAGTCTTAGTTTTTTTCATTTTAACTTTGCATTTTGAAAAGAAAGAATTTTGTTTTTACAAATGAATTATTCTGGTACAGTACCACTCAAAAGTAAGTTACCACCGTTGCGCGCCACACGAGTTGCTGTAAGTAAAATGGTTTGAAGCTCTCAAGTGATCTTAACTGGCCTATTGTTAACTGTAACAATTAGTTTATTTCCTATAGTACATGTTTGTTCTGAAAAGCCCATGGTAAAGAAACTAAGACTGGTTTGGAAAACTCATATGTATACCTCAATAAACACTCTGAATAAACAGGTCAGTACAGTTGATAAGAAGACAGGTGGTCAAAATGTTTTTCTGACAAGTACCGGTATTGAGAACGGCATCAATACTGTAACTTAACCGAAGATATTTTCAACTTGTTTCACTTTGACAGTACTGTTTAGTATATTTGTTTGCTTTCTCAAACTGTGCTCGTTGCATAGGATTGCTTATTTCGATCAAGTTAGGGTTGAGTTTATTTACTTTACTGAACGTGCATTGTTTATAAACGCTCTGAATAAACAGGTCAGTACAGTTGATAAGAAGACGGACGGTCAAAATGTTCTGCTGACAAGGATTGAGTGACTTTTCTTTCATGCAAAGCTTGCTTGATTTGTTTTGATTGTTTTTGCGGTTATGCAAATCTCTTATCCATGTGTCTGGCGCTTGATTTTATTTTGCATGAATTTTTATTTTAAAAAACCAGACCATTCTACCGACAATAACAGACTCGAAAAATTCCTGCTGATGCGCTAGCAGGGTACACCAAACGACGATCATTCGCAACAAAGATCAACAAACAAGGGTCATTCAATCTCTTATCTGTGGATGGATTTTACTTCACACAAATTTTAGAAAACTTGATCATTCTACCGATCAACACCAGACTCAAGCGTTTAAGCTTCTTGTGCAGCCATGTCTATGAATATTGTATGTACGTAAAAGGTTTCAAATTACACATGCCAATATTTTTGCGGTTATGCAAATCTCTTATCTGTGGGTGGATTTGTTTGTCTGACACTTGATTTCACTTCACACAAATTTTATAAAACTTGATCATTCTACCCACCAAGGGTGTCAGTAAAACGCCGACTCGGGGCCGGGGCCGGGGCTGGGGTGTTAGCTTTAAAAAAAAAACAAAAGTAAAAAAATAATGATAAAATAAAGGAAAGGAACATAAATTAAAATAAATTAAACTAAAATAATAAATAAACAAACAAACAAATAAGTAAATAAATAGATGAATAAATAAATATCAACAAATACGTTTGTTGTACGACCGCTGTACCATAAACTGCAAAACCCCAGGTCAAGCTTCGCCTGATCGAAATGGCGGAAAGCAAGGGCATATCAGTAAGTTGAAGACATTTGGATTCAATTTTGTGCCTTACAACTTGAAGACCTGTCGAAACTATGACTGGGTGTTTTATCTTTAAAAGGAGAGAACAGAATTATGCTGTTGTCTATAGCTAGTGCCATGTCTTCGGAATTATTTTATTTCACTGCGTTTATGAATCGTGCTGCATTGTGTGTTGGTCAACTTTGTGTGCACAGCTGTGTACAGTATGTGGTCCTTGGTCCACGAGTAAAAGCTGTAATCTCAAACATTTACCTGCAACACATAACAAGCTGAAATTTTCCCTGAAGATAGCTTTTTTGTTTCTTGCGATAATCTTTAAGTGGCAAGTTCCAAACAGTGACAGTTTCCTCGTAATTCGAAAAATGGTGACTGTACTCGCAGGCCCTTGGTCCTCACGAGAATGAGAATTTTGGCAAATTTTATTTATTCTTTATTTTCCTTGATATATCTACTGTAAGCTACAGTCTCAATGGGAGTCACTGCAAGTGTAAAATAAATCTGTTTTCTTTTTGGACGACAGTCTCCCACACAAGCCCCATTTTCATTTTACATTTTTTATAAAAGAGAATTTAAACCAGTTCGAAAACATGAATAAAGATGTGAAAATTATTCGACAAAATCAAAGGCTGTTACCATTTATTTTAAGGTTTTTCTAATCTGCTTTAAGAAAAGTTCTCTGGGGTAATAGGTCGCGGACCAAGGACCACATACTGTGCACGACAGCTGACACAATCTTCTAAATGTTTCCTTGTAGGCTTGCGTGCTTTGCTTGCCTGTATATTCAATTGACTGTCAGATAACTTGGGAAGTTTTTTATTTACAGATGTAGTAACATCTGCAAGAAATGTATGATATACCAGCATGAAGTAGCCACTGATAAACGTGACATCTCAGTTACAGTGGCGTTACGCCTTTGTTGCCCATTTCAATTTTCCCTTTTCAGTATCAGGAGCGTTCAATTTAATCAGTTCATATGTCCCAAGAATATTGAAAAACTAATTGATTAATTTAACTATTTCTTTTTATATCTTTACTTTATTTATTTATTTTTATTTTTTAATGTAACTTTTTTTTGCCTTTTTTTTATAAAAAGCACCCTGGTCCCGGCCCCAGCCCCGAGTCGGCGTTTTACCGACACCCACCGACCAACAACAGACTCAACAGTTTAACCCTTTCACCCCTAAGGGATTCTCCATTGACAAGTAAAATTGTCTGGGGTTAGACAGAGTAAAATCTATTTGGCACTCTCAGGAGTGAAAGGGTTAAGCTTCTTGTGCGGTCGTGTCTATGAATGTATGTACATCAATATTTTTGCGGTTATGCAATCTGACGCTTGATTTTACTTCGCACGAATTTTATCAAACTTGATCATTCTACCAACGACAGACTCAAAAGTTTAAGCTTCTTGTGCAGCTGTGTCTATGAATATTGTATGTACGCCAACATTTTTGCAGTTAAGCAAATCTCTTATCTGTGGATGGATTTGTTTGTCTGATGCTTAATTTTACGCCATTTCAACTCACAACGACCTCAACAAAGGGCACAACATGTACATGAGTGGACAGCTCAAATTTCAGTAGGACAACAGCTACAATTGTAAGGGCTACGCAAAATCGATACACGATATTAATTGATTTTGCATTGTGGTAATCTATAATTTATGCCAGAAATTTTCGCTTCAATGAGTCTCGCGCTGCGCGATTCACGTCGCGCAGGAAACGTGACGCGACTGGTAACTTACTTTTGAGCGGTACTGTAGGTACATAATGTTTAGGTAAAGAAAGTTACCTTACAAACTAGTCACTGAAATAAGATAACTAGGAAAGCACACTGAAGAGGCAGCTTTATCATAATAGATGGTCAGTTACATTTTGAATGTGAGAGTGGCTAGACACGTTGGAAATTAATTTAGCATGGTGTAGGTTTCTCCTGAAGTTCTGGTACCTGGCAAAAGATTGGCTATATTAAATTTTCAGCCTTTGATTTTCAGTGAAAATGTTTCCATGTTTCCAAATTCTCAAAGACACCTACTGCTACTTCTTTTTTTAGTCTTTTTGATACCAATTGTATAATGTGCATAATATCTCTTTGCTTATGCAATACTCACTACTAGATTTATCGTATCTCTTTACTTATGAAATGCTCACAACTAGATCTACTCTCTAAGCTATCCTATATGCTACCCACCTAGATTAGCCTTAGCTATTTGTGGGTTAGCGTTGTTTTTGTATTTATTTGTTAAAATCCTAATAAACTTGAACTTGAACTTGAACTACTGTACATCTTAAGTTGCCACTCTAAAACTTGAAGAACCTGGAAGCTGCAAGACGTATGATAATCACCACATTACCCAGAGATATTATACCTCGAAAACGATCAAGAGAACTTTATTCTAAGCAAACAAAATAAATACTAGTTATGCAACGCTTTCGAGTGGTACACCGTAGAAAATCCCACAGTCACTTATTTTCTGGTACACACATGAGCCTTTAGGCGAGTGTGTATGCAACGAAAGTGACGAGTGGGATATTCTACGGACCACTCTAAAGCATTGCATAACTATTTTATACCATGCCATAGAATATACATAGCCTCACATAATCGATGCAGTGCACGATGGGAAGGTTGGGTGTGATAGCGTTGAATTGCACTGGTCGACAGGAAGGTTCGGTGGAATACAGGCAAATATACAACTGCTTTCCTGTATTCTGATTGGCTGTATTTTCTATGGCGTGGTGTAAATACAATATTATTATTACAAGGGCAATACCCTAAGGGAAGCTTCTATGGTTATCCATGGTCCTTTGCATAAAACGTACTTCAAATGTGCAAGAAACTAAAAACCTGGTTCCCTAATTATGTGGAAGGGGTGTGGTCTCCACAACTCTAAGCACTCATTGTTTTATAATGTCTACACTTGAGAGGATGGGAAGACAAGCGCTCACAGAAGAAAGTCAACTTGCAAACTGTTTAATTTGAAAGTTTGCAACCTGTAAGTAGCAGCACAACCTGATTAAGGAACACGTTTTCAAAACTTAAAATTAATCTTTTGACTGAACTCCTGTTATAGTTCATGAAAAGCTGGTGCAAAACACTGTGTAGAACTTAATCAGCAATTATCACAGCTGTTGGGCAATCTACAGTTTTTGTGCACACATTAGGAAATGAAGCATTTTGGTCAACAGATATCACTAAAAACTCTGCACTCCGAATAATACCAATAATTCAATGCCCCATGTACCAAGGTGTAACTGTAGATAAGATAAATTCTTCGTGAAAGGTTCCATAGACGATGCCGCAATCATAATTCAACTCAAGTTTGGATAAGATATCGAAGAAGCCAGCAGCCAAAGTTCCAGGAGTGGCCCACTACCTGTATACACTGTAAGTAAACCAAAAAAAACAGCGCACATCAAACACAATTACTATGCATCAAAACCAATCGATCAATCAATATCAATCGATAAAATTAGTTAATTGGTATTGACTGGTATTGGTCAATTGATGATAAATCGATAACCACCCAAAAGCGTTCATCGATTGCCATAGATTAGTTTGGCACAACAACCTTGATGTCATGCATGCTTCCTGTCCAATCATCCGCCTTTTTTTAGGAAGCCCTGGGGACGAAATTGCAAAAGCAATTCCAACCCAGTCTTCTCAACGCAAAGAATATACTGCGTTGCACGTGTACTTGAATTACCCACTTGCCCACCATTGCCTTTCTGTGTCATTGTCTATGCAAGAAGTTCTATCAACTGTTCTTGAAAGTTGATACCAATTGATTGATAACCACATGAGTCTTCACCATCAGTTGGTCATTGATTATTGATTTCATCAACAGGATTTGTCAGGGTACATGCAAGACATCTTGGTATCTTTTAGAGCATTTCTTTGTACAAGGGAAGAACATGGGAAAAAGAACTTTAGAGCAGAAACTATATTGAACTACTCAGTCAGACCTCATCAGTTGTGCTGTTTTACATTTTAATGTTGTCTCAGAAAATAGCATGGTGTGCATTTTTAATTTATAAACATTTTATTTAGAAAAAAACGAAAGTAAATAATCTTGTAAATACACACTGGATTGTATACTAAAACAGCACCCGTTAGTGGACTATCAACTTGTTGACTGACACAATTTTGTCTGACTGATACAGTGTACATTGTTGTTTTAGGAAGAAGGTGATGAAATATTGAGAAATTCTGTGTCCATGTGCATCTTGGTAATCTGGAGCAGCACTTGGAATAGCAAAGGCACAAGGTGCAGAGAAGCATTACCTGGATCTCTTGGTGAGCCAGATTTTAGGATGTTTTGTGGAATGCTTAAGCTTCTCTCAGTGTGGAACTCAACCAAGTTTAATTATGCTATTTGATTCATTGCTTTTACTTTGCTTTGTGGAGAAGCACTCCAAAGGAAATGGTTCTTTAACCCTTAAATGCCCAGAAGTGATTAACATGTAACTTCTGACATTGCACAGAAGGTAGGTGACGAGAATAGACAACCAGAGGGTGTTATCTTGATATAACCACAAATTCTCTAGTTGATGTACATGGAACTGTACAGCAGCTAGAAAGGAGAATTAATGATCAGATCTTGGGCGTAAAAGGTCAGTGATGATTCAAAGCAACACCCCTGTTCAGTGGATGGGGCCAGTCTTTTTCTGGGTCCTGAACCCCATTTTTTACCTCCATTAAGGGACACTAACCAAAAGGGATGTGGCTCACCACCAAAGAGGGTTAAGAATAGTGTGTACCAATCACTGTAATTGATAACAGCTTTTAAAGCATCCACCGTAGAGTCGAACACTTAGAGACAGTGCATCTACACGTGATAGCAAGTTGTTCAAGTTTCTGAAATACCCAGTGCAGTCTATTTTGTGACTGCAAGTTGTTGAGTTAGAATACCGAGAATGAAAAAACAAAATTAACCAACAATCAACTTGACTCATATGTTTAATCCTCTAGATTCTTAAGTAAATTACAGTGCATGCTTATTACATCTCTGAGGTAGTAATTCATGTCACCAAACAGCACAGCCATGCCAGCAAGATTGTGACTCCCGGCTTACACCTGCATGGCCAGGGCTGTAAACGATTGTGAGTGCAGCTCTGATCTCATCAAGTGGAGCAACCCAGGTCCTTCTTACACTACCCTCCTATAAAATAATAAATAAATCAATCAATCAATGATGTTAAATATTTTATCTAGGAAGCTCCACTCACCGCGAAGTGGTTTTCAGGGAGATCCTGCATCCAGATTGAATTGGAATTTGGAAGTGTTGGTTTTTGGGGAGAGGGGAAAACCGGAGTACTCAGAGAAAAACCTCTCGGAGCAGAGTAGAGAACCAACAACAAACTCAACCCACATAATGACGTCGAGTCCAGGAATCGAACCGGGGCTACATTGGTGGGAGGCGAGTGCTCTCACCACTGTGCCAACCCTCTCTTGAAATAAGGATCTGGGAGTCTGTTGAGTACTATGACACAGTCATCGTGGCTTGTGTTTGCAGCCATCCAGAGCAGGGCATCTTCAAAAGCCTTATTTTTAGCACAGAAAACTCTTGTACGCCCATGTTTAGCTGTACACCAACCATATTCAAGCCTTCTGCCCATCCAAACATCCCCCCACCCCCACCCCCACCCCCTACTAAGCAGTCACCCTTCAGTTGTGATAGTCATTCTGTCGCCTTTCAGTAATCTGAAAACAAATCCTCAAGCAAAAAGAATAAAGTCAGCATAAATCTTGTGGATAAATAAAAGGTTCTCGTATGCATACTTTTACTGATTGGAAATGGTATGTGAAACGAAAAGCAAGGACATGAAAGAACAAGGGTCAATTGTTTGTTTGTTTTTTTGCATTAATAAATGCACACCCCATTGACAAAAAAAAGGTTCCATTTTCTTTCGACAGCACAAGTTATGGGCACTGGCACACAGAAAATGGTGAGGAGCTGTTAATAATAATAATAATAATAATGATAATAATATTTAATACTTATATTGGGCTTTTTCTATAAAAATACTTAAAAGCGCATTACAATATTATTAATAAACTAAATCTTAAAAACCAGTAAAATTACCATAATTACAGTATTTACAACAATTCCAGATAGTATATGCCCCTGGCCTTTTCTCAGGCAGATGCCCCTTACTAAGGGGTTTCCATTTTAACTACAGATGCTTTGGAGACAATCCATTGCCCAGTGTACAGTCCAAGTTGTCTGCTGAAGCTATCTGTGTAAGTATAGAATCTGTTTCTTGGCTCGTGTTCCTTTCATCAGTTCAGTCAGTTCTCAGATACAAATGCAGCTGACTAGCAGAACTAGTGTTTATGAACTATACCCACGTCTGTGAGAATGAAACTCTATTTTGATTCGAAGCAGGCAGGAGGGAATTAAAATATTTATATCAGTAGGAATGCAACGAAAAAATTGATTGTGTGAACCAGGTTCAGAATATTAAAATAAGTTGCTTTAGCTTTGGCTTTAGTTTAGCATTCTCTTTGAAGAAAAGAAGTTCTGACTCTGTCACCCTCTTTGGTAGGGTGATAGCCTGCAAGCAAGCTCTTTGGGCAGTCTTGCAGCGGGCAGGAAAAGGAGAGCTTACAGTTTCATCTCTGTAATTTGAATATCTGCCTTCAATTTCCATGTGGCTGAGCTGTCAGATTTTCACCAATCAGTGCAAAGCGCAAACAAATTTGAAATGTAAACAAACATCTGCCAAACAGCATTTTGCATCGAAAGATTCTATGCAGATATTCAAATTACAGAGACGTAGTTGCAAGATCTCCTTTTCCAGCCCCGCCACCAGACTGCCCCAGAGAGCTTGCTCGCAGGCTAGTAGGTTGACTTTTTACGTACACTTTCCCATAGGAAGCGCAAGTTATGGTATGCGTGCTTCCCATTCCAATTGGCTTTTTGTGTTCATTCTGTTTGTTGTGGTTTGCCAGATTGTCCCCATGGAATTGCTACACAAGACTGAAGCCATTTAGTTGGTGTCCACTACTTAGCAGGAAGTTTGGGATTAAATTGCTAGTACAATATGGGTCACATTATGGAAAACCTGGTAAACTAGACATTGCATATTTCTTTCCTTTTTGTGCCAGCCAATTCCAGCAGTGCCCACCCATCCCCCACTCTGAGTATTAGCTGGGAATTTGCTCTTGATCTAATCCCAGAGGGTCCCCTATACCACTTTGGAAAATGCATTCACGTAAAAATATTGAAAAAAACTCATTCACGTTCACGATAAAGCAAAAATCGGCAATCACGAATCACGAATGAACAAATAAACCTAAATCACGTTTCACGAGAAAAAAAGAATCCCAATCACGTTTCACGAAAAAAAGTATAGGGGACCCTCATCCCAGAGGTGGGGCATTTGAAGTTTTAATACTGAGGTTTGCCTGCCCAGGGATGACTCCGCTTCCTAAGTTGAAAATTCTGTGGTGCAATCACTGCCAACCAAGGGTTAGGGACGGACCATTAGAAAAGTGATGGGCCGAGGGGGGAGCGGGGTGGGGGTAAAATACTCACTAGTTAAAGCATCAAGCAAAAGAAGAAAAACAAATAAACCAAACAAAATGCCAAAAATAAATTCGTGCAGGGGACTTAACCCCCCTCAAAAAAAATCCTGCGGAGGCAATGGCCGTGAAAAAAAATCATACAATCTGAAAAAGTCCTCCCCCCCACCCACTACTTTTCTAATGGTCCGTCCCTTAAACAAGTTGGTAGAGGTTTCTAAATGTATGTGTTGTCAATTCAAATACATTGCTGTTATGTCTCATGCATTTATTCGTTCAAAATGAACAACGATCCAGTTTCATATTATGACAGATTATCAGTCTGCAGTGTGAAAACAGTCAAGAAGAATATGCCGACCGATTATTATGATCAAACACGCACAAATTTTGCATTCAAAGTAGGGAGGCTATGTGATTTGAACATAACCTCGAGAAATGTTTGTATATGGAGCACTATAGAAAAATGGGCGAATTTGCTTCTTTATGATTTGTTTGAGCAGCAGCGACTTCCACTCTGAACAGACCCGGGCATGCAAAATTATGATGATTTATCCAATTTTTAAGAGTTGTTTCTCTCAGAGCATTTCACCACCTTTGTTGTCCTCATCCCTGGGAATTTTCCAATTGGTTTAAATGCTCATGCCCGGGGATTGGCCTGGAATGGGACAAGGGCACTGCTGGAATTGAGTGGTACAATTATGACAGTTCCACACTTTGTACATTTATTGCTGTTTTTGAGTCCCTGCTTCCCGCCAGCCTATGTTAAAACATTGGGGCCATCCATGAACTAATCTTGCTTTTACCTTGAAGACAGAACAGTAACGTTTTAATTTCCTTTTAGGTTATGAAGGAGATGGCCAAAGACCAATTGGTGCATTTGGCCCATTTAATGGGGCCCTGTGTTGGATGTATTCTCAGGAAGTGCTAGTAGAAAATCCTGTACCCTGCGAATATTTATCTTAGTACCTTGAAGACAGAACTGTAACGTTTTCATTTCCTTTTAGGTTATGAAGGAGATGACCAAAGACCCATTGGTGCATTTGGCCAAAGGATGCGAATAAACAAAAGGGTCACCCTTCAGGGAAATTTCATTTTATTTAGAAAGACTGGAAACCAGCTTTATCTGACCGGGGTTTTGTGGAATAAAATATATTTTCGCTTCTTAGCTCCGGAGAGTTATAACGTGTAGACTTTGAACGGTAAAAGCCGACATTAACGCTTGCTTCTTAATTGAGCTACAATGCAAACGTGGAAACAGTTTCTAAAAGATGGTCCTGCTCTCCCATTCAACGTTTTTTCAACTAAAACCCGCAGAGTAACTGGGAGGATATGATGACCAAGCTATACATTAATAATGATTAAACGGCCACAAACCTTATGAAGGGCAACGTGGCCAACCCTCTGTGTCTGAGCAATTTATTTTACACAGGTAATTGTTAAAGCCTCGTGGGTTGCAGGATTTATTTGTATCATTTATCGTGGTCCATAGAATCCCACACAAGAATTTTTTATCGTAGAAATTAACACTCGTCGCTAACCTCATTTTCTATAAATTGGGATTTTCAAGACAGAGAAAGAATACCATCTCGAAAATGAAAATGGTCGAGAGAGGAAACCTGGGCATGTATAAAGACGGGGTGGGAATCAAAATGGTTAACCTAGTATTTACGCAAATCGATGTCTTAAAAAAACTCAAGTGAAAAAATACGAAAAGTGTCAGACGGAAAAGAAAACTCGACAGTATAAGGAGAGCACGAGTAAGTGTAACTCTATCAGAAACTTACGTCGGAAATTGTAAAGCACCCCAAGCAAAAGAACTTAAGCCCTGGGGAGGGCTGGGTAACTTTCTACCCCTCCCTCGAACAACTCGAATTACATCCGAGAAACAGCAAAAATGGCAGGGCTTTTGTCACCACAAATAGAGTGTTTTCATATGACGTCCTGGTAGCTATGTTGGTTTACCATGCTAATCCTCTGGGAAATAAACTCTGTTTTAATACTAAATATTTTTGTGCCGTCACCGCCGACCGCTTAGCTCAGTTCAGGTAGAGCACCAGAGTGCTGTGCGGGAGGTCGCAGGTTCAAACCATGACCGGACCAAAACCCGGGGCCTTAAAATAACGGAGGAGAAAGTGCTGGGTTTGTGATGACTTCTGCAAATGGTTAGACTTTCTAGCTTTCTCGGATAAGGTCGTACGATAAACCGGACTAGGGAACATAGTCCCCGGTGAGATCGTCTATAACTTATACTGTTCTGGGGGCACCTGTGTATCTTACCATTCAATAAGATTGTAAACTGCGAGGCTGAAACTTGCCCCTAAAAAGCAGTCTGGCAAAGTCCCCCATAAGTCTTGTAAAGCGCTTTATTGTAAAGTGCTATATAAATCTCTCAATATTAATTATTAAATCAGTATTGTCGTTGACCCTATGAGAGAAAACATTTAATAACAAAAAAGAGGAAGTCGCATCCCAAAACCTCTAAGGAAAAAATTGTTGGTGTTCTTTCAATCCACTTATGCCAATTCAAACCTTGAGAAAGCACAACAAGAGTAGCTCAGTCAAACAAGGAAAGCTCCTTACTACAAACATAATAGCAACAGCTCTTACAAAAAGAGCACAGGATTTATGTCTATATGTAAATCTTTAAAAAAAATCAATAAAAATGAGGGTTCCAATTCCTTCCAAATACAACAAATCAGTCTTTTTTCTTGACTACATTACTTGCACAAATCCCATTATACCGTTCATCTTGGGGGGTAATTTCCATTAAAACAATGGGTATTCTGTTTACTAGAGCACGACACAGACCCAAGAGTACATAACTTCTATTGTTATTATGTAAAGAACCCCCCAAAACAGATTGCATTATGGTATTGTGCCAGTTGTGAATATATAAAAACTTAGCCATTCTAACTCATTAATTCGTCAAATATCTATTAGCTAAATATGTAAATGAAATAGCACCAAATTAAAGTGACTGAATTAATGACCACCCAGCAGGGGAGTGGGTGGGACTCCGTCCCACCCACTCCACCTCACCCCCTCCGGTTGGTCCTGTAGGAGAGGGGAGTGGGTGGGACTCCGTCCCACCCACTCCACCTCACCCCCTCCGGTTGGTCCTGTAGGAGAGGGGAGTGGGTGGGACTCCGTCCCACCCACTCCACCTCACCCCCTCCGGTTGGTCCTGTAGGAGAGGGGAGTGGGTGGGACTCCGTCCCACCCACTCCACCTCACCCCCTCCGGTTGGTCCTGTAGGAGAGGGGAGTGGGTGGGACTCCGTCCCACCCACTCCACCTCACCCCCTCCGGTTGGTCCTGTAGGAGAGGGGAGTGGGTGGGACTCCGTCCCACCCACTCCACCTCACCCCCTCCGGTTGGTCCTGTAGGAGAGGGGAGTGGGTGGGACTCCGTCCCACCCACTCCACCTCACCCCCTCCGGTTGGTCCTGTAGGAGAGGGGAGTGGGTGGGACTCCGTCCCACCCACTCCACCTCACCCCCTCCGGTTGGTCCTGTAGGAGAGGGGAGTGGGTGGGACTCCGTCCCACCCACTCCACCTCACCCCCTCCGGTTGGTCCTGTAGGAGAGGGGAGTGGGTGGGACTCCGTCCCACCCACTCCACCTCACCCCCTCCGGTTGGTCCTGTAGGAGAGGGGAGTGGGTGGGACTCCGTCCCACCCACTCCACCTCACCCCCTCCGGTTGGTCCTGTAGGAGAGGGGAGTGGGTGGGACTCCGTCCCACCCACTCCACCTCACCCCCTCCGGTTGGTCCTGTAGGAGAGGGGAGTGGGTGGGACTCCGTCCCACCCACTCCACCTCACCCCCTCCGGTTGGTCCTGTAGGAGAGGGGAGTGGGTGGGACTCCGTCCCACCCACTCCACCTCACCCCCTCCGGTTGGTCCTGTAGGAGAGGGGAGTGGGTGGGACTCCGTCCCACCCACTCCACCTCACCCCCTCCGGTTGGTCCTGTAGGAGAGGGGAGTGGGTGGGACTCCGTCCCACCCACTCCACCTCACCCCCTCCGGTTGGTCCTGTAGGAGAGGGGAGTGGGTGGGACTCCGTCCCACCCACTCCACCTCACCCCCTCCGGTTGGTCCTGTAGGAGAGGGGAGTGGGTGGGACTCCGTCCCACCCACTCCACCTCACCCCCTCCGGTTGGTCCTGTAGGAGAGGGGAGTGGGTGGGACTCCGTCCCACCCACTCCACCTCACCCCCTCCGGTTGGTCCTGTAGGAGAGGGGAGTGGGTGGGACTCCGTCCCACCCACTCCACCTCACCCCCTCCGGTTGGTCCTGTAGGAGAGGGGAGTGGGTGGGACTCCGTCCCACCCACTCCACCTCACCCCCTCCGGTTGGTCCTGTAGGAGAGGGGAGTGGGTGGGACTCCGTCCCACCCACTCCACCTCACCCCCTCCGGTTGGTCCTGTAGGAGAGGGGAGTGGGTGGGACTCCGTCCCACCCACTCCACCTCACCCCCTCCGGTTGGTCCTGTAGGAGAGGGGAGTGGGTGGGACTCCGTCCCACCCACTCCACCTCACCCCCTCCGGTTGGTCCTGTAGGAGAGGGGAGTGGGTGGGACTCCGTCCCACCCACTCCACCTCACCCCCTCCGGTTGGTCCTGTAGGAGAGGGGAGTGGGTGGGACTCCGTCCCACCCACTCCACCTCACCCCCTCCGGTTGGTCCTGTAGGAGAGGGGAGTGGGTGGGACTCCGTCCCACCCACTCCACCTCACCCCCTCCGGTTGGTCCTGTAGGAGAGGGGAGTGGGTGGGACTCCGTCCCACCCACTCCACCTCACCCCCTCCGGTTGGTCCTGTAGGAGAGGGGAGTGGGTGGGACTCCGTCCCACCCACTCCACCTCACCCCCTCCGGTTGGTCCTGTAGGAGAGGGGAGTGGGTGGGACTCCGTCCCACCCACTCCACCTCACCCCCTCCGGTTGGTCCTGTAGGAGAGGGGAGTGGGTGGGACTCCGTCCCACCCACTCCACCTCACCCCCTCCGGTTGGTCCTGTAGGAGAGGGGAGTGGGTGGGACTCCGTCCCACCCACTCCACCTCACCCCCTCCGGTTGGTCCTGTAGGAGAGGGGAGTGGGTGGGACTCCGTCCCACCCACTCCACCTCACCCCCTCCGGTTGGTCCTGTAGGAGAGGGGAGTGGGTGGGACTCCGTCCCACCCACTCCACCTCACCCCCTCCGGTTGGTCCTGTAGGAGAGGGGAGTGGGTGGGACTCCGTCCCACCCACTCCACCTCACCCCCTCCGGTTGGTCCTGTAGGAGAGGGGAGTGGGTGGGACTCCGTCCCACCCACTCCACCTCACCCCCTCCGGTTGGTCCTGTAGGAGAGGGGAGTGGGTGGGACTCCGTCCCACCCACTCCACCTCACCCCCTCCGGTTGGTCCTGTAGGAGAGGGGAGTGGGTGGGACTCCGTCCCACCCACTCCACCTCACCCCCTCCGGTTGGTCCTGTAGGAGAGGGGAGTGGGTGGGACTCCGTCCCACCCACTCCACCTCACCCCCTCCGGTTGGTCCTGTAGGAGAGGGGAGTGGGTGGGACTCCGTCCCACCCACTCCACCTCACCCCCTCCGGTTGGTCCTGTAGGAGAGGGGAGTGGGTGGGACTCCGTCCCACCCACTCCACCTCACCCCCTCCGGTTGGTCCTGTAGGAGAGGGGAGTGGGTGGGACTCCGTCCCACCCACTCCACCTCACCCCCTCCGGTTGGTCCTGTAGGAGAGGGGAGTGGGTGGGACTCCGTCCCACCCACTCCACCTCACCCCCTCCGGTTGGTCCTGTAGGAGAGGGGAGTGGGTGGGACTCCGTCCCACCCACTCCACCTCACCCCCTCCGGTTGGTCCTGTAGGAGAGGGGAGTGGGTGGGACTCCGTCCCACCCACTCCACCTCACCCCCTCCGGTTGGTCCTGTAGGAGAGGGGCGTGGGTGGGACTCCGTCCCACCCACTCCACCTCACCCCCTCCGGTTGGTCCTGTAGGAGAGGGGCGTGGGTGGGACTCCGTCCCACCCACTCCACCTCACCCCCTCCGGTTGGTCCTGTAGGAGAGGGGCGTGGGTGGGACTCCGTCCCACCCACTCCACCTCACCCCCTCCGGTTGGTCCTGTAGGAGAGGGGCGTGGGTGGGACTCCGTCCCACCCACTCCACCTCACCCCCTCCGGTTGGTCCTGTAGGAGAGGGGCGTGGGTGGGACTCCGTCCCACCCACTCCACCTCACCCCCTCCGGTTGGTCCTGTAGGAGAGGGGCGTGGGTGGGACTCCGTCCCACCCACTCCACCTCACCCCCTCCGGTTGGTCCTGTAGGAGAGGGGCGTGGGTGGGACTCCGTCCCACCCACTCCACCTCACCCCCTCCGGTTGGTCCTGTAGGAGAGGGGCGTGGGTGGGACTCCGTCCCACCCACTCCACCTCACCCCCTCCGGTTGGTCCTGTAGGAGAGGGGCGTGGGTGGGACTCCGTCCCACCCACTCCACCTCACCCCCTCCGGTTGGTCCTGTAGGAGAGGGGCGTGGGTGGGACTCCGTCCCACCCACTCCACCTCACCCCCTCCGGTTGGTCCTGTAGGAGAGGGGCGTGGGTGGGACTCCGTCCCACCCACTCCACCTCACCCCCTCCGGTTGGTCCTGTAGGAGAGGGGAGTGGGGTTAGAGGGGAGTGGGTGGGAGTCATTTCTTGCAAGAGGGTGTGGGGGAGACTTCTACAGAACCAACCGGAGGGGTGAGGTTGAGTAGTTTTGGTGGAGGGGAGGAGGTGGGTTACCGGTTGGAGGTGGGTTCCCGGTTGGAGGGGGTTGTGTTTGAGAGGTCAGGTCATGGGACTAAGTTGTATTTTTTTTATAGCAAGTCATGGAGACAGAAGACAGGTTGGCCGCATGTTTGGATGCGGTTGGTTTATTTGTTGTGGTATTTTTTCTTGGTTTTTTTTTTGAATGTCTTTCGTTTTATTTGTAGTAGTTGTATTATCATATGTTGTTTTTGTGTTGACATTTTATACTTGCAAATATGCGATGAGTATGTTGAAAAGTCTATTTTTTTAATGATTTTAAGATAGCTGCACGATATATATATTGGCTTTTTCGGCAGTTAATATTTTTACATTTTCTTTGTTACAATACAGTGATAGTGTAAAATATTTGAATCTGTTTCTTGGTATGAACAGCAACTGTACCTTGTAATTGAATTCGGCCGAAACAAAGGAAGCATCGCAGTTTTAACTATCTTTTTTCGCAGTGATATTAGTTTTTTTGTAGGCTATTGAGCGTGTTTTACAACACATTAATCGCTTGTCTTTCAGAAAACGTAAGTTTTTGTGTTTGTTACCTCAATTTTGTGAAATTATTTTTTTTACAATGTGATGAAATTGTACTTAACTAATCTTTTCTAGTTCTTAGTATGAAAATCAAACCTTGACTGAATAGAATTTGGTCATACAATAGTCATTTTTCGGCATCGTTTTATGATATATCAGTCATTTTAAAGTCTATCGAGTGTTTCACAATCCCAAGACTCTTGTTCTAAAATGTCTTTCTTGAAAACAATTTAGCTTAGCTTTTTTTTAGTAAACCGGAAGAAAATAAAGCCAAAAATTGCTGTCTTAACTTAGTTCATTTGAATCTATCTTTTCCTGTCGAGACGAATTTTTTCGTTCGTCTTAGAAATTATTTATTCAGTCCGCTAGTATTTGTGCAGCTTGAGAAGTGTAACGCACTGCGCATTATAAAAATTGGCGACAAAAGTTATCTTAAATGTGCTTTCCCGACGAGCACTAACGATGTTATTTGAAAGCTACTACGGATTCAAATTGAAAATGTCCACTTACCGTAATTTGATCTTCAAGAAACTCCATCATAAACATCGCTCGGCAGCACTACAAATTAAAAGTTATCTGTTGCAGTACTATTCATTCCTAGTCTCTCTCTGCGGTCTCTTTCCCCCCTCCTCTATCCAGACAAGCAAAGCGAAGAATAAGGTAACGGTAACCTTCATTGAATTGTTCTCTTCAGGCTGAAGACAAAATTGATTATCGCAAAAATTACTTGCTATAGCAGAAGTTGAAAGTAAATCGCCTGAAACTCTATTTTGTATATATTATTGCTGTCTTCAATGCATTTTACACAACTATGACTTACAAGGACGATACGAAATGAATCTTTGCAATTTTAACACAGCGAAAGAAGAAACTAATCGCAAAATAAAGACTTTTGCCAAAAAATTTCTCTTTTTTGTTTTAACCGAGTCTAGATTGCAAAAGCAGAACTTGATAGTAACGCACAACCGAGGAAAACCAAACAAATGACACTATATTAATTGGTAAACTATTTGCACCGAAAAAAACTTTGATGCGAAATTCTAAGTTCGGTTGCTATCCGTGAAAGGAAATAGCTTTCAGTATAAGTGACAATAAATCCTAATTTCAAATTTCAAATTAAAAGAAAATAAAACGCGCCTTCTGCAAACGATGCAGTAGAGTGCCTCTATTTCAATTTCGATTCTTTTCCGATTTTGGCATTTTTCGATTTGAAGGTATGGATTTGGAAGCAAAGTAATTACACTTACAGTTTTACCCTAAGAACATTCCAAGTTGTTTTTTAATTTAGCTGAGTCTAGCGGATTGTGAAAACAGAACTCGATAGGAAGGCAAGCCAACCAGATTAAATGTGAAAATAAAATTGATTCGAAGAATTGTTCTCAATTTCATTTTAAAATTTTAAGTTTCGTTGCTGTTCATGCAAAAGAAATAGATTCAAAATTCTTCTACTTAAGATAATATAGAGTGCCTCTATACCAATTTCTTGTCTGATTCCCGCCATTTTTGGGCTTTGGGTATGAATTTGGTGGCACAAATAAATATACTGTACTTCCAGCGTACTTGGCCATACATCAAGTGTTTCTTAATTCATCAGGGCGGCTGCAGACTCTTCATCATGGTAAGAGCTCTTCAATCAAAGCAGAAATCGGGCTTAAAAAATGCTTGTAGCCAGCCATGTCTAAATTGTACGCACTTTCTTCAACATCTTGGCTTTGCGTAAAATGCATTGTCTTTTGTCAGCCAGGAAACAGCTTGAGTACAACATAGCAACTCCATTGTATCTTGACAAGGTGGCACTGGCGTCCTCGGCCGCTTAATCACTCTTTCCCAGTCAACCTGAAAACAGAACGTGAGCCTTTCAGTTAAGAACAGTTTATGCTATACCTGTTATATAGATTATAAGCTCTAGAAGATCAACCAATCACAAATAAACAAATTGAAGGGAGTCTTTTCTAACACCTGTAATACGTCCAATTTTGCTTAAAGAAATAAGAATTTTGTAATTATGAGGTCCTGTCTTATTGGGAAAGACAAAAGAGTTCTTCAATTAATAACAAATCAAACTGTAGATGGTCGTTTCATTTTCCTTTTTTCCAGAATCTCAATAGTTGATTCTAGTTTAGTTAGAACTGATAATTCTCTTTTGATTTCTTTTAGATTTATGACAATATGCAGAAACGCATTTTTTTAAAGCGAGTAACAAAACGGAAGCTCGTTTCCTTAGAACTGAACACAATTCTATGTGACCACGCTATCGATTTTCTCGCTTTACTGTTTGTCATCAAAGCGAGCACCAATTTGCTTTGGCCGGTAAAGTGAGAATTTTTAGACAGGTTTTTTGTAGATACTTATATTATTCTTTCAGAGAAAGTACTAATTGCGTTTGCGTTGTGTTTGAGAAACAGAACAACAACAAGTCAACAACAAGGTGACAACACAACGCAAACATCCCCACAAGAATACATGGGCAGGCGCTCAAGTTCCAGCCACAGCCTTGAAACGGTAATTAAAGGTAAGCTTAAGTGTCAAAGTTAGTTTTGCCTGTTAATTTAAGTGCAAATTGTCATTCTTGTTATATCAATGGAAATGTTTGGTCATTTTTTTTTTTTTTTAGTAAAACATTGCTAAACAGCCAAGAGATGTTGCCGACTATATTTGTTCAGAGACAATGTACTAACGTCATGTGAAGAGGTAAAATTTCGTTTTCGCAAAGTTCGGTCCCTAAACGTGGACTTTTTAAATCTCTTCGAACGTTTCAGAAAACCAGCTCAAACAAAAGCGACACTATCGAATTTACGCAATACAAAAATTAAGTTATCAGTGCCGGAAATTGAAAGAACGGATTTTGTAATTCTGCAGTTTACACTTGGTTGGTTTGTCAACAAATTAGCAAGCTTAAGCGGCTTAAATTAAAGTTTCAAATGGCTGCCGGAACGTCAGAGTGCAAGATTAACTCAGAATTGAAACGTTTTGCGAAAACAACTAAACGATTTCATTTTGTTTTGATACGTCTCGAGGTATTTTGGTCTAGGAGGAATTTTTTCAAATTCTGTATTATAAAGCAGCATGATTTATTCCATGAATATTTGTGAGGGTACCAGTATATGTAAATTTTTTCCAAACATTTTAAAAACTTTCTTGCATCGGACCGGCTACGTTACTGACCAAATTTCAAAGTGTTGTTCTTGCAAAGAAAAGCAACGCTTTTGCAAGAATTGTTCTGACAGGCAGGTGAAAAGGAAAAAAATTGAAGTGTGACAATATTAAAGAAATCGTACCTTGCCAAAGTTAGATGTTTTACCAAACGTTATCCTTGCTTGCTTTATATGCCACTTGGTCCATCATCTCGGTTCTGTGACTAAAACAAATAAACCAGCATTAGCATGGGTGGGGTACATCAGAGTGGAAAAACTAATGAAGTCCAAACTGAAATTCTGTTTAGATTATTTAAGGTCAAAGTAAATGATCAAAATGAGACTCTTTTCGTTGTGTTTGCTTTTATGAAAAAATTTAGGTAATTTTCTAGAATTTTCGTATAATCATCTCCATGCCAAGTAGCACATAAGGCCTCCTAAGAAGTTTCCAAGGATGTTCCAAGGATGGAAAAACTAATGAAGTCCAAACTGAAATTCTGTTTAGATTATTTAAAGTCAAAATAATGATCAAAATGAGACTCTTCTCGTTCTGTTTGCTTTTATGAAAAAATGTAAGTAATTTTCTAGAATTTTCATATAATCATTTCCATGCCAAGTAGCACAAAAGGCCTCCTAAGAAGTTTCCAAGGATGTTTCTGTGACCCAGCAAAGACTCTCATGGACAGGTGGTCAGCCCATCACCCGGCCTCCACCCAACCGTGATGTGTGGGAGTGCAACCACAGCACCGGGTACTACGTCCCCTTCTCTTCGATCAGGTTGTGGGTTCCTCTATGTCCTCCACCAGTTTTACATATGGAGATGAGGGCGACAAGGCCAGCTGCTTAAACGTTACTGCCCAATAACGCGATCATCTAAACTGAGGCAGATGTTGAGCACAGCTAGCATGCTCTTACCCAAGACCGTGGTTAGTGGTCCGGACAAGAGTTAGACCCGTGACCTTATAAATTGGTGTCAAGAAAAAACGCGTGAATTGAATGTAGATCGATAATGGGACACCTAACACGTGATGAATAAATCCTATAATCCTATGGTGCCATGTTAAAACCATTGAAAGTGATGAAAGGAACAATCAATAGAAAGAATTCGTGTACATTCAAAGAATCTTCAGTCGTCTTGTACTTGTTCCTTTGGTTTGAGAATCGCTATTTCCAGGTGTGTTTTTCATTTCGGCCTGCAACTTAGCAGTTAAGTGTCGTCCATTCAGTTTCCGTCGCAATCGAATTAGGCGTTGCATTTTCTTGACGATGAATTGGTCCTTTTACCGAAATTTCCATTATACAGTTATGAAAATGTTCTAACGTTAAGAGAGGAAAATAGGAATATTCCAGGTAAGCATCAACCTAAATTCCACAATTACCAATGCATGAACAATTTATTCAGAAATTTCTCAGTTCTGGGAATAAAATTAACTTTAGCGCACCCGGCAAACCAATTCATACAAATACCAAACCCGAAAGCTTGCCATCATAGTAATTTACTGTTCTCTACCGATAAACGTTTTATAAAAAATAGATGTTTTTCGAAAGGTTTTCGTTCATCTTGTCCCGATAATACAATAAGCTGACAAGAAAGCAAGGTATTACTCAGTAATCTTGAAAGTTAGACCTTAGTTTTGCCCTAGCTAGTAGCCATTTCCGAAAAGTTTTTTTCTTTATATATTTTGAGAGGATTTGTTGCGAAAGTGAAACTCTGCAGCAGCTTACTAAACAAAGAAATGTGAACTAAGCGGATATATGCGCTTTGTCGACTTCCAGAAAACGAGACAACTCCGGCCGCAAAAAAGTTAGAGTAGTTAGACTACAAGTGATTCATTCGAATGGAAAATCGGAACTTGATTTTCATGTTACGAAGAATAACGCAAAATAGTGATAGAGCGAGAGGTGAAGTGTCCGATCCGGGAAATAGAACGATATACCTTTTGGTCAAGAGTTTACGATTGTTATCGACTGCCATCGCCGAATTCCATCGGAAAAGTTCGGTCATTTGTACACTGGCAAGATTTGTCCGTAGACAGTGAACCCGTTTCTCCGTAAAAGCAGCGTTTTGCAATTAATTCATCTACTGCAAAACATACGGAGGTTACACCATTGCTTATAAGCCATATATATGGATCAGCAATATTCTTATTGTTATCTACTTTGTTCTTAGATAACAATTCAAATATTTTTATTCAAGGTTTGTTATCTGTTTTCTACTTTTGGTAACAATAATGATTCAGTTCAACTTCAATTTGTTTTGGATCATCCAATCGATTTTCTATTTCTATGAAAAAAAAATCAAAACCATTCTAACGTTAAGAATAATTCTTTTTAAGCGCCCTCCCTCCTTCCTCCCACAAGTTGCTTCGGCGGTTTGTTGTCGGAAACGATTTTTATGTAGTGACCACCCCAGAGCCCAGTTACAAATTCAGGGGAAAATTTCAAACGTATGAGAAATGTTCGAGGCACCTTCCCTCCTTACCCTCAGTGGCAAATCGTCCTCGATCCTTTTTACTGGTATATTCAGTTTTATATCGATTTTACGGATCAACTACGTTAATATGAGGTGTTAAAAATCAATTCAGTGACGTTCAAAACGTTGGGGACAAATTATCTTAGCGACCTAATAGCCTTCCCCTGACTGGAAAATCTCCGTAAAGTTATATCAGGCCAAAGAAGAAAGCGAGGCAGTTACAAAAGAGCTAATGTTTTGATGATGTTATTGTAATAATAATAATAATAAATAAATTATTATTATTATTATTATTATTAATTATTATTATTACTATCACTATTATTGTTATTATTTGTTCTTCCCCTTCAAGAGCAGGGTTTTAACGTCAGTAAGAGATAGTTTCGCGATGCTGTTAAGCTACGTTATGATTGGCCGATCGATGACATTCCATCAGTATGTGCGTGTGGAGAAAACTTCACAGTAGATCACGCAATGATTTGCAAACGAGGAGGTTTCGTAATCCAACGTCATAATGAGTTGAGAGACCTCGAGGCCGATCTCTTGAGTATGGTGTGTGGTGACGTCGAGGTCGAGCCAGTTCTCCAAGACATCACTGAAAAACAGTTCAGTAGAGGGTCCAATAGAGCACAAGACGCAAGATTGGACATTCGGGCGCGTGGCCTGTGGGATTCCCAGAGCTCGGCATCCTTTGATGTGAGGATTTGCCACCCTAATGCCGAGTTTTACAGGGACCAGGAGCCGCAGCAGATCTATCACATCCATGAAAACGACAAGAAGCGGTTGTATTCGAGGAGAGTGTTGGATGTTGAGCATGGCTCGTTCACGCCGCTTGTATTTACAACTACTGGAGGGATGGGGAAGGAATGTATAAAGTATCATAGTCGACTGGCTGAGCTGATAACCGCCAAGAAAGGAGAACAATACTCGCAAACAATTTCCTGGATTCGAGCAAGGACATGCTTTGCACTCCTTCGGTCGGCCCTGGTTTGCCTTCGAGTATCGCGGGTGAAGCGCCGTACTGCATTTGACTACAACAATTGTGATATTGAAATCGCAGCTGCCGAAGGAGCCATTGACGTTGTTTAGTGTTTGTTTTCTTTTCTTTTTTTTTTTTAGCAGCCTTGTATAGGGTTTTAGTTTTGCTATTCGCCTTTCGCTTTTCTAGTTTTGTGTCTCGAGAATAAAATCTAAATAATCGAACTCCAAGAAACAAAGGGACTTGTAATTTTGCATATATCAGTAACAGCGTTTTTTTAAAAAGTATAATGCATGAACACTTTTTAACATGAAGTGCAGAATTTGAAAGCGTTTATTGAATTTTTATCTGAAACTTTTCTGTATTTGTTTTCGAAGAATGATTGTAAATAAATTTATTTGTAAGCATAATTTAACCGCCGCCCGGTTGGCTTAGTTGGTAGAGCACCAGACTGCTGGGCGAGAGAGGGTGGGTCCAAACCCCAGGCTGGATCACAAACCAGGCTTAGGTAGGATCATGCTGGCTGTTTGCTTAACATCTGCTCTTCAGTTCGGATGATCACGTCACTAGGCAGGTAAGCCGTTAGCGTTGTCTCCTTTACCCCCACACGTGAAACTGGAAGGAGACGTGAAAGAGCCCACACACCGAACGAAACTGGAGTAGGGCACGTAGTCCCATGTTGTGGTCTGTCCCGACGTACATCAGGGCTGGGATAGAGGCGATGAGCTGGACGGCACCCGTCCCCAAGGGCCTCTTTTGGGTCACAGAAACTAGTCCAAGGCGAAATTCAAAACATTTTGTGTATTTGCAAATTTGGCGGAAAAAAGAAAAAAACAAACAGCTTGAAGCACTGCGGGGAGATGCTTGTCTCCACCCTCCAACCGATATAAATTTCAGAAAAACTTCCTAATTCAAATAAACGGAAATTAAACAGCTATCTGCTCAATATCACTCATTGAATTGGTTACCAAAGGTTCACCCTTGTTTTTCAATTAAATTTGAAACCAAAACTTATGTTCTTGTAACCACGTAAGATTTTCGTGAACGCGCAACTTTAGTTCAACTTTTAATTTAGTTTTCTTTCCTGTGACTCAAAATTATATGCCTCCATTTTGTGGTAATTCTAATTACATTACTCCTAACTGAATTGAATAACACGTGTTGGACTTATCTGAATAAGTTGCGCTTGACTGGCAGAGTGATGGAACATTCTTGGCTTGCGTTCCCCAATCGTAGGTTTATCATAACCGTTCATATTTTGACCTAAAAGATGAAAACCAATTGATTAGACATTAAGACTGCAGTGCCCAACGTAAACTCAGACCAGACCATATAAATGGGCCCTAGGGCATGTTAACCACTCCTGATTCAATGGAATTTCTAATGATAGTAGTAAATTTGACGCCGTGTGTTTGTAGCAGGATAACAGCACAACGTTGCGGGAATACGGTGCATGTTTCATGCCGGGGAGAGACAGAGGAACATACAAATAAAAACAATTCTGGTCAAGTCTTACCTTAATTTTGGAACCTAAGGTTTGTAACAAATGTGTCTTCAGGTTCCACTCATCGTGTAAGTTCTTTCACGGTCATCTAACGAGAAAGAGAGAAAGAAATTTACTAACATATACTGTGATGCGGATGCGAAATGTTCGCCAGTTTTGCGAAAGAAAATCTTACGTCGTTGACATTATTTAAT
>OX419338.1:3408943-3416443 GCA_948470475.1 Galaxea fascicularis | reverse complement strand
GCCGTTGTTTGAGCTTCGACTGCTCTTTAAGATTGAGCTTCACCATCACGTTTTCCAGGGCCTGCATTTGCCGATCAACAGCAGCTTAACGCCCGTATGACGTTAGTTGGTGCAAAGGTACTGGAGAAGAGGATGGAGTTTGCTGGACATTACGTTCGCCGCCCCGGCAGACCTTGCACCAAGTCCTCTCAAACTTTTGGAATAACTCAGTTTTCGATATGGTTGCAGACGTGCCGCATCCTTTTAAAAGAAAACTATTTAGCAATGGAAACCGCCTTAGGCCTGAAGCCAGCAGACAACTCTAACTTCAGAATCCAAATAAATTTTTGTTGCCTAACGGCGAAGCACTACATCTGGACATGCCGTTCAAAAGAACGGCATCCGACTCAAAACAACTTCTCGTTTTTCCTGAAACATATTCACCCAATGGAAATAAGACACCGCCAAGTAATTTATGGAAATGGAAGCCACTTCTGCCCTCGCTGGATCGAGTCTCCTGAATCCTGAATCCTAAATTCCTAATCCTAAAATCCTATATTCTTTTGAAAGTATACCTACTAATATAGGGATAAGGAAGTTTTCACCTAAAGGAAAAATTGAATGTATAATTACTAGTCGTAGCTAAAATTTCTGTTTTGACATGCTAGAAAACATGTAATTTAACGTAATTAGAACTGGTTAAGTATTTTCTGTAATGCTTTGTTATGTAATGTAAGTGAAAGTTATATTGTAATGAAAAAAATGCTTTAACTAAAAACCCACGAGGCAAAATTAAAAAAAAGTCCATAATGGCGGACGGCTCGGGAAAGCCTCAGTACGACTACATGAAAACGAGGCGGGTGAGGATAGAATTCGTAAACAAGTTTAGAGTGTAGCGAGTTTTGTCATTAATCAACCGGTTGTACAACGTCGAAATTCTCTATGAGTGAAATAAAATCTGCACAAAATCGTTATTGTTGTGTACCACTTTGTAAGCAAAAAGGATCGACAGGTCCGAATGCGTGAGAAAGTTGGATTTTTTACCATACCTACCGATAAGTACTTGAAGGAGCAATGGCTGCACGCTATCCGAGGAGACCCGAGAAAACATTTTTCGATTACAGATTCTACAACAGTTTGCTCTCTACATTTTACGAAAGAACACCTGAAAAAAAATTGGGTATAAGGCGACTGAATTACGTCGATGGAGCAGTTCCATCAGTTTTTGCGTGGAAAAGGAGCTCATCGAGAAAGAGACCGGCGCCTAAAGTCAGGATTCCTCTCTCGAGTCTGAAGAAGAGTAAATGAACATGAGTGCAGCTGAAAGTTCATCGTCAAAAACGTTAGGTATGGGGATGTAAATAATGCCAGGAGAAATTCGGATTGTTGGGAAGAAAATGAGTCAAGACTAACAACCAGCGAGACTGGTGTGGCATCACCCATTCGGAATAACAGTTTGTCCTACGAAAATCTTCAGAGAAAGGTGGCTGAAATACTGAGAGCATTTACTTGAAGAGAGCTGAACGAGCAACGCTAAACTAGAAGCTGAAGTGGAAAGAGTAAGGGCTCATGCTTTCAAACCTTCAGACAAGTGCAAAAAAAAAAACAGAATGTAAACATTAGGCAATTTTATTTCAGATTTTACACAGGATTTCCTTCACATTAAGTTTTCATGGCAACATTTACATGTAACTTCTTAAATCTGGGAAATAATGGTCAAAACATTCGCTATTGGCGTTCTGTTCTCATGTGTCATATTACTGTTCCACACAGACTCCACTGAACCACAACGCTTTACAATTACTCTAAGTCCTGAGTGTACATTTTGACCATTTTGTTTGAAAACTCTCGGCGGCCACGACAATCTCGTACCTCGAGTCTTCTTTCCTTACTGTGCATGCTGGCTTGACGAAACGAGCGACTCTCGAAAGATCCGTTCGAGGGGCGGTTTTGATTGGTTGTTCAGAAACAATGCAAATGACCGGAACTAAATAAGACACTCTCTTAGCTTAGTCACCTGGTCCCTTATTAGAGCATTTAGAGGTGATACAACCAATACAATCGAGTTAGTTTCTGTCGGTTTGAAGCGATAAGTTGATAAACTAACGACTTGCCAAAACCGGTTGGCAGCACGGCCAGGGCATCCTAGCTTTTTTTCCACAATAACAGTCTTTAGGATCTGCATTTGCTCCTCTTTGAACGTTACATTTTCTCTTCCGATTACTTGTAAACCGAAATTTACACCTTGTTCTTCTACACGTACATCAGAGTCCAACGATAAGGAAGTCGACGAACTCACCATGTTTATTGCAGACTGACCAAAGCTACAGGCATGCGCAATTCAACCGGAAGTCCGGTATTTTCGGACTTCAAATGGGATCTTTCCAGGGTCGTCACCAGGGTCGTTCGTTCCTGACCGCTGGTTAAAGGGAACGAAGGCGCTCGGTACGAGGGTGCGGCCACGAGGTCTCGTTGTCCTAGCGCTCATGCGCAGAACGCAAAACTTTATAAAGAAAACTGACGTCATGCCTCGTCATGCCACCATGGAAGTTGATCCTGAATATTGTGAAGGACACCCTGGACTTGGTGTAGGTCCTGGAAGGCCTAGAACTCTAAATGTTAAAAGAGGAGTTATTCTTGGTTATGTTCAAATTAAGGCAGGGCTTTGCAGAACGCCATCTGGGGCATTTAACATCTCCCAATCCACCGTTAACAGAATTATAATTTCCTGAGTCACTTTTATGTTTCTACGAATTGGGCAGTTGAACATATGGTCATCACGAAATGTGGTAAATGAGAACATTCCTCAAGACTTCAAAAATAAATACGCTCATACCAGGGTTATTATTGTACTGAAATTGAGCGCCAAATGTCTAGCAGCCTTCTCCTTAACAGTGAACTTTTCAGCAGTTACAAGAAACGGCAATTACTGCAAATTCACACAAATTATGTCTTTGATTTATTTTCGGCCCTAAATATCACAATGTTACTGAAAGGATCCCTACTTTTGTATTAAGTATTGCAACCTGAGCACTTTTGATCGGTATTCCATTCGGAAATAACAGAACTATCATCACACAAGGACAAGCTTAGCGCTTCATATATATCTTACGTTGCACAAACCGTTTTACGAGTTATTCTTTCACCGTTGGCCCTTTGGACCAGTCCCTTCTGCATCGAAGCGAAAACAAGAGATCAGCTTTCTTTAGCTCTGCCGGTTTCCTTCCCTCAAGACTGGCGCCGGGAATGATCATTTTCCGGGAAAGTACTTCATGTCAAGCCATCATATAGTTGTCGTATAGTGGTCCATATAGTGGTTACGTACACATCCTTACCCATACTTAGCCCTACTTAGCCATCCTTAACAGTACTTAGACATCCTTAGCCGTACTTAGACATCCTTACACATCCTTAGCCGTACTTAGACATCCTTAGCCGTACTTAGTCATCCTCAGCCGTACTTAGACATCCTTAGCCGTACTTAGCCATCCTGACACATCCTTAGCCGTACTTAGCCGTACTTACACATCCTTACACATCTTTAGCCGTACTTAGCCGCACTTAGACATCCTTAGCTGTCCTTAGCTGTACTTAGCCATCCTTAGCCGTACTTAGACATCCTTAGCGGTACTTAGCCATCCTTAGCCGTACTTAGCCATCCTTAGCGGTACTTAGCTATCCTTAGCGGTACTTAGCCATCCTTAGCCGGACTTAGCCATCCTTAGCCGTATTTAGCCATCCTTAACAGTACTTAGACATCCTTAGCTGTACTTAGCCATCCTTAGGGGTACTTAGCCATCCTTAGCGGTACTTAGACATCCTTAGCCGTACTTAGACGTCCTTAGCCGTACTTAGACATCCTTAGCTGTACTTAGCCATCGTTAGCGATACTTAGACATCCTTAGCCGTACTTAGCCATCCTTAGCCGTACTTAGCCATCCTTAGCGGTACTTAGACATCCTTAGCTGTACTTAGCCATCCTTAGGGGTACTTAGCCATCCTTAGCCGTACTTAGTCATCCTTAGCCGTACTTATACATCCTTAGCCGTACTTATACATCCTTAGCTGTACTTAGCCATCCTTAGCCGTGCTTAGTCATCCTTAGCCGTACTTAGCCATCCTTAGCCCTACTTAGCCATCCTTAGCCCTACTTAGCCATCCTGACATATCCTTAGCCGTACTTACCCGTACTTACACATCCTTATACATCCTTAAACGTACTTAGCCGTACTTAGACATCCTTAGGGGTACTTAGCCATCCTTAGGGGTACTTAGCCATCCTTAGCCGTACTTAGCCATCCTTGGCCGTACTTAGACATCCTTAGCTGTACTTAGCCATCCTTAGCTGTACTTAGCCATCCTTAGCCGTACTTAGACATCCTTAGCGGTACTTCGCTATCCTTAGCGGTACTTAGCCATCCTTAGCCGGACTTAGCCATCCTTAGGGGTACTTAGCCATCCTTAGCCGTACTTAGTCATCCTTAGCCGTACTTATACATCCTTAGCCGTACTTATACATCCTTAGCTGTACTTAGCCATCCTTAGCCGTGCTTAGTCATCCTTAGCCGTACTTAGCCATCCTTAGCCCTACTTAGCCATCCTTAGCCCTACTTAGCCATCCTGACATATCCTTAGCCGTACTTACCCGTACTTACACATCCTTATACATCCTTAAACGTACTTAGCCGTACTTAGACATCCTTAGGGGTACTTAGCCATCCTTAGGGGTACTTAGCCATCCTTAGCCGTACTTAGCCATCCTTGGCCGTACTTAGACATCCTTAGCTGTACTTAGCCATCCTTAGCTGTACTTAGCCATCCTTAGCCGTACTTAGACATCCTTAGCGGTACTTCGCTATCCTTAGCGGTACTTAGCCATCCTTAGCCGGACTTAGCCATCCTTAGCCGTAGTTAGCCATCCTTAGCGGTACTTAGACATCCTTAGCTGTACGTAGCCATCCTTAGGGGTACTTAGCCATCGTTAGCGGTACTTAGCCATCCTTAGCCGGACTTAGCCATCCTTAGCCGTACTTAGACATCCTTAGCTGTACTTAGCCATCGTTAGCGGTACTTAGACATCCTTAGCCGTACTTAGCCATCCTTAGCCCTACTTAGACATCCTTAGCGGTACTTACTAGACATCCTTAGCTGTACTTAGCCATCCTTAGCCGTACTTAGCCATCCTTAGCCGTACTTATACATCCTTAGCTGTACTTAGCCATCCTTAGCCGTGCTTAGTCATCCCTAGCCGTACTTAGCCATCCTGACACATCCTTAGCCGTACTTAGCCGTACTTATATAGACATCCTTAGCTGTACTTAGCCGTACTTAGACATCCTTAGCTGTACTTAAGCATCCTTAGCCGTACTTCGCCATCCTTAGCGGTACTTAGACATCCTTAGCTGTACTTAAGCATCCTTAGCCGTACTTAGCCATCCTTAGCGGTACTTAGCCATCCTTAGCGGTACTTAGACATCCTTAGCTGTACTTAGCCATCCTTAGGGGTACTTAGCCATCCTTAGCGGTACTTAGACATCCTTAGCCGTAATTAGACGTCCTTAGCCGTACTTAGACATCCTTAGCTGTACTTAGCCATCGTTAGCGGTACTCAGACATCCTTAGCCGGACTTAGCCATCCTTAGCGGTACTTAGCCATCCTTAGCGGTACTTAGACATCCTTAGCTGTACTTAGCCATCCTTAGGGGTACTTAGCCATCCTTAGCGGTACTTAGACATCCTTAGCCGTAATTAGACGTCCTTAGCCGTACTTAGACATCCTTAGCTGTACTTAGCCATCGTTAGCGGTACTCAGACATCCTTAGCCGGACTTAGCCATCCTTAGCCGTAGTTAGCCATCCTTAGCGGTACTTAGACATCCTTAGCTGTACTTAGCCATCCTTAGGGGTACTTAGCCATTCTTAGGGGTACTTAGCCATCCTTAGCCGTACTTAGCCATCCTTAGCCGTACTTATACATCCTTAGCTGTACTTAGCCATCCTTAGCCGTGCTTAGTCATCCTTAGCCGTACTTAGCCATCCTGACACATCCTTAGCCGTACTTACATATCCTTATACATCCTTAGCCCTACTTAGCCGTACTTAGACATACTTAGCTGTACTTAGCCGTACTTAGACATCCTTAGCTGTACTTAAGCATCCTTAGCCGTACTGAGACATCCTTAGCTGTACTTAGCCATCCTTAGCGGTACTTAGACATCCTTAGCCGTACTTAGCCATCCTTAGCCGTACTTAGCCATCCTTAGCCGTACTTAGCCATCCCTAGTCGTACTTATAGACATCCTTAGCTGTACTTAGCCGTACTTAGACATCCTTAGCTGTACTTAGCCATCCTTAGCCGTACTTAGACATCCTTAGCCGTACTTAGCCATCCTTAGCCGTACTTAGACATCCTTAGCTGTACTTAGCCATCCTTAGCTGTACTTAGTCATCCTTAGCCGTACTTAGCCATCCTGACACATCCTTAGCCGTACTTACATATCCTTATACATCCTTAGCCGTACTTAGCCGTAGTTAGCCGTACTTAGCCGTACTTAGACATCCTTAGCTGTACTTAGCCGTACTTAGACATCCTTAGCTGTACTTAAGCATCCTTAGCCGTACTTAGCCATCCTTAGCGGTACTTAGACATCCTTAGCTGTACTTAGCCATCCTTAGCGGTACTTAGACATCCTTAGCCGTACTTAGCCATCCTTAGCCGTACTTAGCCATCCTTAGCCGTACTTAGCCATTCTTAGCCGTACTTAGCCATCCCTAGTCGTACTTATAGACATCCTTAGCCGTACTTAGCCATCCTTAGCCGTACTTAGACATCCTTACCTGTACTTAGGCATCATAGCCGTTCTTAAACATCCTTAGCGGTCCTTAGACATCCTCAGAGATAATTTGTAGCTGTACTGTGACATCCTGCTCAGACGTAAGTTTACTTAATGTTTCATAGCCTAACCTTGCTTAAACATCCTTAACCACTCTGAGTTTGGCGCCTGTGAACTTTCAGTATCTCATGATAGCCACGCTTGATAACGGTGGTACAGCAGCTTGCCATCCCCACGTGTTTGGTAGACGTTATGGAATACAACTTTCATCGTCTGATTTGGCGGAAATTTAAATATTGGAGAGAAAACGGTGACGTGATACAGCGTACTAGTTGCGAATGAATTCACCTTATTCAGTCTCAAGTTTTGAGGAGAGCGTAGAGGGGATTACAATAGAAAATTCTGTTGTCTGGTTAATATAACGTACGGTAGATAGCAATTTAAAATTATTGGCGATAAAGGCAATGGCTTCAGGCATCTCCCTTTTCATAAACGTCATAATGAAATCATACTCGAAAGTGTGAAGGAACAGATGAGCCAAGTAGTGCCCATAGACGGATATCCCAACCAATTGGCTGAATACTACGATTCCGGATAACACGTTGTTATTGTCTCTAAGAAAATCAATGGCGAGACAAAGATCTATCTAAGAGAGGTATTAAAGCAATGTAGTTTATTACAGGCATCTT
>OX419338.1:3373943-3398943 GCA_948470475.1 Galaxea fascicularis | reverse complement strand
AAATTTTAGAAAACTTGATCATTCTACCGATCAACACCAGACTCAAGCGTTTAAGCTTCTTGTGCAGCCATGTCTATGAATATTGTATGTACGTAAAAGGTTTCAAATTACACATGCCAATATTTTTGCGGTTATGCAAATCTCTTATCTGTGGGTGGATTTGTTTGTCTGACACTTGATTTCACTTCACACAAATTTTATAAAACTTGATCATTCTACCCACCAAGGGTGTCAGTAAAACGCCGACTCAGGGCCGGGGCCGGGGCTGGGGTGTTAGCTTTAAAAAAAAACAAAAGTAAAAAAATAATGATAAAATAAAGGAAAGGAACATAAATTAAAATAAATTAAACTAAAATAATAAATAAACAAACAAACAAATAACTAAGTAAATAAATAGATGAATAAATAAATATCAACAAATACGTTTGTTGTACGACCGCTGTACCATAAACTGCAAAACCCCAGGTCAAGCTTCGCCTGATCGAAATGGCGGAAAGCAAGGGCATATCAGTAAGTTGAAGACATTTGGATTCAATTTTGTGCCTTACAACTTGAAGACCTGTCGAAACTATGACTGGGTGTTTTATCTTTAAAAGGAGAGAACAGAATTATGCTGTTGTCTATAGCTAGTGCCATGTCTTCGGAATTATTTTATTTCACTACGTTTATGAATTGTGCTGCATTGTGTGTTGGTCAACTTTGTGTGCACAGCTGTGTACAGTATGTGGTCCTTTGTCCACGAGTGAAAGCTGTAATCTCAAACATTTACCTGCAACACATAATGAGCTGAAATTTTCCCTGAAGATAGCTTTTTTGTTTCTTGCGATAATCTTTAAGTGGCAAGTTCCAAACAGTGACAGTTTCCTCATAATTCGAAAAATAGTGACTGTACTCGCAGGCCCTTGGTCCTCACGAGAATGAGAATTTTGGCAAATTTTATTTATTCTTTATTTTCCTTGATATATCTACTGTAAGCTACAGTCTCAATGGGAGTCACTGCAAGTGTAAAATAAATCTGTTTTCTTTTTGGACGACAGTCTCCCACACAAGCCCCATTTTCATTTTACATTTTTTATAAAAGAGAATTTAAACCAGTTCGAAAACATGAATAAAGATGTCAAAATTATTCGACAAAATCAAAGGCTGTTACCATTTATTTTAAGGTTTTTCTAATCTGCTTTGAGAAAAGTTCTCTGGGGTCATAGGTCGCGGACCAAGGACCACATACTGTGCACGACAGCTGACACAATCTTCTAAATGTTTCCTTGTAGGCTTGCGTGCTTTGCTTGCCTGTATATTCAATTGACTGTCAGATAACTTGGGAAGTTTTTTATTTACAGATGTAGTAACATCTGCAAGAAATGTATGATATACCAGCATGAAGTAGCCACTGATAAACGTGACATCTCAGTTACAGTGGCGTTACGCCTTTGTTGCCCATTTCAATTTTCCCTTTTCAGTATCAGGAGCGTTCAATTTAATCAGTTCATATGTCCCAAGAATATTGAAAAACTAATTGATTAATTTAACTATTTCTTTTTATATCTTTACTTTATTTATTTATTTTTATTTTTTTAATGTAACTTTTTTTTGCTTTTTTTTTATAAAAAGCACCCTGGTCCCGGCCCCAGCCCCGAGTCAGCGTTTTACCGACACCCACCGACCAACGACAGACTCAACAGTTTAACCCTTTCACCCCTAAGGGATTCTCCATTGACAAGTAAAATTGTCTGGGGTTAGACAGAGTAAAATCTATTTGGCACTCTCAGGAGTGAAAGGGTTAAGCTTCTTGTGCGGTCGTGTCTATGAATATTGTATGTACATCAATATTTTTGTGGTTATGCAATCTGACGCTTGATTTTACTTCGCACGAATTTTATCAAACTTGATCATTCTACCAACGACAGACTCAAAAGTTTAAGCTTCTTGTGCAGCTGTGTCTATGAATATTGTATGTACGCCAACATTTTTGCAGTTAAGCAAATCTCTTATCTGTGGATGGATTTGTTTGTCTGATGCTTAATTTTACGCCATTTCAACTCACGACGACCTGAACAAAGGGCACAACATGTACATGAGTGGACAGCTCAAATTTCAGTAGGACAACAGCTGCAATTGTAAGGGCTACGCAAAATCGATACACGATATTAATTGATTTTGCTTTGTGGTAATCTATAATTTATGCCAGAAATTTTCGCTTCAATGAGTCTCGCGCTGCGCCATTCACGTCGCGCAGGAAACGTGACGCGACCGGTAACTTACTTTTGAGCGGTACTGTAGGTACATAATGTTTAGGTAAAGAAAGTTACCTTACAAACTAGTCACTGAAATAAGATAACTAGGAAAGCACACTGAAGAGGCAGCTTTATCATAATAGATGGTCAGTTACATTTTGAATGTGAGAGTGGCTAGACACGTTGGAAATTAATTTAGCATGGTGTAGGTTTCTCCTGAAGTTCTGGTACCTGGCAAAAGATTGGCTATATTAAATTTTCAGCCCTTTGATTTTCAGTGAAAATGTTTCCATGTTTCCAAATTCTCAAAGACACCTACTGCTACTTCTTTTTTTAGTCTTTAATACCAATTGTATAATGTGCATAATATCTCTTTGCTTATGCAATACTCACTACTAGATTTATCGTATCTCTTTACTTATGAAATGCTCACAACTAGATCTACTCTCTAAGCTATCCTATATGCTACCCACCTAGATTAGCCTTAGCTATTTGTGGGTTAGCGTTGTTTTTGTATTTATTTGTTAAAATCCTAATAAACTTGAACTTGAACTTGAACTACTGTACATCTTAAGTTGCCACTCTAAAACTTGAAGAACCTGGAAGCTGCAAGACTTATGATAATCACCACATTACCCAGAGATATTATACCTCGAAAACGATCAAGAAAACTTTATTCTAAGCAAACAAAATAAATACTAGTTATGCAACGCTTTCGAGTGGTACACCGTAGAAAATCCCACAGTCACTTTTATTTTCTGGTACACACATGAGCCTTTAGGCGAGTGTGTATGCAACGAAAATACAAGTGACGAGTGGGATATTCTACGGTATACCACTCTAAAGCATTGCATAACTATTTTATACCATGCCATAGAATATACATAGCCTCACATAATCGATGCAGTGCACGATGGGAAGGTTGGGTGTGATAGCGTTGAATTGCACTGGTCGACAGGAAGGTTCGGTGGAATACAGGCAAATATACAACTGCTTTCCTGTATTCTGATTGGCTGTATTTTCTATGGCGTGGTGTAAATACAATATTATTATTACAAGGGCAATGCCCTAAGGGAAGCTTCTATGGTTATCCATGGTCCTTTGCATAAAACATACTTCAAATGTGCAAGAAACTAAAAACCTGGTTCCCTAATTATGTGGAAGGGGTGTGGTCTCCACAACTCTAAGCACTCATTGTTTTATAATGTCTACACTTGAGAGGATGGGAAGACAACCGCTCACAGAAGAAAGTCAACTTGCAAACTGTTTAGTTTGAAAGTTTGCAACCTTTAAGTAGCAGCACAACTTGATTAAGGAACACGTTTTCAAAACTTAAAATTAATCTTTTGACTGAACTCCTGTTATAGTTCATGAAAAGATGGTGCAAAACACTGTGTAGAACTTAATCAGCAATTATCACAGCTGTTGGGCAATCTACAGTTTTTGTGCACACATTAGGAAATGAAGCATTTTGGTCAACAGATATCACTAAAAACTCTGCACTCCGAATAATACCAATAATTCAATGCCCCATGTACCAAGGTGTAACTGTAGATAAGATAAATTCTTCGTGAAAGGTTCCATAGACGATGCCGCAATCATAATTCAACTCAAGTTTGGATAAGATATCGAAGAAGCCAGCAGCCAAAGTTCCAGGAGTGGCCCACTACCTGTATACACTGTAAGTAAACCAAAAAAAACAGCGCACGTCAAACACAATTACTATGCATCAAAACCAATCGATCAATCAATATCAATCGATAAAATTAGTTAATTGGTATTGACTGGTATTGGTCAATTGATGATAAATCGATAACCACCCAAAAGCGTTCATCGATTGCCATAGATTACTTTGGCACAATAACCTTGATGTCACGCATGCTTCCTGTCCAATCATCCGCCTTTTTTTAGGAAGCCCTGGGGACGAAATTGCAAAAGCAATTCCAACCCAGTCTTCTCAACGCAAAGAATAATACTGCGTTGCACGTGTACTTGAATTACCCACTTGCCCACCATTGCCTTTCTGTGTCATTGTCTATGCAAGAAGTTCTATCAACTGTTCTTGAAAGTTGATACCAATTGATTGATAACCACATGAGTCTTCACCATCAGTTGGTCATTGATTATTGATTTCATCAATGGGATATGCCAGGGTACATGCAAGACATCTTGGTATCTTTTAGAGCATTTCTTTGTACAAGGGAAGAACATGGGAAAAAGAGCTTTAGAGCAGAAACTATATTGAACTACTCAGTCAGACCTCATCAGTTGTGCTGTTTTACATTTTAATGTTGTCTCAGAAAATAGCATGGTGTGCATTTTTAATTTATAAACATTTTATTTAGAAAAAAACGAAAGTAAATAATCTTGTAAATACACACTGGATTGTATACTAAAACAGCACCCATTAGTGGACTATCAACTTGTTGACTGACACAATTTTGTCTGACTGATACAGTGTACATTGTTGTTTTAGGAAGAAGGTGATGAAATATTGAGAAATTCTGTGTCCATGTGCATCTTGGTAATCTGGAGCAGCACTTGGAATAGCAAAGGCACAAGGTGCAGAGAAGCATTACCTGGATCTTTTGGTGAGCCAGATTTTAGGATGTTTTGTGGAATGCTTAAGCTTCTCTCAGTGTGGAACTCAACCAAGTTTAATTATGCTATTTGATTCATTGCTTTTACTTTGCTTTGTGGAGAAGCACTCCAAAGGAAATGGTTCTTTAACCCTTTAATGCCCAGAAGTGATTAACATGTAACTTCTGACATTGCACAGAAGGTAGGTGATGAGAATAGACAACCAGAGGGTGTTATCTTGATATAACCACAAATTCTCTAGTTGATGTACATGGAACTGTACAGCAGCTAGAAAGGAGAATTAATGATCAGATCTTGGGAGTAAAAGGTCAGTGATGATTCAAAGCAACACCCCTGTTCAGTGGATGGGGCCAGTCTTTTTCTGGGTCCTGAACCCCATTTTTTACCTCCATTAAGGGACACTAACCAAAAGGGATGTGGCTCACCACCAAAGAGGGTTAAGAATAGTGTGTACCAATCACTGTAATTGATAACAGCTTTTAAAGCATCCACCATAGAGTCGAACACTTAGACTTACAGTGCATCTACACGTGATAGCAAGTTGTTCAAGTTTCTGAAATACCCAGTGCAGTCTATTTTGTGACTGCAAGTTGTTGAGTTAGAATACCGAGAATGAAAAAACAAAATTAACCAACAATCAACTTGACTCATATGTTTAATCCTCTAGATTCTTAAGTAAATTACAGTGCATGCTTATTACATCTCTTAGGTAGTAATTCATGTCACCAAACAGCACAGCCATGCCAGCAAGATTGTGACTCCCGGCTTACACCTGCATGGCCAGGGCTGTAAACGATTGTGAGTGCAGCTCTGATCTCATCAAGTGGAGCGACCCAGGTCCTTCTTACACTACCCTCCTATAAAATAATAAATCAATCAATCAATCAATGATATTAAATATTTTATCCAGGAAGCTCCACTCACCGCGAAGTGGTTTTCAGGGAGGTCCTGCATCCAGATTGAATTGGAATTTGGAAGTGTTGGTTTTTGGGGAGAGGGGAAAACCGGAGTACTCAGAGAAAAACCTCTCAGAGCAGAGTAGAGAACCAACAACAAACTCAACCCACATAATGACGTCGAGTCCAGGAATTGAACCGGGGCTACATTGGTGGGAGGCGAGTGCTCTCACCACTGCGCCAACCCTCTCTTGAAATAAGGATCTGGGAGTCTGTTGAGTACTATGACACAGTCATCGTGGCTTGTGTTTGCAGCCATCCAGAGCAGGGCATCTTCAAAAGCCTTATTTTTAGCAGAGAAAACTCTTGTACGCCCATGTTTAGCTGTACACCAACCATATTCAAGCCTTCTGCCCATCCAAACATTCCCCCACCCCCACCCCCACCCCCACCCCCTACTAAGCAGTCACCCTTCAGTTGTGATAGTCATTCTGTTGCCTTTCAGTAATCTGAAAACAAATCCTCAAGCAAAAAGAATAAAGTCAGCATAAATCTTGTGGATAAATAAAAGGTTCTCGTATGCATACTTTTACTGATTGGAAATGGTATGTGAAACGAAAAGCAAGGACATGAAAGAACAAGGGTCAATTGTTTGTTTGTTTTTTTGCATTAATAAATGCACACCCCATTGACAAAAAAATGGTTCCATTTTCTTTCGACAGCACAAGTTATGGGCACTGGCACACAGAAAATGGTGAGGAGCTGTTAATAATAATAATAATAATAATAAGAATAATAATAATAATATTTAATACTTATATTGGGCTTTTTCTATAAAAATACTCAAAAGCGCATTACAATATTATTAATAAACTAAATCTTAAAAACCAGTAAAATTACCATAATTACAGTATTTACAACAATTCCAGATAGTATATGCCCCTGGCCTTTTCTCAGGCAGATGCCCCTTACTAAGGGGTTTCCATTTTAACTACAGATGCTTTGGAGACAATCCATTGCCCAGCGTACAGTCCAAGTTGTCTGCTGAAGCTATCTGTGTAAGTATAGAATCTGTTTCTTGGCTCGTGTTCCTTTCATAAGTTCAGTCAGTTCTCAGATACAAATGCAGCTGACTAGCAGAACTAGTGTTTATGAACTATACCCACTTCTGTCAGAATGAAACTCCATTTTGATTCGAAGCAGGCAGGAGGGAATTAAAATATTTATATCAGTAGGAATGCAACGAAAAAATTGATTGTGTGAACCAGGTTCAGAATATTAAAATAAGTTGCTTTAGCTTTGGCTTTAGTTTAGCATTCTCTTTGAAGAAAAGAAGTTCTGACTCTGTCACCCTCTTTGGTAGGGTGATAGCCTGCAAGCAAGCTCTTTGGGCAGTCTTGCAGCGGGCAGGAAAAGGAGAGCTTACAGTTTCATCTCTGTAATTTGAATATCTGCCTTCAATTTCCATGTGGCTGAGCTGTCAGATTTTCACCAATCAGTGCAAAGCGCAAACAAATTTGAAATGTAAACAAACATCTGCCAAACAGCATTTTGCATCGAAAGATTCTATGCAGATATTCAAATTACAGAGACGTAGTTGCAAGATCTCCTTTTCCAGCCCCGCCACCAGACTGCCCCAGAGAGCTTGCTCGCAGGCTAGTAGGTTGACTTTTTACGTACACTTTCCCATAGGAAGCGCAAGTTATGGTATGCGTGCTTCCCATTCCAATTGGCTTTTTGTGTTCATTCTGTTTGTTGTGGTTTGCCAGATTGTCCCCATGGAATTGCTACACAAAACTGAAGCCATTTAGTTGGTGTCCACTACTTAGCAGGAAGTTTGGGATTAAATTGCTAGTACAATATGGGTCACATTATGGAAAACCTGGTAAACTAGACATTGCATATTTCTTTCCTTTTTGTGCCAGCCAATTCCAGCAGTGCCCACCCATCCCCCACTCTGAGTATTAGCTGGGAATTTGCTCTTGATCTAATCCCAGAGGGTCCCCTATACCACTTTGGAAAATGCATTCACGTAAAAATATTGAGACTGTTCACGCGTCACGGATAATTCCCAAAACTCATTCACGTTCACGATAAAGCAAAAATCGGCAATCACGAATCACGAATGAACAAATAAACCTAAATCACGTTTCACGAGAAAAAGAGTCCCAATCACGTTTCACGAAAAAAAGTATAGGGGACCCTCATCCCAGAGGTGGGGCATTTGAAGTTTTAATACTGGGGTTTGCCTGCCCAGGGATGACTCCGCTTCCTAAGTTGAAAATTCTGTGGTGCAATCACTGCCAACCAAGGGTTAGGGACGGACCATTAGAAAAGTGATGGGCCGAGGGGGGGGAGCGGGGTGGGGGTATACCAAAAAAAAAAGAATTCATGCAAAGAAACAGTGAAGAAAAAAATTTCCTGCAGAGTGAATTGCACTATTGAGCTGACAAACTGTACCTGCCTGAAGGGCACTTTGGCAGCTAATTTATACACAGTATTGATCCCCATTTTTCTGCAATTAGGAAAACACATATTTCCCTTTGTAGCTGATACATTTTGTGTGTAGCAACCCCATCATGGATAAAAGCCCTTGCAGAAAAACCCTTGGCTCAAAAGTGATAAAACCATGTGCTATAAATGGCCATCCTGCTTGATTTGTCTGCACTTTATAAGCAAGCACACACCAAGTTTTGAAAGCCTCAACATCATCACAGGAAAGAGTTTACAACTGAAATGTATAAATGAAAATTGTGGGCACACATATCCACATGCATACCAAACTGCAAGGCTTTCTTACACAAGTTTAATCTCCTGCTACGGTTTAGGGTTATTTATGTTGCAGGTACCAATAAGTATTTAAAAAAACATGTAGAACCGTGATGTTGTGCCTTTTAACTTTACCACTAAGTACCGACACTTTTCGTCTGCTTTTTAGTCCCAGTGGGTCTCTGATTGGCCAACATTTATGTCTGACTATATCATAACAATATTATTCAGTTCTAACAGTATCATAACAATATCACATACACCGAACAATAACAAAATTAAGTGATTATGACAATGTTTTAATTAATGTGTACTAAATGTAACATTTATAACAAAAACCCATTGGCATGAACTTAATACTCACTAGTTAAAGCATCAAGCAAAAGAAGAAAAACAAATAAACCAAACAAAATGCCAAAAATAAATTCGTGCAGGGGACTTAACCCCCCTCAAAAAAAATCCTGCAGAGGCAATGGCCGTGAAAAAAAAATCATACAATCTGAAAAAGTCCTCCCCCCCCCCCCCCCACCCACTACTTTTCTAATGGTCCGTCCCTTAAACAAGTTAGTAGAGGTTTCTAAATGTATGTGTTGTCAATTCAAATACATTGCTGTTATGTCTCATGCATTTATTCGTTCAAAATGAACAACGATCCAGTTTCACATTATGACAGATTATCAGTCTGCAGTGTGAAAACAGTCAAGAAGAATATGCCGACCGATTATTATGATCAAACACGCACAAATTTTGCATTCAAAGTAGGGAGGCTATGTGATTTGAACATAACCTCGAGAAATGTTTGTATATGGAGCACTATAGAAAAATGGGCGAATTTGCTTCTTTATGATTTGTTTGAGCAGCAGCGACTTCCACTCTGAACAGACCCGGGCATGCAAAATTATGATGATTTATCCAATTTTTAAGAGTTGTTTCTCTCAGAGCATTTCACCACCTTTGTTGTCCTCATCCCTGGGAATTTTCCAATTGGTTTAAATGCTCATGCCCGGGGATTGGCCTGGAATGGGACAAGGGCACTGCTGGAATTGAGTGGTACAATTATGACAGTTCCACTCTTTGTACATTTATTGCTGTTTTTGAGTCCCTGCTTCCCGCCAGCCTATGTTAAAACATTGGGGCCATCCATGAACTAATCTTGCTTTTACCTTGAAGACAGAACAGTAACGTTTTCATTTCCTTTTAGGTTATGAAGGAGATGACCAAAGACCCATTGGTGCATTTGGCCCATTTAATGGGGCCCTGTGTTGGATGTATTCTCAGGAAGTGCTAGTAGAAAATCCTGTAACCTGCGAATATTTATCTTAGTACCTTGAAGACAGAACTGTAACGTTTTCATTTCCTTTTAGGTTATGAAGGAGATGACCAAAGACCCATTGGTGCATTTGGCCAAAGGATGCGAATAAACAAAAGGGTCACCCTTCAGGGAAATTTCATTTTATTTAGAAAGACTGGAAACCAGCTTTATCTGACCGGGGTTTTGTGGAATAAAATATATTTTCGCTTCTTAGCTCCGGAGAGTTATAACGTGTAGACTTTGAACGGTAAAAGCCGACATTAACGCTTGCTTCTTAATTGAGCTACAATGCAAACGTGGAAACAGTTTCTAAAAGATGGTCCTGCTCTCCCGTTCAACGTTTTTTCAACTAAAACCCGCAGAGTAACTGGGAGGATATGATGACCAAGCTATACATTAATAATGATTAAACGGCCACAAACCTTATGAAGGGCAACGTGGCCAACCCTCTGTGTCTGAGCAATTTATTTTACACAGGTAATTGTTAAAGCCTCGTGGGTTGCAGGATTTATTTGTATCATTTATCGTGGTCCATAGAATCCCACACAAGAATTTTTTATCGTAGAAATTAACACTCGTCGCTAACCTCATATTTTCTATAAATTGGGATTTTCAAGACAGAGAAAGAATACCATCTCGAAAATGAAAATGGTCGAGAGAGGAAACCTGGGCATGTATAAAAACGGGGTGGGAATCAAAATGGTTAACCTAGTATTTACGCAAATCGATGTCTTAAAAAAAACTCAAGTGAAAAAATACGAAAAGTGTCAAAGACGGAAAAGAAAAGTCGACAATATTAGGAGAGCACGAGCAAGTGTAACTATCAGAAACTTACGTGGGGAATTGTAAAAGAACTTAAGCCCGGGGGAGGGCTGGGTAACTTTCTACCCCTCCCTCGAACAACTCGAATTACATCCGGGAAACAGCAAAAATGACAGGGCTTTTGTCACCACAAATAGAGTGTTCATATGACGTCCTGGTAGCTATGTTGGTTTACCATGCTAATCCTCTGGGAAATAAACTCTGTTTTAATACTAAATATTTTTGTGCCGTCACCGCCGACCGCTTAGCTCAGTTCAGGTAGAGCACCAGAGTGCTGTGCGGGAGGTCGCAGGTTTAAACCATGACCGGACCAAAACCCGGGGCCTTAAAATAACTGAGGAGAAAGTGCTGGGTTTGTGATGACTTCTGCATGACTTCTGGTTAGACTTTCTAGCTTTCTCGGATAAGGTCGTACGATAAACCGGACTAGGGAACATAGTCCCCGGTGAGATCGTCTATAACTTATACTGTTCTGGGGGCACCTGTGTATCTTACCATTCAATAAGATTGTAAACTGCGAGGCTGAAACTTGCTCCTAAAAAGCAGTCTGGCAAAGTCCCCCATAAAGTCTTGTAAAGCGCTTTATTGTAAAGTGCTATATAAATCTCTCAATATTAATTATTAAATCAGTATCGTCGTTGACCCTATCAGAGAAAACATTTAATAACAAAAAAGAGGAAGTCGCATCCCAAAACCTCTAAGGAAAAAATTGTTGGTGTTCTTTCAATCCACTTATGCCAATTCAAACCTTGAGAAAGCACAACAAGAGTAGCTCAGTCAAACAAGGAAAGCTCCTTACTACAAACATAATAGCAACAGCTCTTACAAAAAGAGCACAGGATTTATCTCTATATGTAAATCTTTAAAAAAAATCAATAAAAATGAGGGTTCCAATTCCTTCCAAATACAACAACAAATCAGTCTTTTTTCTTGAATACACTACTTGCACAAATCCCATTATACCGTTCATCTTCGGGGGTAATTTGCATTAAAACAATGGGTATCCTGTTTACTAGAGCACGACACAGACCCAAGAGTACATAACTTCTATTGTTATTATGTAAAGAACCCCCCAAAACAGATTGCATTATGGTATTGTGCAAGTTGTGAATATATAAAAACTTAGCTATTCTAACTCATTAATTCGTCAAATATCTATCAGCTAAATATGTAAATAAAATAGCACCAAATTAAAGTGACTGAATTAATGACCACCCAGCAGGGGAGTGGGTGGGACTCCGTCCCACCCACTCCACCTCACCCCCTCCGGTTGGTCCTGTAGGAGAGGGGAGTGGGTGGGACTCCGTCCCACCCACTCCACCTCACCCCCTCCGGTTGGTCCTGTAGGAGAGGGGAGTGGGTGGGACTCCGTCCCACCCACTCCACCTCACCCCCTCCGGTTGGTCCTGTAGGAGAGGGGAGTGGGTGGGACTCCGTCCCACCCACTCCACCTCACCCCCTCCGGTTGGTCCTGTAGGAGAGGGGAGTGGGTGGGACTCCGTCCCACCCACTCCACCTCACCCCCTCCGGTTGGTCCTGTAGGAGAGGGGAGTGGGTGGGACTCCGTCCCACCCACTCCACCTCACCCCCTCCGGTTGGTCCTGTAGGAGAGGGGAGTGGGTGGGACTCCGTCCCACCCACTCCACCTCACCCCCTCCGGTTGGTCCTGTAGGAGAGGGGAGTGGGTGGGACTCCGTCCCACCCACTCCACCTCACCCCCTCCGGTTGGTCCTGTAGGAGAGGGGAGTGGGTGGGACTCCGTCCCACCCACTCCACCTCACCCCCTCCGGTTGGTCCTGTAGGAGAGGGGAGTGGGTGGGACTCCGTCCCACCCACTCCACCTCACCCCCTCCGGTTGGTCCTGTAGGAGAGGGGAGTGGGTGGGACTCCGTCCCACCCACTCCACCTCACCCCCTCCGGTTGGTCCTGTAGGAGAGGGGAGTGGGTGGGACTCCGTCCCACCCACTCCACCTCACCCCCTCCGGTTGGTCCTGTAGGAGAGGGGAGTGGGTGGGACTCCGTCCCACCCACTCCACCTCACCCCCTCCGGTTGGTCCTGTAGGAGAGGGGAGTGGGTGGGACTCCGTCCCACCCACTCCACCTCACCCCCTCCGGTTGGTCCTGTAGGAGAGGGGAGTGGGTGGGACTCCGTCCCACCCACTCCACCTCACCCCCTCCGGTTGGTCCTGTAGGAGAGGGGAGTGGGTGGGACTCCGTCCCACCCACTCCACCTCACCCCCTCCGGTTGGTCCTGTAGGAGAGGGGAGTGGGTGGGACTCCGTCCCACCCACTCCACCTCACCCCCTCCGGTTGGTCCTGTAGGAGAGGGGAGTGGGTGGGACTCCGTCCCACCCACTCCACCTCACCCCCTCCGGTTGGTCCTGTAGGAGAGGGGAGTGGGTGGGACTCCGTCCCACCCACTCCACCTCACCCCCTCCGGTTGGTCCTGTAGGAGAGGGGAGTGGGTGGGACTCCGTCCCACCCACTCCACCTCACCCCCTCCGGTTGGTCCTGTAGGAGAGGGGAGTGGGTGGGACTCCGTCCCACCCACTCCACCTCACCCCCTCCGGTTGGTCCTGTAGGAGAGGGGAGTGGGTGGGACTCCGTCCCACCCACTCCACCTCACCCCCTCCGGTTGGTCCTGTAGGAGAGGGGAGTGGGTGGGACTCCGTCCCACCCACTCCACCTCACCCCCTCCGGTTGGTCCTGTAGGAGAGGGGAGTGGGTGGGACTCCGTCCCACCCACTCCACCTCACCCCCTCCGGTTGGTCCTGTAGGAGAGGGGAGTGGGTGGGACTCCGTCCCACCCACTCCACCTCACCCCCTCCGGTTGGTCCTGTAGGAGAGGGGAGTGGGTGGGACTCCGTCCCACCCACTCCACCTCACCCCCTCCGGTTGGTCCTGTAGGAGAGGGGAGTGGGTGGGACTCCGTCCCACCCACTCCACCTCACCCCCTCCGGTTGGTCCTGTAGGAGAGGGGAGTGGGTGGGACTCCGTCCCACCCACTCCACCTCACCCCCTCCGGTTGGTCCTGTAGGAGAGGGGAGTGGGTGGGACTCCGTCCCACCCACTCCACCTCACCCCCTCCGGTTGGTCCTGTAGGAGAGGGGAGTGGGTGGGACTCCGTCCCACCCACTCCACCTCACCCCCTCCGGTTGGTCCTGTAGGAGAGGGGAGTGGGTGGGACTCCGTCCCACCCACTCCACCTCACCCCCTCCGGTTGGTCCTGTAGGAGAGGGGAGTGGGTGGGACTCCGTCCCACCCACTCCACCTCACCCCCTCCGGTTGGTCCTGTAGGAGAGGGGAGTGGGTGGGACTCCGTCCCACCCACTCCACCTCACCCCCTCCGGTTGGTCCTGTAGGAGAGGGGAGTGGGTGGGACTCCGTCCCACCCACTCCACCTCACCCCCTCCGGTTGGTCCTGTAGGAGAGGGGAGTGGGTGGGACTCCGTCCCACCCACTCCACCTCACCCCCTCCGGTTGGTCCTGTAGGAGAGGGGAGTGGGTGGGACTCCGTCCCACCCACTCCACCTCACCCCCTCCGGTTGGTCCTGTAGGAGAGGGGAGTGGGTGGGACTCCGTCCCACCCACTCCACCTCACCCCCTCCGGTTGGTCCTGTAGGAGAGGGGAGTGGGTGGGACTCCGTCCCACCCACTCCACCTCACCCCCTCCGGTTGGTCCTGTAGGAGAGGGGAGTGGGTGGGACTCCGTCCCACCCACTCCACCTCACCCCCTCCGGTTGGTCCTGTAGGAGAGGGGAGTGGGTGGGACTCCGTCCCACCCACTCCACCTCACCCCCTCCGGTTGGTCCTGTAGGAGAGGGGAGTGGGTGGGACTCCGTCCCACCCACTCCACCTCACCCCCTCCGGTTGGTCCTGTAGGAGAGGGGAGTGGGTGGGACTCCGTCCCACCCACTCCACCTCACCCCCTCCGGTTGGTCCTGTAGGAGAGGGGAGTGGGTGGGACTCCGTCCCACCCACTCCACCTCACCCCCTCCGGTTGGTCCTGTAGGAGAGGGGAGTGGGTGGGACTCCGTCCCACCCACTCCACCTCACCCCCTCCGGTTGGTCCTGTAGGAGAGGGGAGTGGGTGGGACTCCGTCCCACCCACTCCACCTCACCCCCTCCGGTTGGTCCTGTAGGAGAGGGGAGTGGGTGGGACTCCGTCCCACCCACTCCACCTCACCCCCTCCGGTTGGTCCTGTAGGAGAGGGGAGTGGGTGGGACTCCGTCCCACCCACTCCACCTCACCCCCTCCGGTTGGTCCTGTAGGAGAGGGGAGTGGGTGGGACTCCGTCCCACCCACTCCACCTCACCCCCTCCGGTTGGTCCTGTAGGAGAGGGGAGTGGGGTTAGAGGGGAGTGGGTGGGAGTCATTTCTTGCAAGAGGGTGTGGGGGAGACTTGTACAGAACCAACCGGAGGGGTGAGGTTGAGTAGTTTTGGTGGAGGGAAGGAGGTGGATTACCGGTTGGAGGGGAGGAGGTGGGTTCCCGGTTGGAGGGGGTTGTGTTTGAGAGGTCAGGTCATGGGACTAAGTTGTATTTTTTTTTATAGGAAGTCATGGAGACAGAAGACAGGTTGGCCGCATGTTTGGATGCGGTTGGTTTATTTGTTGTGGTATTTTTTCTTGGTTTTTATTTTGAATGTCTTTCGTTTTATTTGTAGTAGTTGTATTATCATATGTTGTTTTTCACATTTTATACTTGCAAATATGCGGTGAGTATGTTGAAAAGTCTATTTTTTTTTAATGATTTTAGGATAAGCTGCTCGATATATATATTGGCTTTTTGAGCAGTTAATATTTTTACATTTTCTGTGTTACAATACAGTGATAGTGTAAAATATTTGAATCTGTTTCTTGGTATGAACAGCAACTGTACCTTGTAATTGAATTCGGCCGAAACAAAGGAAGCATCGCAGTTTTAACTATCTTTTTTCGCAGTGATATTAGTTTTTTGTAGGCTATTGAGCGTGTTTTACAACACATTAATCGCTTGTCTTTCAGAAAACGTAAGTTTGTGTTTATTACCTCAATTTTGTGAAATTATTTTTTTTACAATGTGATGAAATTGTACTTAACTAATCTTTTCTAGTTCTTAGTATGAAAATCAAACCTTGACTGAATAGAATTTGGTCATACAATAGTCATTTTTCGGCATCGTTTTATGATATATCAGTCATTTTAAAGTCTATCGAGTGTTTCACAATCCCAAGACTCTTGTTCTAAAATGTCTTTCTTGAAAACAATTTAGCTTAGCTTTTTTTTAGTAAACCGGAAGAAAATGAAGCCAAAAATTGCTGTCTTAACTTAGTTCATTTGAATCTATCTTTTCCTGTCGAGACGAATTTTTTCGTTCGTCTTAGAAATTATTTATTCAGTCCGCTAGTATTTGTGCAGCTTGAGAAGTGTAACGCACTGCGCATTATAAAAATTGGCGACAAAAGTTATCTTAAATGTGCTTTCCCGACGAGCACTAACGATGTTATTTGAAAGCTACTACGGATTCAAATTGAAAATGTCCACTTACCGTAATTTGATCTTCAAGAAACTCCATCATAAACATCGCTCGGCAGCACTACAAATTAAAAGTTATCTGTTGCAGTACTATTCATTCCTAGTCTCTCTCTGCGGTCTCTTTCCCCCCTCCTCTATCCAGACAAGCAAAGCGAAGAATAAGGTAACGGTAACCTTCATTGAATTGTTCTCTTCAGGCTGAAGACAAAACTGATTATCGCAAAAATTACTTGCTATAGCAGAAGTTGAAAGTAAATCGCCTGAAACTCTATTTTGTATGTATTATTGCTGTCTTCAATGCATTTTACACAACTATGACTTACAAGGACGATACGAAATGAATCTTTGCAATTTTAACACAGCGAAAGAAGAAACTAATCGCAAAATAAAGACTTTTGCCAAAAAATTTCTCTTTTTTGTTTTAACCGAGTCTAGATTGCAAAAGCAGAACTTGATAGTAACGCACAACCGAGGAAAACCAAACAAATGACACTATATTAATTGGTAAACTATTTGCACCGAAAAAAACTTTGATGCGAAATTCTAAGTTCGGTTGCTATCCGTGAAAGGAAATAGCTTTCAGTATAAGTGACAATAAATCCTAATTTCAAATTTCAAATTAAAAGAAAATAAAACGCGCCTTCTGCAAACGATGCAGTAGAGTGCCTCTATTTCAATTTCGATTCTTTTCCGATTTTGGCATTTTTCGACTTGAAGGTATGGATTTGGAAGCAAAGTAATTACACTTACAGTTTTACCCTAAGAACATTCCAAGTTGTTTTTTAATTTAGCTGAGTCTAGCGGATTGTGAAAACAGAACTCGATAGGAAGGCAAGCCAACCAGATTAAATGTGAAAATAAAATGGATTCGAAGAATTGTTCTCAATTTCATTTTAAAATTTTAAGTTTCGTTGCTGTTCATGCAAAAGAAATAGATTCAAAATTCTTCTACTTAAGATAATATAGAGTGCCTCTATACCAATTTCTTGTCTGATTCCCGCCATTTTTGGGCTTTGGGTATGAATTTGGTGGCACAAATAAATATACTGTACTTCCAGCGTACTTGGCCATATATCAAGTGTTTCTTAATTCATCAGGGCGGCTGCAGACTCTTCATCATGGTAAGAGCTCTTCAATCAAAGCAGAAATCGGGCTTAAAAAATGCTTGTAGCCAGCCATGTCTAAATTGTACGCACTTTCTTCAACATCTTGGCTTTGCGTAAAATGTATTGTCTTTTGTCAGCCAGGAAACAGCTTGAGTACAACATAGCAACTCCATTGTATCTTGACAAGGTGGCACTGGCGTCCTCGGCCGCTTAATCACTCTTTCCCAGTCAACCTGAAAACAGAACGTGAGCCTTTCAGTTAAGAACAGTTTATGCTATACCTGTTATATAGATTATAAGCTCTAGAAGATCAACCAATCGGTCAAATCAATCACAAATAAACAAATTGAAGGGAGTCTTTTCTAACACCTGTAATACGTCCAATTTTGCTTAAAGAAATAAGAATTTTGTAATTATGAGGTCCTGTCTTATTGGGAAAGACAAAAGAGTTCTTCAATTAATAACAAATCAAACTGTAGATGGTCGTTTCATTTTCCTTTTTTCCAGAATCTCAATAGTTGATTCTAGTTTAGTTAGAACTGATAATTCTCTTTTGATTTCTTTTAGATTTATGACCATATGCAGAAACGCATTTTTTAAAGCGAGTAACAAAACGGAAGCTCGTTTCCTTAGAACTGAACACAATTCTATGTGACCACGCTATCGATTTTCTCGCTTTACTGTTTGTCATCAAAGCGAGCACCAATTTGCTTTGGCCGGTAAAGTGAGAATTTTTAGACAGGTTTTTTGTAGATACTTATATTATTCTTTCAGAGAAAGTACTAATTGCGATTTTGTAACAATTAAAAGTGATGTGCACGCTTTATCAAAACAGTGTTTGATAAACAGAACAACAACAACAAGTCAACAACAAGGTGACAACACAACGCAAACATCCCCACAAGAATACATGGGCAGGCGCTCAAGTTCCAGCCACAGCCTTGAAACGGTAATTAAAGGTAAGCTTAAGTGTCAAAGTTAGTTTTGCCTGTTAATTTAAGTGCAAATTGTCATTCTTGTTATATCAATGGAAATGTTTGGTCATTTTATTTTTTTTTAGTAAAACATTGCTAAACAGCCAAGAGATGTTGCCGACTATATTTGTTCAGAGACAATGTACTAACGTCATGTGAAGAGGTAAAATTTCGTTTTCGCAAAGTTCGGTCCCTAAACGTGGACTTTTTAAATCTCTTCGAACGTTTCAGAAAACCAGCTCAAACAAAAGCGACACTATCGAATTTACGCAATACAAAAATTAAGTTATCAGTGCCGGAAATTGAAAGAACGTATTTTGTAGTTCTGCAGTTTACTCTTGGTTGGTTTGTCAACAAATTAGCAAGCTTAAGCGGCTTAAATTAAAGTTTCAAATGGCTGCCGGAACGTCAGAGTGCAAGATTAACTCAGAATTGAAACGTTTTCCGAAAACAACTAAACGATTTCATTTTGTTTTGATACGTCTCGAGGTATTTTGGTCTAGGACGAATTTTTTCAAATTCTGTATTATAAAGCAGCATGATTTATTCCATGAATTTTTGTGAGGGTACCAGTATATGTAAATTTTTTCCAAACATTTTAAAAACTTTCTTGCATCGGACCGGCTACGTTACTGACCAAATTTCAAAGTGTTGTTCTTGCAAAGAAAAGCAACGCTTTTGCAAGAATTGTTCTGACAGGCAGGTGAAAAGGAAAAAAATTGAAGTGTGACAATATTAAAGAAATCGTACCTTGCCAAAGTTAGATGTTTTACCAAACGTTATCCTTGCTTGCTTTATATGCCACTTGGTCCATCATCTCGGTTCTGTGACTAAAACAAATAAACCAGCATTAGCATGGGTGGGGTACATCAGAGTGGAAAAACTAATGAAGTCCAAACTGAAATTCTGTTTAGATTATTTAAGGTCAAAGTAAATGATCAAAATGAGACTCTTTTCGTTCTGTTTGCTTTTATGAAAAAATTTAGGTAATTTTCTAGAATTTTCGTATAATCATCTCCATGCCAAGTAGCACATAAGGCCTCCTAAGAAGTTTCCAAGGATGTTCCAAGGATGGAAAAACTAATGAAGTCCAAACTGAAATTCTGTTTAGATTATTTAAAGTCAAAATAATGATCAAAATGAGACTCTTCTCGTTCTGTTTGCTTTTATGAAAAAATTTAGGTAATTTTCTAGAATTTTCATATAATCATTTCCATGCCAAGTAGCACAAAAGGCCTCCTAAGAAGTTTCCAAGGATGTTTCTGTGACCCAGCAAAGACTCTCATGGACAGGTGGTCAGCCCATCACCCGGCCTCCACCCAACCGTGATGTGTGGGAGTGCAACCACAGCACCGGGTACTACGTCCCCTTCTCTTCGATCAGGTTGTGGGTTCCTCTATGTCCTCCACCAGTTTTACATATGGAGATGAGGGCGACAAGGCCAGCTGCTTAAACGTTACTGCCCAATAACGCGATCATCTAAACTGAGGCAGATGTTGAGCACAGCTAGCATGCTCTTACCCAAGACCGTGGTTAGTGGTCCGGACAAGAGTTAGACCCGTGACCTTATAAATTGGTGTCAAGAAAAAACGCGTGAATTGAATGTAGATCGATAATGGGACACCTAACACGTGATGAATAAATCCTATAATCCTATGGTGCCATGTTAAAATAAACCTTTGAAAGTGATGAAAGGAACAATCAATAGAAAGAATTCGTGTACATTCAAAGAATCTTCAGTCGTCTTAAATAAATGTACTTGTTCCTTTGCTTTGAGAATCGCTATTTCCAGGTGTGTTTTTCATTTAGGCCTGCAACTTAGCAGTTAAGTGTCGTCCATTCAGTTTCCGTCGCAATCGAATTAGGCGTTGCATTTTCTTGACGATGAATTGGTCCTTTTACCGAAATTTCCATTATACAGTTATGAAAATGTTCTAACGTTAAGAGAGGAATATAGGAATATTCCAGGTAAGCATCAACCTAAATTCCACAATTACCAATGCATGAACAATTTATTCAGAAATTTCTCAGTTCTGGGAATAAAATTAACTTTAGCGCACCCGGCAAACCAATTCATACAAATACCAAACCCGAAAGCTTGCCATCATAGTAATTTACTGTTCTCTACCGATAAACGTTTTATAAAAATAGATGTTTTTCGAAAGGTTTTCGTTCATCTTGTCCCGATAATACAATAAGCTGACAAGAAAGCAAGGTATTACTCAGTAATCTTGAAAGTTAGACCTTAGTTTTGCCCTAGCTAGTAGCCATTTCCGAAAAGTTTTACTCTTTATATATTTTGAGAGGATTTGTTGCGAAAGTGAAACTCTGCAGCAGCTTACTAAACAAAGAAATGTGAACTAAGCGGATATGCGCTTTGTCGACTTCCAGAAAACGAGACAACTCCGGCCGCAAAAAAGTTAGAGTAGTTAGACTACAAGTGATTCATTCGAATGGAAAATCGGAACTTGATTTTCATGTTACGAAGAATAACGCAAAATAGTGATAGAGCGAGAGGTGAAGTGTCCGATCCGGGAAATAGAACGATATACCTTTTGGTCAAGAGTTTACGATTGTTATCGACTGCCATCGCCGAATTCCATCGGAAAAGTTCGGTCATTTGTACACTGGCAAGATTTGTCCGTAGACAGTGAACCCGTTTCTCCGTAAAAGCAGCGTTTTGCAATTAATTCATCTACTGCAAAACATACGGAGGTTACACCATTGCTTATAAGCCATATATATGGATCAGCAATATTCTTATTGTTATCTACTTTGTTCTTAGATAACAATTCAAATATTTTTATTCAAGGTTTGTTATCTGTTTTCTACTTTTGGTAACAATAATGATTCAGTTCAACTTCAATTTGTTTTGGATCATCCAATCGATTTTCTATTTCTATGAAAAAAAATCAAAACCATTCTAACGTTAAGAATAATTCTTTTTAAGCGCCCTCCCTCCTTCCCCCCACAAGTTGCTTCGGCGGTTTGTTGTCGGAAACGATTTTTATGTAGTGACCACCCCAGAGCCCAGTTACAAATTCAGGGGAAAATTTCAAACGTATGAGAAATGTTCGAGGCACCTTCCCTCCTTACCCTCAGTGGCAAATCGTCCTCGATCCTTTTTACTGGTATATTCAGTTTTATATTGATTTTACGATCAACTACGTTAATATGAGGTGTTAAAAATCAATTCAGTGACGTTCAAAACGTTGGGGACAAATTATCTTAGCGACCTAATAGCCTTCCCCTGACTGGAAAATCTCCGTAAAGTTATATCAGGCCAAAGAAGAAAGCGAGGCAGTTACAAAAGAGCTAATGTTTTGATGATGTTATTGTAATAATAATAATAATTATAAATTATTATTATTATTATTATTATTATTATTAATTATTATTATTACTATCACTATTATTGTTATTATTTGTTCTTCCCCTTCAAGAGCAGGGTTTTAACGTCAGTAAGAGATAGTTTCGCGATGCTGTTAAGCTACGTTATGATTGGCCGATCGATGACATTCCATCAGTATGTGCGTGTGGAGAAAACTTCACAGTAGATCACGCAATGATTTGCAAACGAGGAGGTTTCGTAATCCAACGTCATAATGAGTTGAGAGACCTCGAGGCCGATCTCTTGAGTATGGTGTGTGGTGACGTCGAGGTCGAGCCAGTTCTCCAAGACATCACTGAAAAACAGTTCAGTAGAGGGTCCAATAGAGCACAAGACGCAAGATTGGACATTCGGGCGCGTGGCCTGTGGGATTCCCAGAGCTCGGCATCCTTTGATGTGAGGATTTGCCACCCTAATGCCGAGTTTTACAGGGACCAGGAGCCGCAGCAGATCTATCACATCCATGAAAACGACAAGAAGCGGTTGTATTCGAGGAGAGTGTTGGATGTTGAGCATGGCTCGTTCACGCCGCTTGTATTTACAACTACTGGAGGGATGGGGAAGGAATGTATAAAGTATCATAGTCGACTGGCTGAGCTGATAACCGCCAAGAAAGGAGAACAATACTCGCAAACAATTTCCTGGATTCGAGCAAGGACATGCTTTGCACTCCTTCGGTCGGCCCTGGTTTGCCTTCGAGTATCGCGGGTGAAGCGCCGTACTGCATTTGACTACAACAATTGTGATATTGAAATCGCAGCTGCCGAAGGAGCCATTGACGTTGTTTAGTGTTTGTTTTCTTTTCTTTTTTTTTTTTTAGCAGCCTTGTATAGGGTTTTAGTTTTGCTATTCGCCTTTCGCTTTTCTAGTTTTGTGTCTCGAGAATAAAATCTAAATAATCGAACTCCAAGAAACAAAGGGACTTGTAATTTTGCATATATCAGTAACAACGTTTTTTTAAAAAGTATAATGCATGAACACTTTTTAACATGAAGTGCAGAATTTGAAAGCGTTTATTGAATTTTTATCTGAAACTTTTCTGTATTTGTTTTCGAAGAATGATTGTAAATAAATTTATTTGTAAGCATAATTTAACCGCCGCCCGGTTGGCTTAGTTGGTAGAGCACCAGACTGCTGGGCGAGAGAGGGTGGGTCCAAACCCCAGGCTGGATCACAAACCAGGCTTAGGTAGGATCATGCTGGCTGTTTGCTTAACATCTGCTCTTCAGTTCGGATGATCACGTCACTAGGCAGGTAAGCCGTTAGCGTTGTCTCCTTTACCCCCACACGTGAAACTGGAAGGAGACGTGAAAGAGCCCACACACCGAACGAAACTGGAGTAGGGCACGTAGTCCCATGTTGTGGTCTGTCCCGACGTACATCAGGGCTGGGATAGAGGCGATGAGCCGGACGGCACCCGTCCCCAAGGGCCTCTTTTGGGTCACAGAAACTAGTCCAAGGCGAAATTCAAAACATTTTGTGTATTTGCAAATTTGGCGGAAAAAAGAAAAAAACAAACAGCTTGAAGCACTGCGGGGAGATGCTTGTCTCCACCCTCCAACCGATATAAATTTCAGAAAAACTTCCTAATTCAAATAAACGGAAATTAAACAACTATCTGCTGAATATCACTCATTGAATTGGTTACCAAAGGTTCACCCTTGTTTTTCAATTAAATTTGAAACCAAAACTTATGTTCTTGTAACCACGTAAGATTTTCGTGAACGCGCAACTTTAGTTCAACTTTTAATTTAGTTTTCTTTCCTGTGACTCAAAATTATATGCCTCCATTTTGTGGTAATTCTAATTACATTACTCCTAACTGAATTGAATAACAGGTGTTGGACTTATCTGAATAAGTTGCGCTTGACTGGCAGAGTGATGGAACATTCTTGGCTTGCGTTCCCCAATCGTAGGTTTATCATAACCGTTCATATTTTCACCTAAAAGATGAAAACCAATTGATTAGACATTAAGACTGCAGTGCCCAACGTAAACTCAGACCAGACCATATAAATGGGCCCTAGGGCATCTTAACCACTCCTGATTCAATGGAATTTCTAATGATAGTAGTAAATTTGACGTCGTGTGTTTGTAGCAGGATAACAGCACAACGTTGCGGGAATACGGTGCATGTTTCATGCCGGGGAGAGACAGAGGAACATACAAATAAAAACAATTCTGGTCAAGTCTTACCTTAATTTTGGAACCTAAGGTTTGTAACAAATGTGTCTTCAGGTTCCACTCATCGTGTAAGTTCTTTCACGGTCATCTAACGAGAAAGAGAGAAAGAAATTTGCTAACATATACTGTGATGCGGATGCGAAATGTTCGCCAGTTTTGCGAAAGAAAATCTTACGTCGTTGACATTATTTAATTCAGATCTCGGAACTGAACGAAACCAGGTGGAGATCACCTGCATCCTAACAACATTTAGTGACGATTCAGCCGTAGAAATAAGTGTCATGTTCATAAACGAAACTAAAGTCAGTTGCTAACGAGTTCACTCGATGTTGCTTGGAATACCTCGAAAACGAAATATTTTGGAAACGAAATACTCATAGTAAGACCAAACGCAACTAATTTCTAGGAGAGCTAACCTGCAGACGCCTCTGATCTTTGACGCAGTGCACATCAAGAAGACCTCAAAATGAACTTCAACAGCACATGGCGGACACCGCCAGAAGTAATGGGTGCGCCTTTTGACTCACCTGTTTTTATACCGTATTAAAAATTCATAACGTAAAAGTGTAAAATATTTGGATCGACCAGGAAACACTGAGCGATTACTTAACACGTTACCGCAACTCCCTCGTTGGAATTTGTCTCATGTTGCTTCTGGTATCTTTTGTCAGTTGGGAATTCATATTTTGCATGGCAGTGACAAGACCAACACAGGCTACTGAATTACATCCTTTCAGAGAGTGAAAAGTCGTTTCTTTATGAGTAAATCAATATAAATAGCGAATGCGTCTTCAGCTTAAAATTAATAATTGACTCTTTCGTTTACGTCGCGTTTTTGCTCCAACTACGGGACAGGCGCTTAATCAGTGAAGAATGAAATTAAGGGAGAAATTTAAAGTTTGGCATGGATTCCAGCAAGTTCAGGCACCTTGAGTCTGACTTGAGGTGTGTATGGTGATCCACACAAAGACACAAATGAAAATTAGTTTTAACTTTAGCGCTGGTTCCTTCGATCGTCTTTAGAAGGTCATTGCCTGGTTTTATGAAATCTCTCCTTTCCTCATTTTCTTACTCAGGTACCAGACGCTGTCTTTCTTCTTCTTCTCTCAGTTTATGTGGGTAAATAGTCTTCAAGTCTGTGATGCAATTTATCTTGAAAAAAGGACGAAGGAAGCAAAGAACTGAAGAAGGGAA
>OX419338.1:3361443-3363943 GCA_948470475.1 Galaxea fascicularis | reverse complement strand
GACATCCTTAGCCGTACTTAGCCATCCTTAGCGGTACTTAGACATCCTTAGCTGTACTTAGCCATCCTTAGGGGTACTTAGCCATCCTTAGCGGTACTTAGACATCCTTAGCCGGACTTAGCCATCCTTAGCCGTACTTAGACATCCTTAGCTGTACTTAGCCATCGTTAGCGGTACTTAGACATCCTTAGCCGTACTTAGCCATCCTTAGCCCTACTTAGACATCCTTAGCGGTACTTAGCCATCCTTAGCTGTACTTAGCCATCCTTAGCCGTACTTATACATCCTTAGCTGTACTTAGCCATCCTTAGCCGTGCTTAGTCATCCTTAGCCGTACTTAGCCATCCTGACACATCCTTAGCCGTACTTACACATCCTTATACATCCTTAGCCGTACTTAGCCGTACTTATATAGACATCCTTAGCTGTACTTAGCCGTACTTAGACATCCTTAGCTGTACTTAAGCATCCTTAGCCGTACTTAGCCATCCTTAGCGGTACTTACACATCCTTAGCTGTACTTAGCCATCCTTAGCGGTACTTAGACATCCTTAGCCGTACTTAGCCATCCTTAGCCGTACTTAGCCATCCTTAGCCGTACTTAGCCATCCCTAGTCGTACTTATAGACATCCTTAGCCGTACTTAGCCATCCTTAGCCGTACTTAGCCATCCTTAGCCGTACTTAGACATCCTTAGCTTTACTTAGCCATCCTTAGCTTTACTTAGCCATCCTTATCCGTACTTAGACATCCTTAGCGGTACTTAGCTATCCTTAGCGTTACTTAGCCATCCTTAGCCGGACTTAGCCATCCTTAGCCGTAGTTAGCCATCCTTAGCGGTACTTAGACATCCTTAGCTGTACTTAGCCATCCTTAGCGGTACTTAGACATCCTTAGCTGTACTTAGCCATCCTTAGCGGTACTTAAGCATCCTTAGCCGTACTTAGCCATCCTTAGCGGTACTTAGACATCCTTAGCTGTACTTAGCCATCCTTAGCGGTACTTAGACATCCTTAGCCGTACTTAGCCATCCTTAGCCGTACTTAGCCATCCTTAGCCGTACTTAGCCATCCCTAGTCGTACTTATAGACATCCTTAGCCGTACTTAGCCATTCTTAGCCGTACTTAGACATCCTTACCTGTACTTAGGCATCCTTAGCCGTTCTTAAACATCCTTAGCGGTCCTTAGACATCCTCAGAGATAATTTGTAGCTGTACTGTGACATCCTGCTCAGACGTAAGTTTACTTAATGTTTCATAGCCTAACCTTGCTTAAACATCCTTAACCACTCTCAGTTTGGCGCCTGTGAACTTTCAGTATCTCATGATAGCCACGCTTGATAACGGTGGTACAGCAGCTTGCCATCCCCACGTTTTTGGTAGACGTTATGGAATACAACTTTCATCGTCTGATTTGGCGGAAATTTAAATATTGGAGAGAAAACGGTGACGTGATACAGCCTACTAGTTGCGAATGAATTCACCTTATTCAGTCTCAAGTTTTGAGGAGAGCGTAGAGGGGATTACAATAGAAAATTCTGTTGTCTGGTTAATATAACGTACGGTAGATAGCAATTTAAAATTATTGGCGATAAAGGCAATGGCTTCAGGCATCTCCCTTTTCATAAACGTCATAATGAAATCATACTCGAAAGTGTGAAGGAACAGATGAGCCAAGTAGTGCCCATAGACGGATATCCCAACCAATTGGCTAAATACTACGATTCCGGATAACACGTTGTTATTGTCTCTAAGAAAATCAATGGCGAGACAAAGATCTATCTAAGAGAGGTATTAAAGCAATGTAGTTTATTACAGGCATCTTATCATCTGTCCAGAAACTGTGAAAGTTATTGATCAGTTTCAGTGTTTTTTTTCCCTTCTGGTGTTGCAAAGTCTTTCCAATAGATTAGGTTGTCGCTCTTTAAGTCTGGCTTGTGGTAGGCTTGAATATAAAGTTCAAAATTCCATAGTAATAAGAGTAGTTGTTGTCTTGTTTTTTTAATCGGTTCTTTTTACTACATGCACAAATTACAATAGAAGTTGGTCAAAGTGTAGTTCAAAATAGTGCGGTGAGGAAGCCCTAAAAGAGACCATCCACTACTTCTTAATTTCAAGTTGTTCTTCTTCTAATGTGTGCTTTAATTTTGAGAATGGGTAATTAAATAGTGACAGGCCATTCACAGATCCCGCACACGTGTCGCATGAATGTAATTGCTCCTCTACATGTAGCGTTAAAGAGATTAACTACAGTTTGGCTTTAACCAATCATCGAAACAAATTGGCTAAAAACAGTATTACCAAGAAAGCTGAAGAGATCAAAAAGAGATCAGTGGAAAGTTGAGGTTTTTGTATTGAACGAGACTATGGCTGTTAATCGAGCCTATTATAACCCTGAAAAGGTTTCAAAGAAGTCGTAAGACAAGCTACTAACAATTTTGGGTTTGCAGTCTTGTGAAGTTGTCATCTCGTTCTTTAAAACCATGGTCTCGCAGACAAC